>JBBBDQ010001810.1:2567500-3085000 GCA_037127315.1 Ascarosepion bandense
TTCATTCAGTAATGAATTAGAACACTCTCACTACTGGTGTATGAATACGTGAGTATCACACGCTAAAAGTCTGCCTACTTCTACCGAGCGCCCATAGCTCAAAGGTAGAATCGCCGATTGACGTCAATTCGTTTTAATCCTGGGTAAAAAGCAATCGGATGTCTAACCGTACTGATGAGCTGTGATACAGAGAAACAGATCTGTCTGCGAATTACTATATATATATATATATATATATATATATTATTCCAGGCGAATAGGACTCAAGGTTTTTTTTTTTTCGAGTGCTCTGGCATTTATTTTATTAAAAAGAGTGCTCAATATAATGAGTATTATAGAGCTCAATATAATAATAATAATAATACAATTGATATATAACTATATAGTTATACTAGCAGTATAACCCGGCGTTGCTCGGGTGTAATGAGAGCTTCAAAACTAATCCATGGTCATGCAGCGCAGACTCTTTGGATGTTGGCACGAAAGACTAAAAAGCAATAGTTGTTTCCAGTTAAAGCGAAACGATAGACTGAAAGAAAAATGAATGGATGTAAGTCAAATTTTGATTTCCTGGAATCGATATCAAATTTTCTGCACTATTGTAAGAACTGCAACCTTGAAACTTCTGAATATCATTTCTCATGTGTTTGTCTATGAATATATCAAATTTGATTAAAATCGGACCACTCCTTCTATAACCCGATTTTTTCGATATTTATCGGGGGGTACCTCGACACAAAACCTAGCTAAGAACACTCGCAGACGATTATAGTACAACTGTGTAAATTTTCAAGAAAATCGGTTCAGCCATTTCTGAGTCTATAGGTAACGGATTCACACACAGACAAAGATCCATTTATAAATAAGTTTATATATATATATATATATATATATATATATATATATATATAGTCATCCGCAGACAGATCTGTTTCGCTGTATTACAGCTCATCAGTACGGCATAGACTCCGTTCGCTTCCTAACCTAGGATCAAAACCCGACCGAAACGGTGTCAGTCGCCAATCTATCCATAGGCCACGAGCGTCTGGCAGAAGAAGGCAGGCTTTTTAGTGCGTATAAACACGCTTAATACATGCAAATTCATACGTACTCATACATACACGCTAATCAAGGTATATACATATATTAGAACCCTTCTTGTATACTTGTACATAGATGTACATATATACATGTCTAGTCATATTTATCTGTGCTCTCTCTCTCTCTCTCTCTCTCTCTCTCTCTCTCACACACACACACACACACACACACACACACACACACATATATATATACGCATTATAGAGTTTTTTATTAGAGCTGATTGGTTTCTGGTTGAATTTAAATCAGTCTACCTGTACTAGAGAGCAATTTTTTAGTTATGCATGGGTGGGTTTCAATGTATGGTCATGTATATGCATTAAAACACTTTCTACTTTACTTTCGGTGGACTGAACTACAAACGGCTCTCATTAAGAAAATCACAATAAGCAGTAAACGAGGTGATCTCCAAGTTAAATATAATCAACATATAATTAATTTCTATAATCTATAGAAATTAAACAAAAATATATAATTGAGCAACATATTTTATAATCATATTACCCCAAGTAAGGCATTTTACTCCCACTGTTTTGCAGGGGTTTACATAGGAGGAAAGTTATGAGAAACAGTGACAGATTATAGGGGGTGTCAGGAAGTGGGTAAGAGAATAATGAGAATAATGATGAGAGTGAAGTGGACAGAGAAAATAGCATGAGAGAGAGGATGCAGGTTAGTGATATAGGAGATGAATATTGACTTTACATTTAAATTATTGAAGATTGTAGCGGTCAGGGAAGCAAGTAAACGGAAGGAAATTCCACAGGCGGGAAGTGCGAGAAAAAAGCTGATGGAGTAGAATTTGCGTTTACATCTTATTGGTTTCACAGTAAAACGGTGAAACATGAAAACGGACTGACTCCACCTGAGATTTTTACAACTGAAAAACAACTTGGAATGAATAGAATGATTATCAAAAGGATAATCGCTCGATACAATGAAATTTCCTCTATCAAAGATAGACAGAGATCATGATATCCTCCGTATCGCCAAAATTTTAACATCTAATTAACGAAAAAATTAATGCTGCCGTCAGCTCGAAGCAGGAATTTACAAAAGAGACTGCAAAAATACTTGAATGAAATATCTAGGAATTTAAATAAAAGATTATATTAATGACAAAAGAAATACTTTTCAAAATAAATGCAATTTATTAGTCGTTCATAGTAATATGTCTGATAAGAATTTCGACAAAAATACAGTTCTGCTAAAAAGAGAAATTAATTTATTCAGATGAAAATGTATTGAACGTGCACTAATTTCTGATTTATTCTCGGTCAATTTACGTTGCAGTGGATAATGGCTCGGAACGAGAAATCGGGGAGCCGAGTTCAAATTCCAGTTGAATTCATTGCATTCACTTACGTGCAAATACTCTTGGGAAAGGTATTAATCCGTCTCTTCCTTCCAGTTATGGGTTAAATAACAGGACATATTTAACCAATCTACCGCAGAAAGCAATGGCAACCTACTGCGGGATAATCTTCTGCCCAGTCAGTCATGTCTCCTTCGAGATATGATCGCCCAATGGCACTTAACTGACTGACTGATCAAAAAACATGTCTGCGGCTATATCGTGTTGAATATACCGGTTCCCGTCCGATCACCGAAGTTAAGCAACATAGTGCCCGGCCAGTACTTAATGGGTGACTATTTGGGAATACCAGGTGCTGTAAACGTAAGGACCAAGAATGGTCCACCGGTCCTTCAGGTGCAGGGCTAACAACACTGCCCCGTAAAAAATAGTTTACAGAAACAGCAACAAAAAGTTGCTGCCCTATGCACCGGTGTAATGGATAAATAATGATGATGATCATAAAACATATATCCGTTCCAGACAAAAGTAATGCTGTTACAGCGTAGAATATTGAGGAACAATCTTCATCTTTTAAGTGCTATGTCCCTCAAACACCTTAACAATCATGACTTTCCAAGATTTTCTGTCTTTTTAAGCTCTTAATAAGTGTTGTCTTTTTGTTATCTCTCTTAAACCTTGTTCCGCCATCCATTTTACTTAAGCACGCGAAGTTGGCGATGCACTGTTTTCTTCAGTTCTTCCTGCATTCAGTCTGTCATAAAAGCACCAAATTTTCCATTATCTCTAGAAAGTCCAACTCACTCTTTCTGAAGTTGGGCATAACTGTCCTTTTTACTTTCATTTTCTCGTTAATATTCGACTTCGTCGTTGATTATATTGTGGATTTTCGCCATCAATTTGTTGTGGCGAATCTTTGCGCAAAACTTCGTCGCCAGTTTGTTATGGAGTTGTGGCGAAACTTCGCCGCAAAGTTGTAGTGACCGGTTTCCGCCGGAAGTAAGACACGGAACACAGAAGGTAGGTTCAAAATAGTGTATTAGTAGAACAAGAACAATATATACAAAGTAAGTGTTAGTAATTAACTCAATAAAATAAGTAAGCCTGAACAGTACAATTATGCTGCTTATTGTCTGAATCGTAGCTGGCTTGAACTGCGTTTTTAACTGCCGTTAACCACTTATCGGCAGTCACACAGGCAATTAATTATATATAGTTATAGAAAGAGTTCATTCCTCGTAGGAGAGCACCATAACAGCTTACATGTTCAGTAGCAAGTATTCTCAACATCCTCCTGTAGAACAATATTTCTCTTGCTTTAAGTCTCTTCTTCATCTGAGCAGAGATTGTCCAGTATTTACTGCCATATAGAAGGAAAGTAAAAGCAATAAAAGACTGAATGAGGTCGGTTAGATTATGTATCAATTACGTTAAATCATAGGTTTTAATTTTGGGAACCAATTGTAACGACGAATGTATCATCCTACGTACTAATCACACGTGGCAATTAAAGAGAGTACACTAACATATATCAGATTTTTAGACAATTTTATCAAAGATGAAGAAAAGAGTCGAAGCAACGGAAATTTGATTCTACAGAAGGATGGACCGAATTTGTGAGCAAAGACGAGATTTTGGAGAGAATGAAAACGAAAAGGAAATTTTTACTTAGCATCAGGAAGAGACAGTTAAAATTTTTGGGAAACGTAATGAGGAAGAAGGGCTTGGAGAATTTGATACTCACAGAACAAATTGAGGGAAAGTAGGAAAGGGGAAAAGAGCTTATGATATATTTGATGGGCTTAAACAAATGAATGGCAGAGCAAGGTTTGGAGGAAATAACAGGACAATATATATTAAGAGCAACATGAGACAGGAAGATATGGAGGGCCTCGATCGCCTACATTCTGAAGAGACACGGCACATAAAAGAATAAGAGGAAAATTATGGAAGTTCAAGGAAGGTAATAACGGTATAGAGACATTAAAAGATATTTAGACTTTCTAGTCAAGTATAAGTACGAAAATGTTTTGCGAAATTTCTTTCTGCAGAGATCGTTAAAAACTGACAAGTCCATCCGTCATTAAGTTCGAAACTTTAAAGTCATAATTGTTTAGCAGTCTATGGTGAAGTAGTTGGGAAGTAGCAAAGATGGTGGTGTTTGTGTGAATAATTTTTTTGCGAGCAGTTATACTAGAAGGTTATCTTTCAATTCGATGTACTATATAATTTCAGGACGTGAGTAATCGTAGCCCTCCACAACATCTTCTTGCTCTTAGTAACTACTATTGCTGCATTAACATCCTTGTTTGTTGCGTTCTATGTTCTGTCATCCATTTACTAAAAGACACTTCAAGTTATGGCTGTCTTCCCTTGATTCTCTTGTTTCAAATACGCTCTTTTTTTTTAATCATCTCACCCCAAGCAAGGCATTCCATTGCCACTATTGCGCATGGGGCTACATAGGGGAAGGTAAAGAGAAGGAGTGGTTAGACATAGGGAATGTCAGGAGGAAGGTGACAGATGAGTAAGGATACCGAGGATGGGCAAATGGGAAGAGTGTTTGATAGAATGGGAGCAGGTTAGTGTGTTAGGAGGTGTCTATTGACCTTTCATTTAAACTCCTGGAGATTGTAGCCGTCGGGGAAGCAATCGTGTGGAAGAGAATTCCACAGTCGGGAAGTGCGAGGAAAGAAACTGTTGGAGTAGAAGTTGCGGTTGCATTTTATCGGTTTCACTGTAAAAGGGTGGGATCTAGTTGCTAATCTAGTATCTCGTGCAAATTCGTATTTAGGGGGCACCAGTGATCTAAGTTCATCGGAGCAGAAGCCGTGAAAGTATTTATAGAAGAGACACAGGGAAGCCACGTCGCGCCGGTGGGAGAGAGACTGCAGGCGGTCTTCCAAGTCGGTATCGATCACATTACAGACCCTCCTCTGAATAGCAGGGACACCCGACCAGATATGGCAGCAGTATTCAATGCACGGTCGGATGTGTGAATTAATTTCTTCAAGCCTTCTTTACGACTTATTTCTCTTTTGTCATCGATTGACTCAAAAACTGAAGTAGTTCATTCTCAGTTTTCCCTGCATCTCTTGCCATCAATATACCCCGTGAGTGTTACATTTTTCAAACCTTCTTTCCACCTTATGTGGCTTTGTATTCTTTTTTCTGTCATCCATTTACTCAAAAACTCGCCAAGCAGTTTACGTCTAGTTTTCCCTGCTTCTTTTGTCTTCTTTCAGTCAGGTAAGTGCTTTACGTGAAACACGTTTGGGTGATCATGTCTCGAAAGAGACATGCCTGACTGGGCAGAAGATTATCCCGCAGTAAGTTGCCATTGCTTTCCGCGGTAGACTGGTTGTCGACCAAGGCTATAGAACTCAATCTGTCCTGTTATTTAACCCATAACTGGAAGGAAGAGACGGATTAATGCCTTTACGTAAGTGAATGCAATGAATTCAACTGGAATTCGAACTCGGCTCCCCGATTTCTCGTTCCGAGCCGATATCTACCGCATCACAATGCACATCCGTCTTCATTGTCTTCATTACTCCTGGTGAATATTAGAACCTTCAAGTCTACTTTCTACTTTATTTGTCTATGTGTTCCCAGTCCTGTTATTCATTAACTCTCTTAGTAAGTTACTCGCTGTTTTACCATCATTCTTTTGCTTTTAGTAAGTCCTGTGAGGGTTAAATTCATCAATCCTTCTTTTCACATTATTTGAATTTATGTATTTTGTTACGTTATCAATTTACACAAAAACTCGTCAAGCAGGTTACTCATAGTCTTTCCTTGCTCCTCTTGCCTTCAACACTCCCTGTGAGTGTAAACTTTATCAAGCCTTCTTTCCAACCTATTTGTTTTTGTGTACTTTGTTAGGCTATCCATGTACACAAAAAATCCTCATCACAGTGTTCTCAACAGGCTCTAAAATAGTATCTGTAATGTAATTGGTCCCGACCTGGCGGCTCCACTCCAGCCACTTTCTCACCGGCGGGATGCGGCTTCTCTCTGTCTCTTCTACAAATATTTCATGGCTTCTGCTCCGACGAACTTAGGTCACTGGTGCCCCCTTTACAAGAATTTACTCGTGCAACCAGACTGGCAACTAGGTCCCACCCTTTTACAGTTAAATCAACCAAATGCATCCGACAATTCTATTTCAACAGCTTCTTTTCTCGCACTTCTCGTCTGTGGAATTCCCTTCCGTATACTTGCTTTCCAACCTCCAGGAATTTAAATGCAATGTCAATTCCCATCTCTTATCTACTTGAATCCAGTCTTTTCCTCGTTCTTTCTACATCATCCCATGTATCTTGTTTTTTTTCTTCCTTTCTCTCATCCTCCGCAACTGTCTTCACTTCTGTGTTCACATCCTTATCTTGCCCTTTCTCTGACACACCATGTAACTTGTTTGTCGTTCTCTTCAGTCTCCTCCTGCCTAAACTTTAACTCTCTATTTGTAGCCCCCTGCACATCAGTGGCGGTACCGCCTTGCTTGGGGTGAAACGATTAAAAAAAAGTACATTACTCTCTGATTTCCACTGCTCTTTCCAACAAATATGCCAAATACAAAGACAAATATGGTGGAAAGAAAGCCTGTGTGTCCCCCAAATTTTCTTGCGTTCAGTACAATATGGAAGTATAGAATTATTGAAACTTGCTTATATATTACTTCTCGTTTCTCTTCACTCTCCTCCTGCCTAAACTTTAACTCTCTTTTGTAGCCCCCTGCACATCAGTGGCGGTACCGCCTTGCTTGGGGTGAAACGATTAAAAAAAGTACATTACTCTCTGATTTCCACTGCTCTTTCCAACAAATATGCCTTGCGAATGTTACGTTATACAAACCATCTTTCTACCTTATTTCTCTTTGTGTTCCTTGTTCTGTTATCCATTTACTCAAAAACTATTCAAAAACGTTATTCGCAGTCTTTTCCTGCTACTCTTGTGATTAAAAGTTTAAAATTGGGGGACACACCTAATTGACGCTCAGCAAATACAAAGACAAATATGGTGGAAAGAAAGCTTGTGTGTCCCCCAAATTTTCTTGCGTTCAGTACAATATGCAAATATAGAATTATTGAAACTTGCTTATATATTACTTCTCGTTGTGTTCTTAGTTTTGCCAACCATTTAGTCAAAATCTCGACAAGAAGGTTACTGGCAGTTTTCTTGTTTTCAATACGTCATGCGAGTATTAAATTAATCAAATTTTCTTTAAAACTTATTTCTTGTTCTTGCGATGAATATATATTTAGTTGAAGTTGCGTACAAAATATATTTCGTTGGAAACATACAGTGGCGTTCAAAGTATATTAAGCGGATGACATACCATGGATTCAAAGCATATTTAGCTTAAGACATAAAATTGTGTTCAAAGTATATTTAGTTGAAGGCATACAACTACGTTCAAAATATATTTATTTGAAAGCATACAATTGCGTTCACTGTATGTTCAGTTAAATGAATATAATTGGATTCAAAGTATATTTAGCTGGAGATATAACACTTCAATGTATATTTAGTTTAGGGATACAGTTTCGCTTCAAATATACAGAGGAAAGGTAAAAAAAATCAAGTTCTATGCCGGTTTGCTTGAGGACACACATCTGTTTTACATAACATATTTATTGGAAGGCATACAATGCGTTCAAAACATATTGAGTTGAAGACATAAAATTTCGTTCAATATATATTTAGATGACAGGAATAAAACAGCGTTAAAATATATTTAGTTGAAAGAAATAATGTTGCGATCAAAGTATATTTAGTTGAAAGAATTATGTTGCGATCAAAATATATTTAGTTGAAAGAATTATGCTGCGTTCAAAATATATTTAATTAAAAGAATTATGTTGCGTTCAAAGTATATTTAGTTGAAGGAATAATGTTGCGATCAAAATATATTTAGTTGAAAGAATAATGTTGCGATCAAAATATATTTAGTTGAAAGAAATAATGTTGCGATCACAATATTTTTATTTAAAAAAAATATTGTGATCAAAATATATTTAGTTGAAAGAATTATGTTGCGATCAAAATATATTTAGTTAAACGAGTTATGCTGCGTTCAAAGTATATTTAGTTGAAAGAATAATGTTGCGATCAGAATATATTTAGTTGAAAGAATTATGAAATGCAATGTCAATTCCCATTTCTTATTCACTTGACTTCAGTCCTTCCCTTGTTCTTTCTACATCACCCCGTGTATCTCGTTCTTTTTCTTTCTCTCTACCTTCGCAACTGTCTTCACACCTCTGTTTCCATCCTTCTCTTGCCCTTTCTCTGACACACTCTGTAACTGGTTCGAATTTCTCTTCACTCTCCTCTTGCCTAAACTTTTACTATCTTATGTAGCCCCCTGCGCAACAGTGGCCGTATCGCCTTGCTTCGGGGAAATGATTAAAAATGTATTTAGCTGAAGGTATACAATTACGTTCAAAATATAGTTAGCTGAAAATATACATTTGCAATTATTGTATATTTAGTTGAAGGCATACAACTACGTTGAAAATATGTTTATTTGAAGGCATTCAATTTCTTTCACAATATATTTAGTTGAAGCATACAAGTGCGTTCAGTATATTTTCAGCTAAAGGCATGCAACTGTGTTCAAAATATATTTACTTGAAGGCATCAAATTGCCATCCATATATATTTAGTTCAACATAAAAATGCGTTAAAATTAGATTAAGCTTATGTCATAAAATTATGTTCAATATATATTTATTTGAATGCATAAAACTGCGTCTAAAATGCATTTAGCTGAAGAAAAAAATGCGTTCAATGTATGTTTACTAGAAGGCACAAAATTGTGTTTAAAATATATTTTAATTGAAGGCATAAAATTGGTTTTAATATGTATTTAATCGGCGACATACAAATACGTTCAGAATATATTGAGTTGTAAGGCATGCAATTTCGCTTAAAATATATTTTGTTGTCTTTATAAAATTGCGTTCAATGTATACTGAGCTGAAGGCTTAAAACTGCGCTCAAAGTATATTTATTTAAAGGCGTACAATTGCTGTCAAAGTATTTTTAACTGAAGTCACAAAATTGCGTTTAATAAACATTTTCATGAAGATATACAAATGCGTTCTCTTCAGAATGCAGTACTTGACCAACAGCCAAAGTGTAACAGTACACACATGGCCTGAAGATTTTGTTTAAGTATGAAACACGCTGGGTTTAATGTCAGTTTTTATACTTATAAACGCTCTATCTCTGATACAAAGCACTATAAGCCATAAATATGCTTAAAAACACGTTCCCGTACGATCACCAAGTTAAGCATTGTCGAGCCTTGTTACTATCTAGATGGGTGACCGTTTGGGAATACCAGGTGCCAATAGATTGGATGTGCGTGTCGTGTAATGTATAATGAATGAGAACTGTTAATCGGAGAGGTCAGGAAAAAATCCATTTGGTTTCTACATATTTGAAGCCGTAGGGAGCTGGTTAAAGTTTTCTTTAATTCGGCCTTGTGTCAGACATAACCGAACTCCCTACAGCTTCCAAGTTTTTATCCAGAATTATCATTAGAAGGTTATTATCGTCATCAGAAGGTTGATTGTCGGCAGGTTGGAGTATGTGGAATTGTGTGGAATAGTGTTGCATTTTAAAATATAAATTTACTAAAAGAAATGAATAACAAGAATTCGTAGAAATTAATGTTCAGTTAGAAAGTTTAGGGTATCAAGAGTTGTTGAAAAATTTCGTAGTAGTAATGTAGATATTTAAAATGTCCGAAGAGGTTCAGAGTTCATGATTGTGTAGTAGCAAAATGTAATGTCTCTGTTCCTCCCTCTTTTTTAGTTTTTGTTGTTGTTGCTGTTGTCCTCTTTAGTGGCGCGGTGTGAAAATGAAGAAAAAGACGTTGGAAGAAGAGGTCGAATGAAACTGCATTCATTTAAAAAAATTACTATCTATCTATCTATCTATCTATCTATCTACTAGAATATTGAGAAAGATCAAGCTTTTTCAGTAGTCAGTATGTTGATGTACTTGTAAAATCTGTTTGTCTACTACAATCAATCAAGATATCAGTCTTTTGTTACTTTCTGTCTATACGAAGTTCATGTTAGTTGTAACGATAGCGAGATTGCTGTCATGCTACGGACCTCACATAAAACTTTGACTTCCTCAGTTACTGACATCGGATACAATTAAAGTCCCTAATAACCATACGGTAAAAAAACAAAAAAAAAAAAACACAACGAAAACAAAACAAAACATAAAAACAAAAACAAAAAACAAAAACAAAAACAAACAAAAAACACAAACAAACCAAAAGAAACAACAAGCAAAAAAGCAAAAACAAAAAAAGAAATGTATATTATCAAATTAGCGAATTAGCACGGCGAAGGACGCGTTCCAGAAGCTGAGTAAAGTACTAACACACAGGAAAATTTCACTAGAAACAAAGAAGAGTGCTAGATTGTTATGTGATGTCAGTTATTCAATATGGCAGTGAATGCTGGACAATATCATCGAAGATGAAGGAAAAACTTGAAGCAACTGAAATGTGGTTCTACAGAAGGATGTTGCGGATATCATGGACCGAGCATGTGAACAATGATGAGGTGTTGGAAAGAATGGCAACGAAAAAGTTAATGGTGAGCACAGGAAGAGACAACTGAAGTTCCTGGGACATGCAATGAGGAAGAAGGGCTTGGAGAACCTGATACTTACAGGCCAGATAGAGGGAAAAAGAGACAGAGGAAGGCAGCGGATAACATATTTGAAGGGCTTGAGCAGGTGGATGACAGAACAAGGGTTGCCTGGTGTAACAGGAGAAAAGTACTAAGAGCCACCAGGGATAGAGAGGCGTGGAAAGCCATGATCGCCTACGTTCTGAAAGGACAGTGCACATAGAAAAAGAAGAAGAAGAAAAAGAAGAAAAAGAAGAAGTTGTAATTCCACAATGGTTTCCAATCAAGCTATAGACCCCAGTCTGTTCTATTCAATTCACAACTGGAGGGTGAAGAGATTGATTCATATCTTTTTCCAAGGGTACTGACACGTAAATGAATATACGGAACTCGATTGAAATTCGAAGTCAGCTTTCCGCTTTGTCATTCTGAAGTGATATTCATTACACAGCAACGCACATAAAAAGCTTGATCCGTGTCAAATTTCAGTTAATCCATTTATACCCTTTGTAAAAATTAAACGAAAATCCTAACTATCATCAGTTATAAGGAACGGATATTCCTTCGAGGGGGGCTCCGATAGTTGAGCGAATATTTAGCCTTTAAACCCAAACCTTAAGGGGAACGCGTGCATACGACCAATCGCTTAAGTTGCAAGATAAATGCTCGGTTCCCTGCATCGCTCTAAGAACTACGTAACTCCTCAGTCTTCACCATCCAAGCACGATACATCCAAAAAACATCTCTGCGTTTTTGTGGGTGATAAATAATTTTCCACCCCCACCAACTCTTATCTCACAGACGAGATGTAGATAGCCTCTTACTGCTGCTGCTGCCACTTTCATATAAATTGCCCAGACGAAATAGTTCGGTCAGTTTTAACCTTCGCATTGTAGAAAACCACCCACATTCCCTCTGTATTTTATTGGTGTGCAATTTTCACTCGCGAACCACTACTCTTTGGCGCCAACTCCCAAGAGGATGTTTTCTCACACATTACAAGCTTAACCTGTTCAAATCTAGCGTTGACCGTTATCCGCCTAATTTGTGTGTCTTGCACTAGACCCTACCTTGAGCGGTTCAGGATCTTTGTATATGGTGAATCTCACTGCGAAAAACCAAAAAAGCCAAACCCCCCCCCCCCCAAAAAAAAAACAACAACAACAAAAAACAAAACAAAAGAAATAAAACAAACAAACAAAAACAAAGAAAGAACAAAACAAAAAATGAATAACATAATATTTGGCCAATTATTAATCTGGAATTTACGAAAATGGATTGTCTGAAATTATGAAAATTTAAAAAAATATTACTTTAATGATCACAAAAAACTGCTGGAATTGCTAATATATATATATATATATATATATATATATATATATATATATATATAGCGACGTAAATTAATAAATGTACATATGAGGGGGTTTACATATGCATCGTATTCTTATTAAGGTGGCAATAAAACAGTGCTTAATGCATGAACAGAGCTGTATAATATATATATATATATATATATATATATATATATATATACTAATAAATAATATACATATTATCCTACTTAAAATTTTAATTTTCCTAATATTTTTATGCATATGTAATATCTGAATATTTTAATTTTTAGCATTTATCATTTACGTCTCTTTGATTTCTTCTTGCATTTTATTATTTTTTATTTTAATCTTAATTTAAAATTCAAATTTAAGAGAGAGAGAGAGGGGGAGAGAGAGAGAGATACTCGCAGACATAAACTTCAGGTTTCTCTAAAGAGAGGATGGTAACCAGGAATCGAAAGATCAGAGACGAAGATTGCAGAGTTATAATTAGTTTTAAAAGGAGCTGGAATGTTCAGGGACACTTTGAAGAGGAACGATTCCACATTGCATAAGTTGGTAGGAATACCTCTAATATTCCAGAAAGAAATGCTAAGGGTTCAGATGTTTTTTGCTGGGCTGGTTAATATATTTAAAGTGTTAATACCTTTCGGCGCACTCTGTTTATAAGATGAGTACGGATGAATAAGTCCGTATCTTAAAGTGTTATTAGGTAAATATTGAGTTGAAGATGTAACAGCGCACTTATCTATTTGTATATTACATTAAAAAAGGAAGAAATTAATTCATAAGTGGTTGTGAAGATACGTTAGGAACATATTCAAGTACTTTATTAATGTACAAATCTGATGATGTTTCTCTCTGCTTCTTTCTCACTATATCCCCTGATGAATGAACGGAATAATTCCTAGAGGTTTCATCGACGAAACACTGGAGTTGAAATGCTGGTCAGCTAAGTGACAAAATTTTTACTTGTAATAATTATATATATATATGTATAAGAAAAATTAAGGCAGACGGGTCATTTCATAGTCAATCGGCCTATTTCAGGCGAACCATCATCAGCTTCCGTTTTTATTGTACAAAGAATTACATAAAATCCTTTGTAGAATAAAGATGGAAGCTGATGATGGTTCGTCTGAAATAGGCATACACTTCCGTATTACCATGAAATAACGTGTCTGCCTGAATTTTTCTTATATCTGCTCTATATGTATTTATATACATATATATTTAGAGCTCCCTTAGAGAGTTATCCTACCACTGTATGCACAGGATAACCCTTTGGATTCTTCTATACCCACACCGCAAGCTGATATATATATATATATATATATATATATATATATATGAGAATTTATAATTCAGAAACATATACATACATACATACATACATACATACATACATACATATATATATATATAGAGAGAGAGAGAGACAGAGATAGAATGTTGGGTATTGAGAAAGTAATTGATACGATTCATGAATGGAAGATGACCACCTCGTAATTTTGCACAACATATACCAAATTTTAATTTTTCTTGTTTCACAACAAATAAAACGCAATATCTATCTATCTATCTATCTATCTATCTATCTATCTATCTATCTATCTATCTATCTATCTATCTGGAGTATTTGCGAGATTAAAACATTGCAGAACGTATTTTTAGAATGGACACTAAGTGAATTATGATAACAGTAGATGTTTATATATCTACTCAAATGGATTTAAATATGTTGATATGACTATAATTCGTGACGTAATAACTGCTTATAAATGTTTTATCTTAATTACAAATTGCACTGAATAGAAAATAACGTAACTTCCATTTATTTTAATTCGGGTTAACCTTTCTTTGTAAAGATAATAACGTTCTTAACAGCTTGTCACTGCAGACACAGAATTAATGTTTAGTTTGCTGGTAAAACTGTGTTTAAGATCTAAACAAAAATAAATTTAAAGCGACTTAAAAGACACATTTAAACAATAATATGCAGAATATTTCCATTTAGAATTTAAGTATTTAAAAAAAATATTTTAGTATTATGCTTTGAGAAAAACAGTCCGACTGTATTTATTTAATAATTTTAATTACTTTGGCACAAAGATAGACATCTTGTAAAGAAATTTGCACGTGTCTAATGAAAATTGCAATTACAATTTTGTTTATTTATTTATTTTTTTGCGTATACATCATTTGTTACTTTAAAATGCGTGATGGCCTACTAGACAAAAATGTCCGTACACATTGAATTTGCTCATTGTTCTTAGAATATTATTGGTTATGACATTTCAAATTTATGAAATTTTAGTGATCTCAAGCAATGTATGAAGACACCATATTGTAATTTAAAATCGGTATAATTTGACTGCACTTTTCTTGCAAACAAATTTTATTAAAATGAACAGTCACTTTATGGCTATTAAATTCTTTAATAATTTTTTGTAATATGCGAACAACTTTTCGGAAATTTGTCTGTTATATATATATATATATATATATATATATATATATATATATATATATATATATATATAATGATGTTTTACTGTGCTGGATTTAGTCTTCAAACAAAAATTACGACTATTTAAGAAAATTGCGTTGCTTAAAATGTATTTGATTTTTTTTGTATTTAATTTATCACATCCCTGAAGATAACCCAGGTGAGTTGAAGACTAAACCTAATTCAAATTTTGGCTATCATTTTATTTTACATCTACAACACCTACGTTTTCAAAAGTTTATTCATATTGCAACTGCATATATACCAGTGCCACCGTGAACATCGATTTTTCTTTACATAATGTCGGTATAAATATCACTAAAGAAATTTGTTTTTGTGAATTATTATTTCATTTGATGGAACTTTTTTGTCGTGAAGAAAAGGAATTAGAAAACTGGAATTAGGGATAATGATGATGACTGTTACCGTAGGTTTAAGGACGTTTTTAATTCTTCAAATGATGGTTAAAATCGCTCTGCACGATTAACTTACATTGGCTGAGTTCTGTTACAGGACATCGGTTGGAGGATTTTACACTCTTTACATAATTTATTTCTGCTTTTTCTATTTTTTATAAGCGTTTTTCAATTTACTTATTCGACTGCACAACTTTCTGAGTTTCTAAGAAGAAAGAATCGTTTTTTTTCCTTTGCCAAACATGTGAAAAAGACCTTGTCTGCGTGTTATTAGAAAAAGTATTTGAAGAGCATTGTAACAGTACAGGCTAATTTTTCTTTTTTTCTATTTTCAATTTTTTAAAATGAGTGAGTGTTCTAACAGAAGATGGAAAGTGCGACACAGAGATCCGAAGGCAAATTGGCATGGCAAAGGACGAGTTCCAGAAGCTGAGTAAAGTACTAACACTCAGGAAAATTTCACTAGAAACAAAGAAAAGAGTGCTGGATTGCTATGTCATGTCAGTTCTTCAATACGGCAGTGAATGCTGGACAATATAATCGAAAATGAGGACAAAACTGGAATCAGCGGAAATGTGGTTCTACAGAAGGATGCTGCGGATATCGTGGACTGAGCATGCAAGCAACGATGAGGTGTTGTGAAAGAATGACAACAAAAAGGAAATTAATACTGAACATCAGGAAGAGACAACTGAAGTTCCTGGGACATGCAATGAGGAAGGAGAGTTTGGAGAACCTGATACTGACTGGCCAGATAGAAGGAAAGAGAGACAGAGGAAGGCAGCGGATAACATATTTGAAGGGTCTGATCAGGTGGATGACGGAACGGGGGTTGCCAGGAGCAACAGGAGCAAACATACTAAGAGTCACAAGGGATAGGGAGACGTGGAGAACCATGATCACCTACGTCCTGAAGGGACAGGGCACATAGAAGAAAAAGAAGAAGAAGAAGAAGAATCCCACGACCGTCATCAAATGTCTGTTTTCTTACGGAACGACGTGAATGTAAGACTGGAAGACAGATGGCCCAAAACGGCGTGAAAGAACAAATTCGTAAAATACCCGTATTAACAAACAAACGGGTATATAAGTTGCCATTTATATTTTTTGTTTTAAAGCCTAAACAATTAATACTTTTCAGTCGTAAACAAATACTCTTTTGATTAAAGTTCTTCGAATTTTTTTGTAAAGAGCCTTTATTCTCACAAGTTCAGTGATCCTTTAAAATAAGTAGTTTGAAAGAGATTAGAAGTAAAAACTTTTCTCGGCGGACCTGAAGGAGACTGCCACCACCTTTAAATTTGTTGTTTTTCATTTTGTTTTACTTCTGTTTGTGCAATCTTATCGATTACACCCTAAACTTTCCAATTTACAAAAAAAAAAAAAAAAAAAAAAAAATTTGGAAAAAATTTAATAATTCAATAATTTTACGTGGTGGGGGGGTGGCTCAGTTTCCCAGACAACGTTATAGTAAATCAATCCTCCATTTTGGAACCACTCGCCGGTACGACATTACCACCACTTGTAAATTGGCTGATTATCATTTTTTAAAAACTTTTTTCTGTGTAATCTTATTGATTAAACCCTAAACTTTCCAATTTACAAAAAAAAAAAAAAAAATTTGGAAAAATTTAAATAATTCAACAATTTTTTTTTCAGTTCAGTCTTATCGATTAAACTCTAAACTTTCCGATTGACAAAAGAATTTGTATAAATTTCAACATTTAAACAATTTTAGGAGGGGGGCTCAGTTTTTGATACAACCTTATATTAAATCGATCCTGCGCAATTAACTATTTTGCTTGCGCATATTCAACTACTGAATCCTTTGCGAAATTTTTGAATAAAGCCATTCTTGGAGTTTTCGAGGAAGATGCCATCGTAAGAACTAAAGAAAACTTGAAAAAGACAAAAATTATGAGTAAAAACTAGTCCCCAAAAAACTAAAACAAAGCGACTTCAACGCGAGTGGTTCCAAAATGGAGGACCAATTTACTATAACGTTGTATGAGAAAGTGAGCCCCACTAAAATTGTTTAAATATTGAAATTTTTTCAAATGTTTTTTGATAATCGGAAACTTATTTTTAATAATCGATAAGTCAGTCAGTTAAGTGCCATAGGTGATACATGCTTGGGCGATCATGTCTCGAAAGAGACATGACTGACGAGGCAGAAGATTATCCCGCAGTAGGTTGCCATTGCTTTCTGCGGTAGACTGGTTGCCGACCAAGGCTATAGAACCCAGTCTGTCCTGCTATTTAACCCATAACTGGAAGGAATGGGCGGATTAAAACCTTTCCCAAGGGTATTTGTGCGAAAGTGAATACAATGGATTTAACTATGAATTCGAACTCGGCTCCCCGGTTTCTCGTTCCGAGCCGATATCCACTGTACCACAACGCACATCCTCCGATAATACTGCGCTAAAAAAGTGAACCCCCGCACCACCAAAAAAAAAAAAAAAAAAAAAAAAAAAGAAAAAAAAGAAAGATTTAAAGGTGGTGGTAGTCTCCTTCAGGTTCGTCCTTTTCTCTGTACGGATAAAACTGCTAGCCAACTGGCAAATGATAAATTATTAAAATCGGGGATTTATGCAAGAATATCTCAGAAAACCGTAGAGTTAAGTAAATTTCATTTCTAATGAAGTAAGAAGAAACTTTTATGCAGTAATTCCACATCTATACAGCTTTTTAAAAGAATATCATAAGTGAAAACTTATGGAAATAGATTCCTTCATTTTCCTTCCTTTCAATTCACTGCTGAAGTGAGTGAAAGGAAGCTGTCATCACTGTTCATCCAAGCGGACATTTCAACACAAGACAGTATAATGAGGAGACAAAAGAACAGGCCTTAGGATTGCAATTTACTGCGCGCCAGAATGGCGGGAAACGAACTATTTACCCTGATCAAAAGATGCGGATTCTTCATCTACACCGTTTACTTCAGTCATCTCATTTGACGAATTAAGAATTAATCCTATATGAGTGAAGATTTATTTTCATACGGCACCAAATATGTAAAAAAGATAAAAATGCATTATTTTATCCGTAAAGCAAATGCAATGAATTATTCTTAAGTATCTTATTTACTCTGTCTCTCTCTCTCTCTCTCTGTCTGTCTGTCTGTTTGTCTCTCTCTCTCTCTCTCTATATATATATATATATATATATATATATATATATATATATATATATATATATATATATATATATATATATATATATATATATATATATATATATATATATATATATATATATATATATATATATATATATATATATATATATATATAAGTAAGTAGCTAACCTAGCGAGCCAACGAACCTACCAAGTTTTCACCAAATTGGATCATCAGGGAAAGTTGGCTAACTAAGCTAAAATAGCCAAGTTAGCCAACTTAAGCCTCGTTTAAAATAACCTATTTTAGCCTAGTTAGCCAACTTTCCCTGACGATCCAATTTGGTGAAACCATCGTAGGTTTGTTGGCTCGCTAGGTTAGCTAGTTACTTGTTTGCTCTACTAGTGTATTGAGCGCTTTACGTGATACGTCGGGTTTTTTTTCTTTTGACTAGTACTTTGACTAATGTTCAAGTGCTTACTTCTTTTTTGTTTACATTTTTTCCCTCCGCGTTTATACTCGGTGGGTTTTTCGAGACGTATTCAAAGACAAATCTACTGTTTTATATATATATATATATATATATATATATATATATATATATATGTATATATATATATATATATATATAGATAGATAGATAGATAGATAGATAGATAAATAAAAAAAGACAAGATGAAAACGGTACAGATCTTAACCGACGAGTTTCGTCATCTGACGGACTTTTTCAAGGCAATCGAAAAATTTTGAAATTATCCATCAGATGACGAAACGCGTTGGCTAAGTCTAAGAACGTTTTTTTTGTTCTTTTTATTTATATTGTTTTTATACAGAATACTTCTGGGAATATTTACCCCCCCCCCCCCCCACACACATATATCTATATAAGTTGGATTAAAACGAACCGATACGGTCTGTCTGTTTCATTTTTTTTATTATATTTTTCCAATTTGGGCTCGATACTGTCTATCAACTGTCCGAAGTTTATATCGTGATATTGTTTTGTTCACGTATTTTCGACAATCTGTCATTTCCAATAAGCAATATTCTAAGATGACGTCACACACAACAGTTCTGTAGACTATTTCAAACTTCAAGCAGTATGTCCAGAATTTGGAGCATAATATTCAAAACATTCAAAAACTGAAAAAAGAAAAATATGAAACAGACATACCTTGTCGGTTATTTTTAATAAAACTTGTAGAAATGAATATATATATATATAATTCTCTGGTTACCGTGTTGAACGCTCATTCGGTGCGGTTACTAGATAGAACATTCTAAACTGCTGGTGTATTTCAGTCAGTTAAGTGCCATACGTGATACACGCTTGGGCGGTCATGTCTCGAAAGAGACATGACTGACCGGGTAGAAGATTATCCCGCAGTAGGTTGCCATTGCTTTCTGCGGTAGACTGGTTGCCGACCAAGGCTATAGAACCCAAGCTGTCCTGCTATTTAACCCATAACTGGAAGAGACGGATTAATACCTTTCCCAAGGGCATTTGCGCATAAGTGAATACAATGGATTCAACTGGAATTCGAACTCGGCTCTCCGGTTTCTCGTTCCGAGCAGATATCCACTGTACAACAACGCACATCCACAACGTGTATTTCTTCTTCTTCTATGTGCCCTGTTCCTTCAGGACGTAGGCGATCATGGATCTCCACGTCTCCCTATCCCTTGTGGCTCTTAGTATGTTTGTTCCTGTTGCTCCTGGCAACCCCCGTTCCGTCATCCACCTGATGAGACCCTGCAAATATGTTATCCGCTGCCTTCCTCTGTCTCTCCTTCCTTCTATCTGTCCAGTCAGTATCAGGTTCTCCAGGCTCTCCTTCCTCATTGCATGTCCCAGGAACTTCAGTTGTCTCTTCCTTATGTTTAATATTAATTTCCTTTTCGTTGACATTTTTTCCAACACCTTATCGTTTCTTGCATGCTCAGTCCACGATATCCGCAGCATCCTTTTGTAGAACCACATTTCCGCTGATTCCAGTTTTGTCCTCATTTTCGATTATATTGTCCAGAATTCACAGCCGTATTGAAGAACTGACATCACATAGCAGTCTAGCACTCTTTTCTTCGTTTCTATTGAGATTTTCCTGTGTGTTAGTATTTTGCTCATCTTCTGGAACGCGTCCTTTGCCATGCCAATTCGCCTTCGGATCTCCGTGTCGCACTTTCCATGTCAAAACTTTAGACACTATGAAATTTGCCAATCATTGGCGTGCGCCAATAGCCTAGTCGTTGAATTTCCGACTGCTGACCAATCAGATAGTTAATCTAGTCGAACTGAAGATCTGTTATACAGCCAAACCATCTGCAGATGAGAGACACGTTGCTACAGTTAAGTTGTTTTATATATATATATTTTTCATGTGATCTAATAATACTTTTTCATTTTGAAATATAGATTTATATTTTTTATTTACATAAAAATTGTCCGAATGTTTTATTCCTCGAGCGCTTTCGGCTATAATTTCAGACTGAATATATAAATTGTTTTGTGTATGGATGCATTTTTTTTAATCATATCACCCCAAGCAAGGCGGTAACGCCACTGATGTGCAGGGGGCTACTTAAGAGTAAGAAGATTGGAAAAAAGAAAACCGGAAACCACATCCTAAACAGGAAACAAGGGATGAGCCTCTTCACCTGTTCAATAAACGAGGGTGGAGTGTGAACCGGGTGATAGTTTAGTCTATCTACTCCAACTGAGAAAAAAAAAAGAAAAGAGTAAGAAGATTGGAAAAAAGAAAGCCGGAAACCACATCCTAAACAGGGAACAAGGGATGAGCCTCTTTACCTGTTCAAAAGACGAGGGGGGAGTGTAAACCGGGCGATAGTTTAGTCTATCTACTCTAATTAGGGAGAAAAAAAAGTGACTTACTAAGTTCTAACTTAGTTAAAATCCAGTCAAAGAAATTTCTGCTAAAAACAAAATCAATCCTTCACTTAGGCATGAAAAGTTTTAAAATTAAGGAAAAATTAGGCAAAAAACGAACAAAAAAGAAAAAAACAACATGGCTTATTTATTCAAGTCATGATTTCATGTATGTAGAGTCATAGAAATTCCAAATACTGTCAGAACATTATGGCCGTGTTCATAGTTGATATTGTTAAGTCATGACTGTTTTTTTTTTATTAATAATGCTTTCTTAATTTTCAGCCTTTTTAACACGTTGATAATGCTATTATATTTATATTATTAACAAGTCTGTTACGAATAGAGTTTGGTAGGAAGCCATGTTCATTTAAATGAGATTGTTATTAAATCTAACGGGTGAGGAACTGCTTAGCGTTCGTTATAAAAGTATCCAAAATGAATTTTTTTAATGTTTTAATGCCATGGTGATGCACGTGTAAAAGCATGAAAAAACTGTGCATTTTATAAATATTTTAGAACATTATCACAGGATTCATAGCTCATTGCATCAATTGACGGCTTAAGATTTTTTTAATGAATATTGCCTCGAGGATCTATAGTTTGTTTTTGTTGTTTTCTAGGTATAGGATAGTTGTGTTATCAATCACTATATTTGAAGCAAGAATAAAATTTACAAACATTTTTAGCAACACAGTTTTCCGTTTATTTTTTTAACACAACTCACATATCGGAAAGAGATTGAATGTACTTGGGAACATCGAGAAATGAATAATAAAATCATCTGTGAAAGTTACAGCTCATTTATTACATCTTTCAATTATAATACGCGAAAGATTATCCGTGAGTATGAGGGAATTTTATTAAAATATGCAGACACAATGTTTGCAATTTATTTAATTTGATATATATATATATATATATATATATATATATATATATAGTCATCTACAGACAGATCTGTTTTGCTGCATCACAGCTCATCAGTACGGTTAGACTCCGATTGATTCTAACCCAGGATTGAAACCCGACCGAAGTGGGATCAGTCGGCGCTTCTACCTCTGGGCCATGGGCGCACGGTAGAAGAAGGCAGACTTTTAGAATGTATATTATCACTATACACGCCCAATAGCCAGAGTGCTCTGAGCGATCGATATGTATATATATATATATATATATATTATAAATTATATTTTAAAACATGTACACATTTTTATATACATCATTTTTTTATATTTTTTATAAATATTTTTTTATATTTTTTTTATAAAAATTTATATACATTAAATATAATTTATAATAAATATTCACAGCACTATATTATATATCGAGCACTGTTTTAAATTAATATTTTACATGTAAAAATTTTTTTATTCGTTCCTTATTCACTCGGATATATATATATATATATATATATATATATATATATATATATATATATATATATTACTTCAAACGTTTTTATAGTGTATACTCACATTTAACATAAACGAGCTAACTTTTATTTTTACTTTAACCAAGGCATTATGCCTATTTGATCATGCCTATTTGAAAAATCATAAAGAAAAGTTCTGGAATACTCAGTTGGATAGACGTAACACTGTTAAATTACAAATTGTACGAGAGAGAGGGAGAGGGAGAGAGAGGGAGAGGGTGAGGGAGGGAAAGAGAGAGGGGGAGATGGGGATTGATGGATATCAGTTCTCCAAAATGGCAGTGAATGTTGGGAAAAGTTAGATATACAAATAACAGAGTGCTGACAGCAAGTATGATCTGGCGGCTTCCACACCGTCGAAATGTGGCCTCCCTTTGTCTGTTCTATAAATACTTCCATGGCTTCTGCTCGGACGAACTTAAGTCACTGGTGCCTCCTCAACAGGTGTTTACTCGTGCAACCAGAATGGCAACTCGTTCCCACCCATTCACAGTCAGGTTAGCCAAATGCAGGCGACAATTCTACTCCTGCAGCTTCTTCTCTCGCACTTCCCGCCTGTGGAACTCGCTCCCATATTCTTGCTTTCCTGACGGCTACAACCTCCAGAAATTTAAATGCAATGTCAATACTCATCTATTAGCCACTGGACACTAGCTCTCTCCCCACCCCAGTATATCCTACCCTTTCTCTCCACCTATGTATCTGTCATCGCACCTGCATTCTCAGCTTTCTATTGCTCCTTTCTAACTAGTTTGTACTCCTCACTCTTTTCTAATTAATCTTTTTACAGTTATGTAGCCCCCAGCTCATCAGTGGCATTTCTGCCTTGTTCGGGGTGAAATGATTAAAAAAAAACACACAGAAGAGAAATTGCTAGAACTCTGGAAAGTATGTTTCCTTCTCGTTTGCATCCTGTCTAGAGCATTGGCGTCGCTCACGTGCGCAGTCCATGGTATCGTCAGCATCCTTCTGTAGAACCACAGTTTCGTTGATTCGAGTCTCTCGTTCTTTATGAAGAGATCGTCGAACATTTGCTGCTTCTTGCTTTCCTGCCTCCTGGAAGTCCGCATTTGTTGTTTTCGTTTTGAAGAACTCTGGAGAATCCTCGCACCCCTTTAATTATCGCTCTCTCAAACTCCTACCGATTTATGGCATAGTCTTCACGGCTATTATCAATGCTGAGGTGATTCAACATCTCACAGCCACAGCCTATTCTCTGACAAATGTCTTCCGCTTCGCCAGGTTTACCGCTGAAATGCTAAAAACCATCACAGAGTGTGCAACTTGATATATTGAAGTTTGTTTTTCCATCGTTGCAAAAAAGTTGCACTATATATATATATATATATATATATTATCGATTTTCTGCACTATTGTAAAAACTGAAACCTTGAAACTTCTGAATATCGTTTCTTATGTCTTTGTTTATGAGTGTATGAAATTTGATTAAAATCGGACCACTTCTTATATAACCCGCTTTTTTCGATTATCGATTTTCCATATTTATTGAGTGTACCTGGACACAAAACCTAGCTAAGAACACTCGCAGACGCTTATAGTACAACTGTGTAAATTTTCAAGAAAATCGATTGAGTCGTTTCGGAGTCTATAGGTAACGGATACACAGACAGACTCACACACACACACACACACACACACACACACACACACACACACACACACAAAGTTTCATTTATAAATAAGTTTAGATTTAGATTAGCTATTGTATACAAGGTCAGATATTACGTATCAGTCTAGCACTCGTTACTTTGTTTCTAATGAGATCTTTCTGTTTCTCGGTTCTTTGGTTAGCTTTAAGAAACGAGAAAATTTCGTTACAAACAAAAAAGGGTACATAATTGTTATTTAACATCGGTGCAGTTAATCTCGGTTTTCTCATAAAGCAAAGAATGTTGGATAATGTAATCACAAATGAAGAAGAGACTTGAGTCAAAAGAAATATGGTGCTACAGAAGAATGTTGAGAATGTGAGCAATGAACACTTTCAAGGAAAATGGAAGCAAAAAAGAAATCTTAAACTTAAGCTCGTATAGAGCTTGAGTTTGAATTTTGTTTAATGGCATATCAACCTCTGTAGGTTATTTAATGCCAAAAAGGTAAGGTTTTTAGGTAGAGTCACTTACTCACCGGCGCAGTGTGGCTTTCCTGTGTATTTTTTACAAGTACTTTCACGGCTTCTTCTCTGATGGACTTAGCTCAATGGTGAACCCTATGTACGGATTTACTCGAGCATCAAGATTAGCAACTAGGTTCCACCCTTTTACTGTTAAACCAATAAGATGTAAACGCAAATTCTACTCCATCAGCTTCTTTTCTTGCACTTCCCGCCTGTGGAATTCCCTTCCGTTTATTTGCTTTCCCGGCAGCCACAATCTCCAAGAATTTAAATGCAAAGTCAATAGTCATCTCATATTTCACTAACTTGCATCCTCTCATGCTCTCATCTTATTTCTGCAGTATTCTCATCCCTCTCCTACCCGATTCCTGACACCCCCTGTATTCTGTCACGCCTTCTCATAACTTTCTTCTTATCTAACCCTGCACAACAGTGGCAGTATAATGCCTTGCTTGGGGCGATACGATAATAAAAAAAAATGTTCAGTAATACTAAACTCTCGATAAGAATGGTGAAGCTCGATCTGTTGCCTTGAATATTTCCAAAGGATTTGTCTGTCTGGCACGCTGGATTTTGCGCAGACTGCAGAGCTATGATATAACTGCACGCTTGTTTGATTTAATCAAATGCTTTCTATCAAATCGTGTAATAAAGGTAGTATTGAACAAGCATGTTTTCCGATCTTATCATATGAATGCAGGTGTCCCTAAATGCTCTATCCTAAGTCCTACGCTTCTTTTGATCTTCATCTCCTTGGATTTAATCAGATCTCACTTTCTCACCGACGGGATATGACTTCCCTCTGTCTTTTCTACAAATATTTTCACGCCTTTTGCTCTGACGAGCTTATTTCCCTGGTACCCCATCTACACGAATTTACTGGAGCTACTAGATTGGTAACTAGGTTCCATAATTTTACAGTCAAAGCAGTCAAGCATAATTCTCACTTCTACTCCACAGTTTCTTTTCTCGCACTTCCCGTTTTTGTTTCCCTGATAGCTACAATCTCCAAGAATTTAAAAGCAACGTCGATTGCCATCTGTTATCTCCTTGACTTCGATGCTTTCCCCGACAGTCCCTGTGTCTTGTTCTATTTTTTTTTTTTTTTTTGGCCGGCTGTATTTTAGTTACCTTGGTCTATAGGTCACACTGGCTATTTAGTTGACTCTCCCACCACCGAATTGCTAACACTTTCTGACCAAAAAGTTAAAAATTATTATTTCTTTTTAACTTACTGGCAGAAGTGTTTTGGGATGGATTCAACTGTCTTATACATTCTTAAAAGTAAGTCATTTTTTGCTTGATTTTAAACGTTTCATGCTTAATTGAAGTATTGGTTTTCTTTTTTAGCAGAAATTTCTTTGACTGGTGGATTCTTTGTATTGTTTTTTGCTAGTCCTCTGTAAACCATCCTGCATATATACAAATCAACCATTCGTCCGTGCATGGAGTACTGCTGCCATATATGGTCAGGTGCGCACGCTGTTCATCTCCGTGTTCTTGACAGGCTCCAAAGGAGAATCAGTAATGTGATAGGTACCGACTTGGCGGCTCGACTACAGCCAAGTTCCCACCGACGAGATGTGGCTTCCATTTGTCTGTTCTATAAATACTTCCATGGCTTCTGTTCTAGCGAGCTTCAGTCACTGGTGCCTCCGCAGCAGGTGTTTACTCGTGCAACCAGACTGACAACTGGGTCTCACCCTTTCACAGATCGATCAAACAAATGCAGACGACAATTCTACTCCTGCAGCTTCTTTTCCCGCACTTTCCGTCTGTGGAACTCGCTTCCTTATTCTTGCTTTCCTGAAGGCTACAACCTCCAGGAATTTAAATGCAAGGTCAATACTCATCTTTTAACTACTTGACCCTACTTCTTTCCACACCGTCTTGTAGATCCTTTCCTTTCTCTCCACCTTCGCAACTGTCATCATACCTGTATTCCCATCCTTCTATTGCTCCTTTCTAACTGGTTCGTCCTTCTCCTCATTCTCCTCTAATCCTTTTAATCTTATGTAGCCCCCTGCACATCAGTGGCGTTACCGCCTTGCTCGAGGTGACATGATTAAAAAAAATGAAATTCTTCAAAATATTCTTTCTCATTTTGGGTATCAGACACTTCCGCTGTCTCTTGCTGATGCTAAGTATGTTTTATTCTCGTTTTCATACTCTCCAACAACGTGTCGTTGCTCACGTGCTCGGTCCCTAGTATCCTCAGCATTCTTCTGTAGAACTACATTTCAATTGTTTCATCTTTGAAGATATCATCCAATATTGCTGCCATATAGAACGTCAAATATCACTTAGAAGTCTCGCACATATTTTTAATGAGATCTTCCTATCTCTCAGTACATTGGTTAGCTTGAAGAAACAGGAAAATTTTGTTAGAAACAAAAAAAGAGTCCAGCACTTTTATGCAATATCGGACCTCCTAATCTCGGTCTTCTTATAAAACAAAGAATATGGGATAATCTAATCCCAAATGTAGAAAAGACTTGAAGCAACCGAAATATGGTGCTACAGAAGAATGCTGAAAATACTATGACTGGAGCAGGTGAATATTGAAGAACTTTTAAGGAACATGGAAACAAAAAGTACAGTAAGTTTCTTACAGTGACCGTTAAAATTTTGGGCACACATAAAAAGAAAAGATAACAAATGTGACACATCGAATATCAGCCAGTCGCGCAAATACCCTTGTGAAAGGTATTAATCTGTCACTTCCCTCCAGTTATGGGTTAAATAACAGGACAGATTGGGTTCTATAGCTTTGGCTGGCAACCAGTCTACCGCAGAAAACAATGGCAACCTACTGCAGGATAATCTTCTGCCCAGTCAGTCATGTTCGCCTAAAGCATGTATCACGTATAGCACTTAACTGACTGACTGACTGAATCTACCTATTATACAAAGACGGGTTTGGAGAATTTGAAACTCATAACGCATATTAAAGACAAGAGAGGAATCTCGAGTAACCTAGCAAACAGAAGAGGTTGCTTAAATGGGTTACAGATCAGATAGTGGAAAGGATCGTAAAAAGCAAACACTGCTAAGGCTTACATAGGAACTTGTGAAGAGCTATGACTAGCAACGTCCTGAATGTAGACTGTAATTTATTTTTGTATCCCAGACATCTTTTCAGTAAAAGATAATCGCTTTATTATTTTGCGACTTTGATTCATATGAGTTTAACGCTTCATTGGACAACTTTTATTAAATTCGATATTAGTGAATAGAATTTAATACTGTGATCAATAATATTAGTGGATATCATTTTATAGCATTGTCTCTCTATTATAAGCCGTTTTCGACTTTTTCAGTCTTGACTGCATGGTAATTGCTATATTCACTCATTACCGTAAACATTTTGCTTTTTTGAAAGAAACTGACACATCACGTTACGAATTCAACTATCGTTAATTTTAGCCAATCGTCTCTTCTGAAAGCTACCAATCTTCATGTTACTTTTACAATATAATTACATTTATTCTGAAATCCTTCATACCACTATATGTCGTGAAACATAAATTCGAATCTCACAACACAAATGTTTTAGAAACATAAGAAAAAGCTTTTTTCTAACTAAAATCTTCTAAGTCGGATCCCAAAGAATTCGGGCAACATGCAGATAAGTTGCGATTGGGTGAAAGATAACGCCTCTCTTGGATTTACTCACTAATCGGGACGCCTTATTTCGAATCGCAAATCAGCATATTTAGTCGGACTAACCCCTGTATGACAGTTAACCGAACAATTCACTGACGAACAAGTTATTGAATGTTATTGTAGGGATGTTCTGTCAAAGTTATTTCGCCTCTACCCTGTTTTTAATAGGCTCTCAACAGGCATGTCTTGCCTGGTGAATCGCCTCTTGAGGGCAATACGACATATTTGTATGTTTACATGGATCTGACAGGTAATCTGTGCATGCTAGGGGTTATCATAAAAGCGATTTCTTTTTTTGTTTTATTGCGGCTTATATGACAGCAAAGAACGACTTAACATTTTTCGGTAGATCAATGCTCACAGGGCAATCGGTCAATGCTTTAAGTCTTTTCAAGTTCAATCTCTCATCCAGTATTTATTTTTTAGAAATTGTCGGAGAACCGTCCGGGTGTTGGTAGATGCGCGTGTTTAGAAGATGTGCTGATAATAACATCATCGGTTGTTGTCAGTCTTGCATTGCACAGTTTTCTTTGTTCGCGTATCCAGTAACTTTTAGATTCTCCAGTTTTGTCAGCATTATAGGCGTATCCATAAATTATAGGCGTATCCATAAATTATAGGCGTAATCTCAATTAAAGGCTTTCTGCCTCCTGGTTCTGCCTTGACAATCTCCATGAGAACGACTGAAAGGCTTAGAAAGATTGTTCTAAAAAACACAAAAACCTTAAAGTGCCGACTTTAGTGTAAATAAAGATCCCAGAATTTCAAACAAATTAATATTTAGTTGTTGTCATTTATATTATAGCTCTGAAGCAGCGTGTGGTTCAAATAATCTACCCGATGGAAACGTAGATACCCTAGAATTCTTAGACAACTCACCCAGCTGGAATCTGATCTGCCGCGATCTGTCCAAATTCGTATAAAAAGTTCAGTCGGAAAACGAACTTGTTTGTCTCTTCAGTGGCTCTGCACCTCCCACACACACATATACGGAAACATATGCCCTACTGAACAAAAATCTCCACAAATCCATACCCCCACACAGAGACTCACAGCTATCGTTGTAACTTCTCTCAGAAGTATCCATTTTATTTCACATTGTATGTCCAAGACGAACTGAAAGATCTTACATTATTTGTTAAAGCAATTATTGCTAACTTTATTTTGAAACCACGTTTGTTTCTTCTGACTTTTTATTCATGCGGCTTACGGCCGTATCACGTTGAATACATTGGTTCTCGCTCGATCATCGAAGTGAAGCCATGTTGAGCCTGGTCAGTACTTACATGGGTGACCGTTTGGGAATAGCAGGTGCTGTAAGTGTTTAGTGACGGGTGTGCGTTGTGGTCCAGTGGATATCGGCACGGAAAGAGAAATCGGTGAGCCGAGTTCGAATTCCAGTTGAATATCCTGCATACACTTAAGCACTGGTACAATTGAGAAAGGTATTAATCCATCCCTTCCCTCCAGTTATGGGTTAAATAACAGGGTAGGACTTGGGAACACTGCCCTTAAAAAAATCTCAATGAATCTTGATACTCGAAAAGAAAAAAGTATTACTAGACACAAAACTTATATAAAAACAACAATAAATTGTTGAATGAAAAAGCAAATAAATAAAAAATAAAAGCAATAAATAAATAAAATGTAGTTGGCAATAAATGACCCGCCGAGGCTGATATGCCATAAAAACAAAGCAACCAAACCAAAAATGTTATTCATGCATACTCCTCTTGATAAATTGAATTTAATTTCAGCCATTTGCCTTAAGCGAACTTTGACAAAGCATTAGTTTTTCTGTTGAAAAATAATTTACTTAGAGGCAGATGGAAATATTTATGAAATCCTTCATAAAATTATCAAAATAAATTATTACCTATATGAAAATTGTAACCAACTCATTATTTCATTTAAGAGAAGATAAGAAAAAAAATGAATTGAAATAATAGAATTTAAAACATTATGTCTATTGATTTCATGACTGAAATATATTTGCAGATATTTGGTATGAATTCTTTCCTGACGATGAATATCAACCAATACTGATGGTTTTCAGGATCCGCACAGCAATGGCGGTCAAGCTGGAAATGTGAGATATGGAAATGTAACATCAACTTCCATATTAAGTTCATGCGCTACAAATCGTTGGTCGAATCCATTCTTCTCTAGGAGTGTAAAACTTGGACACTTCTGGTAGAGATAGAAAAAACAAAACAAAATTCCGCTTTCTATAATTGGCATGAATCTGTCTTTTTCCAGAAGAGGAATTACGTCTGTCAGACTATCTTTGGGCATCTCGTATTGGTGTAATGGTTAGAAAATTTGTTTCGCTATCATCTATTACACGTGAGTTCGATCCACACTAGGTACTCTATACATTCGGGCTTGTTCTACACACTTCTAAGCAGCGCTTAGAAAATCAACTGTCAGATTATCTTACCCAAGATGCACCATTGCTGCTATGGTTATAGTAAATATGGTGCGTCTACGACCTTATTAGGTTACGAGGAGCCACACACTAGCAGTTCCTTGAGTGAGTGATTTGATTTTTACGGCTTAGTAATAAGGAATTACTTATATAATTAACCTATATCTGTGTGGAAAAGAGGTGAATTTATTCCTTAAGTGAACTCATCCGGTTATCTGATTTCTTATTCCGAGTCGTTATTACCACACCCATCTTTAATAATGACCAGGTTCGATCTTGCTTAACTTCGGTGATCGTACGAGAACCGGTGCTTTAATATGATATAAATCATTCTCATATAACAAGGATGTGTTGAATTTTCAGTAGTTTTAAACTTAGTTGGTATTTATACTATTTACTAGCAGTATAGCCCGGCGTTGCTCGGGTGTAATGAAAGTTTTAAAACAAATCCATGGTCCTGGAGCTCAGACTCTTTGGACGTTGGAACGAAAGACTAAAAAGCAATAGTTGTTTCCAGTTAAAGCAAAACCGTAGACTGAAAGAAAAATGAATGGATGTAAGTCAAATTTTGATTTCCTGGTATCGATATCAATTAAGTTTTTTTCGTCGTAAACTGAATTCTGAAGGCTAAATAACTCCTCTGAGTAAATGGTATCATGGCTGAGACTAAGAACTACAATTATACCTACTTAGAGCCAAACCCGAAGCAAAAACAAAAATAAAAGGGGTGAAAAACTGATTTTGATCAAACCCGGTAAGATATCGGGGTATCGATTTCCAATATCGGAGTCAAATAAATCATCCAAGGATAGAACTGCAACCTTGAAAATTCTGAATATCGTTTCTTATGTCTTTGTCTATGAGTGTATCAAATTTGATTAAAATCGAACCACTCCTTCTATAACCCGATTTTTTCGATTATCGATTTTCGATATTTATCGGGGGTAGCTCGACACAAAACCTAGCTAAGAACACTCGCAGATGCATCTAGTACAACTGTGAAAATTTTCAAGAAAATCGGTTCAGCCGTTTCGGTGTCTATAGGTAACGGATACACACACACACATACACACACAGAGACAAAGTTCCATTTAGAAATAAGTTTAGATATCCAGACTATTTTTTTCATTTTCATTTTTTTTATAACATTTCGGTCGTTGTGCTCCACTCGGGTAGATATTCTATCAGGGTAACATACAATAAATTCTGGTATGAACCCTTTATTTAATCTACGGGGTTTGACTGTTCTCATTCCACTGTTCATGTCTAGGAATATCGTCCAGTTCTTATTTTGTTTAGCACTTTTCAGTTATCGTTCATCCGCTTTCCCTGAATATAAAATACACACTACCCAACTCAGATTATTAAAATAGCCCTTAAAATGTCAGAGGGCACAATAGTCGAAAAGTTGTTATAACAACAACAAAGATGAAAATAACAGTCAAATTAAAATAGTGTAAATAAAGATCCCAGAATTTCAAACAAATTAATGTTTACTTGTTATTTATATTATAGCCCCGAAGCAGCGTGTGGTTCAAATAATCTACCCGATGGAAACTTCGATACCCTAGAATTCTTAGACAACTCACCCGGCTGGAATCTGATCTGCCGCGATCTGTCCAAATTCATTCCTACTCTCTATGTTCATTTAGAAATTTATTGACAAGATCAAGCCGACCGATAAAATCACGAAAACATTTCTACAATCAAAGGAATATTAATACCATTTTTACCAGTTTTCCACCACTGTCTAAATCCAGATCAAGGACGACATTTCAATCATCAGATAAAACTCCTCGCCTCACCGATATTACAAAGGCATTGATCTACTGAAAAATGTTAAGTCGTTCTTTGCTGTCATTAAACATATAAGCCGCAATAAAACGAAAAAAGAAATCGCTTTTATGATAACCCCTAGCACGCACAGATTGCCTGTCAGATCCGTGTAAACATACGAATATGTCGTATTGCCCTCAAGAGGCGATTCACCAGCCAAGACATGCCTATTAAAAACAGGGTAGAGACGAAATACCTACAATAACTTTCAATTAGTTGATTCTATTATACGCAAAATATATCAACACCGAAAAGAAGTTTCGCTTTTCTTGACTCCGACTTAAGGATTTGGATATTTTTAACTTGTTAAACAAAATGCTATTATCGAGTAATTGCTATCGTGCGTCTGCAAAACAATCCATGAGAAGGACTGTGGGTTGTGTCATTGGCTTCTTTCATTTTTAATGACGTCATCTTGGAACATACTTCTGATATTCCCCGGGTAGTTAATTTTACTATTCTATAAAGAATAGCTTATTTGACGCTTGAATATAATTATTCCTGGCAAAATGATTGACATAATTTACATGTGGCAAAATGATTTACTTAATTTACATGTGGTACAAGGTCAAAACATATGGGAGACCCAGTGAGGATCAAACTCACGATTCATTCGTAACTGATCTTCAGAGACAAGTGTGATCCACCCACGTCTTTTGAACAGGTGAAGAGGGTTATCCCTTGTTTCCTGTTTAGGATGTGGTTCCCGGCTTTCTTTTTTTCCTATCATTCTACTCTTAAGTAGCCCCATGCGCATCAGTGGCGTCACCGCCTTGCCTGGGGTGATATGATTAAAAGAAAACAAAAAAAAACAAACAAAAAAAAAACAAACAAATATCACGTCGTACAGCCTTGAAAAGATTTTTGGAGCGAACTTACTACTCAGTCGTAAGTGATCTGGCAAGAAAAGCTTGCTAACCATTACACCTGTTTCCAAAAATGATTTCCGAAGTGTAGCTTTGGCATGAAAACGTAAACGTGAAGCACCCTCTGAGGTTCGAACTCACTATTCAGTAATAATATACAATAAGAGAAGCTTAATATCCATTACACCACGTCGAAGTATATCACTCTATAAAGAATGGAGTATATTATTTTAGATTATTTCACACTAAGCAAGGCGATAAATCCACGATGTGGCAAGGGTGTACTCAAAAGAATGGTTATTTAGAAAACATGAGAGAAAATCGATAAATTCAACGACTTATTTAAAGCTGAAACATATTTTTGTTAAAATAGCAATGTCTTTTTCCAGATACAAACTTTAAGGCTTAACTGATATGGATTCATATTTTTAACAAGGTTTTTTGCCCATAAGTGAACGTGACGAACCTCAACTGCCATTCGAACTAGGGTCTCCGATTTCCCACCCCAAATCATTATCATTTACACCACTCTCACATTCCGTTACTCAGGAGGAAATGAAATAAAAAGAACAGCAATCAAGGAGACAAAAGATAACGATTGACGTTACATTTAATGTTTTGTAGATTGTATTTGATAAGAAAGTAAGAAGCTGAGAAAGTTTTCCATCGGTGATAATGGCGGGAAGAAAAATATTAGAATAAAACTGACGCTTATATTTTGCAAATTCAACAGACAACTGCTCTTGAAATGATCAACAATCAGTGGTTAACTGGGACAAGAAATGGCTTGTAAATTTCAACGCCTCCAAAACTAAACTGCTTTCATTTAACCAGCACAGAGAAACCTTTCTGCTTGTCATCAGCATGGCTGATACTAAACTCCATGAGAGCAATACACTACGTCTTCCTGGCCCCATGGTTTCCACTGGCATGAAGTGGAGCAATTTTATCGAATAAATTGCTTCGTCGACTACAAAAGATGCTGTTTTAATGTGTCGTGCCATAAAAGTTTTCTCGTCAAAAATTAGCTTACATATTCATAAATCTACCATTCGTCCATGCATTGAAGACTATTGCCATGTATGGTCTGATATACATGTTAACATTCTTGACAAAATCCAAAGAAGACATCTCGACTTTTGTTACTTCCTCATCGACGAGACTTCCCCCTGTCTTTTTACAAATATGTTCGTGCCAACTGCTATGATGAGCTTCATTTCCTGTTTCCCCAACTACATGAATTTAAGCGCGCTGCTAGATTGGCGTTGAGGTATCACTATGTTAGTGTTGAAATAATTGCATATATACAAATCAACCACCCGTCCATTCAGAGAATACTGCTGTCATATATTGTCAGGCGCCCCTGCTGTTCATCTCAGTGTTCTCGATAGGCTTTAAAGGGGAATCTGTAACATGATAGATCCCGACTTGCCAGCTCGACTCCAGCCACTTTCTCACCGGTGGGATGTGTCTTCCCTCTGTCTATTCTACAAATATTTTCATGGCTTCTGCTCTGACAAACTTAAGTCACTGGTGCCACCGCCACTAGACTTTACTCGTAAAGAAATGATCCGTTGTCTTTATTGTTTCGACGGATTGCCTATTAGCAGTAACGGCTGAGGAGGGAGGAAATTTACGCTTGTAAGGTAGCCGGAAAAATAGGCTTGGTTGCAAGTATAGGGTGATAAGTCGTCAAAGAAAGAAGTAATAATTCAGAGGCCACTACTGCAATCAGCTGATCTTTGTTATATTGGCATTACTTTTTCTAGTGTTCATAAAGTTAATTATATTATGAGATAGTAGCTTTAGTGGCTGCAATGTTAACAGCACTAGTTTTTGAGATTTTGGATGATTTGATCCTCAATGGGTATATCAAATACAAAACGAAGAAAGAGAAAGGCGATGGATTACCCACTTGACGAGCTTGTGCAATGGATAACGAAATAGGAGACAACTAAACAAAACTTGGTAAGAACCACCAAGGATTGCGGATTGCGAAGAGCTATGATCGCACACCAAATGAAAGGACACAGCATATTAAAGAATAAATCTGACCACTTAAAAATGGTTAAAGCTCTGAAGTAGCACTGGTTTGTGTTTTATGTTGTTGGACTGATAGAACCACTAAAGGTTTTCATTTGCTGTATACAAGAGTCTGCGAAAGTAGGTATATGGTAAATATTTTACCAGTATTTAGTCAGTAAGTTAATTACCATACGTGATACACGCTTGGGCGATCATGTCTGTAAAGAGACATAACTGACTCGGCAGAAGATTTTTCTACAGTAGGTTGCCATTTTACTTTCTGTGGTATACTAGTTGACAGCCAAGGATATAGCAACCAATTGGTATTATTATTCAACGCATTGCTGTAGGGAAAGACATGGATAATTATTATTTTCTAAGGATGTTTTCGGATAAGTGAATGAAACGAATTCGACTGGAATCTGAACTCGACTCTCCGATATCTCATTCCGAGCTGATATCAATCACACAACAACAATAACAATATTAATAATAAATACAATATGTTTTGTGTATGCTTTTTAAAATTTATATATCTAGTTTTTTATTCCCCTGCATAAGCTAGAATCGTACCATCAAAGATGGTGTCATGAAAGCGTCAAACTTTACATGAATTTTCGCTTACATCTGTAACATAAATACAATTTACATGTATATTTTTGTTATAGATAATTCTTTAAATTGCATTATGTATGTTATCAATCAATGTACTTAACCATCCTTTTTAAAAATCACGCACGTCACACACACACACACACACACACACAGTGTTCCTTCATTTTTTGCGGTTAAAGTGTTCCGAGACCAAAAACAAAGCTTCAAAAACCGAAGTACGGACGCATTATTTATTTTATTATTTACGTTTTTTTTTTTTTTTTTTTTTTTAATCATTTCACCCCGAGCAAGGCAGAAAACCGCCACTGCTGTGCAGGGGGTTACATAAATGTAAAAAGATTAATTAGAAAAGAGTGAAGAGTACAAGCTAGTTAGAAAGGAACAATAGAAAGCTGAGAAAGCAGGTGCAATGACAGATACATGGGCGGAGAGAACGTGAAGATTATACAGGGGAGGGGAGAGAGCTAGAGTCCAGTGGTTAGTAGGTGAGTATTAACTTTGCTTTTAAATTTCTGGAGGTCGTAGCCGTCAGGAAAGCAAGAATACGGGAGTGAGTTCCACAGGCGGGAAGTGCGAGAGAGGAAGCTGCAGGAGTAGAATTGTCGTCTGCGTTTGGCTAACCTGACTGTGAATGGGTGGGACCCAGTTGCCAGTCTGGTTGCACGGGTAAACACCTGTTGAGGAGGCATCAGTGACTTAATCTCATCCGAGCAGAGGCCATGAAAGTATTTATAGAAGAGACAGAGGGAGGCCACATTTCGACGATGGGAAAGTGGCTGCAGACGAGTCGCCAGATCAGTACCTATCACATTACAGACTCTCCTTTGGAGCTTGTCAAGAACACTGAGGAGAACGGCAGGGGCACCTGACCATAAATGGCAGCAGTACTCCATGCACGGACGGATGGTTGACTTGTACAACGTATATTTTAACCTATATAAACCCATCCCATATTAATATTAATCCAACCACTATCTGTTGTACACTTCTTTTCGCTCTTATATAGTATTTCATGAATAAAGACTTTCGTATTTATGGAAATATATAATAAAATATCGTTTAACAGTACAGTAGTACATTTTGCAAATAACCATACTCATTCGTAAAGTAAAGTACTCACGTATTCCACAAGTGTTAAAAACCAAAGTTACGTTACCTTACATTTCTGAGAAGTGTGAAAAATACATAAGTTACATAAACTTACTTTTTTTTCTATGAAAAAATCTAATAAGATTCATAAACAGTTAAACTTTACAGCACTGTACAGTAAATATCTGCTTAATCGAAAACCACTGTGTACAGTACGTATGCAATGCAATGCACACATAATCTTATGAAAAATAGCATTACGCCCAGTAGATACAGTATGTAACACACTGCACGTATATCGGGTTTATTTTATGAATTTATCGTGTTTTGCTTAATTTAGTCAAAGGTGCCACTTTACAATCTATCTTTTTAGAGCATTAATTGTCATCTGTACTATTCAGTGATGCACCAAAATTCTTCAACGGATGTTGCAAAATCAAAGATTACATTGATTATCTACTCTTGATGATGACGTCGACCAACAGGTGTTGGAAATAGAAAATGCTATTATCACGGCAAAAATGAATTATCAACATTTGAGTATAAATTTAAACGTCATGAGAAAATACAGTCTCTCTCTGTTATTGTTATTTTATTTTTCTAAGATTAGTTTAATTTGTTTTTTTAGAAGAACATACTGTTTGTTTAATAGCCGTCGATGTTTACAGTTAACTAAAAAAGGAATAAATTTCTGACAGAATAAAATTTCTAAATCGTCAGTCTTTAAAAACAATGTTTTTGGTATTATAAAACATCATCTAATGACACGTAAACAGCACTTTATATATGACTAGCAGTATAGCACGGCGTTGCTCGGGTGTAATGAAAGCTTTTATATATATATATATATATATATATATATATATATCTATCTTGCCTTTTACATATATATATATATATATATATATATATATATATATATATATATTATAGATTTTCTGCACTAGTGTAAGATCTGCAACCTTGAAACTTCTGAATATCGTTTCTTATGTCTTTGTCTATGAGTGTATCAAATTTGATTAAAATCGGACCACTTCTTCTATAACCCGATTTTTTCGATTTTCGATATTTATCGGGTGTACCTCGACACAAAACCTAGCTAAGAACACTCGCAGACGCTTGTAGTACAACTGTGTCAATTTTCAAGAAAATCGGTTCAGTTGTTTTGGCGTCTATAGGTAACGGACACACACACACACACATACACACAGACAAAGTTCCATTTATAAATAAGTTTAGCTAAAAGAGTGAATTTCGGTCTTATAAAACAGCATCGTATAAAAACCGACTTAGATCTCATAAATTTCTTTTACCTCATAAAATAGTTCATATAAAACATTCAACCAAGCGAAATCAGTCAATATTTGAGGATATAAATAAATCTGCAAATATCTGCTGGTTTCAGTCTGAACCAAATAAATCTAAAATTTTAGTTTTGTTTCGGAATAAGCCTCGTTCCCTCAAATTTCATTTAATTCTAAAATCAGCCTTTTTCTACCACAACGAACTTTTTGATAGTGTGCGTAATAATTTTCTGAGTGAGTTTCTTCTGTCGATTCTTAATATATTTACAATTTTTGACACAATGATGTATTGTATATGAACGTTTACCGTTTGATAAACTTCAATATGTGTACGCTTCAGAAAAGTCAAGCAAATCACCATATGTAATTTTTTCTCTCTTAAGTAAAAGGGGAAAAAGCTTCGTTCCCTCAAATTTCATTTAATTCTAAAATCAGCCTTTTTCTACCACAACGAACTTTTTGATAGTGTGCGTAATAATTTTCTGAGTGAGTTTCTTCTGTCGATTCTTAATATATTTACAATTTTTGACACAATGATGTATTGTATATGAACGTTTACCGTTTGATAAACTTCAATATGTGTACGCTTCAGAAAAGTCAAGCAAATCACCATATGTAATTTTTTCTCTCTTAAGGAAAAGGGGAAAAAGCTTCGTTCCCTCAAATTTCATTTAATTCTAAAATCAGCCTTTTTTTTACCACAACGAACTTTTTGATAGTGTGCGTAATAATTTTCTGAGTGAGTTTCTTCTGTCGATTCTTAATATATTTACAATTTTTGACACAATGATGTATTGTATATGAACGTTTACCGTTTGATAAACTTCAATATGTGTACGCTTCAGAAAAGTCAAGCAAATCACCATATGTAATTTTTTCTCTCTTAAGGAAAAGGGGAAAAAGCTTCGTTCCCTCAAATTTCATTTAATTCTAAAATCAGCCTTTTTTTTACCACAACGAACTTTTTGATAGTGTGCGTAATAATTTTCTGAGTGAGTTTCTTCTGTCGATTCTTAATATATTTACAATTTTTGACACAATGATGTATTGTATATGAACGTTTACCGTTTGATAAACTTCAATATGTGTACGCTTCAGAAAAGTCAAGCAAATCACCATATGTAATTTTTTCTCTCTTAAGGAAAAGGGGAAAAATTCGTAGGTAGAAAATCCCTCAAAGAAAAAAAATTGCTTTGAATATCTAATCATTTCTTTATTTTATTTTTTTGTGACGATGACGTCGATCACAGATCAGTGGTTGCGAATATTTTCCCCTAAGTAACTTTTTGGGCATATGTCAGAAAGTTATTCTTTACTTCCAAGATTTTCTAACTGAAAACTTTTTTTCGAAAAATCAATATTTCAACAGTTTGAATCTGCCAATCTGCAGTTCTAGTTTTCTCTTCAGTAACCTTAAAATCCCTGCTGTTTTTAAATCATTTTCACAGATCGTGAATGAATTGCATGGCATAGTTGGGTAGATAACATAATAGTTATTGGCATGGTCTTATAAATATTTATTTTGCCGTTGACTATATTCGCAAAGTAGTTGAATGGTTCTGATAAAAATCATGTTATTCGTTCTGGCGAACGAAAACAACGTACTGCTTAAAAGTTTGAAGAACTTAAAGTAAGAAATGGTTTCCACAAATAAAAAAAGGATAGAGATAAAAATAATGAAATCCTTTATTTCTTAGTTAGAAAGAAATTGCTGGCAAGACATGGAAAACGATGAGAGATGTACTTAATCTGTACAAACCGATTAAGTTTCTCTACCTTTTCGCCCCTAAATAAACCCATACATATATACGCAGATTAATTAGAATAAAATGCTAGCAAGTAATATACAACGTATTGCTTAAAAGTTTGGAGAACTTAAGGTAATGAATACTTACCCCAAATAAAGCAAAAACTAAAAGGAGAGAGAAGGTAATGAATCAGTCAGTTAATTGCCATGACTGACTGGGCAGAAGATTATCCCGCAGTAGGTTGCCATTGCTTTCTCCGGTAGACTGGTCGCCGACCAAGGCTATAGAACCCAATCTGTCCTGCTATTTAACCCATAATTGGAAAGAATAGACGGATTAATACCTTTCCCAAGGGTATTTGCGCGTAAGTGAATGCAAGGAATTCAACTGGAATTCGAACTCGGCTCTCCGATTTCTCGTTCCGAGTCGATATCCACTGCGCCACAACGCACATGAATAGTTACCCCAAATAAAGCAAAAACTAAAAGGAGAGAGATAAAAACAAAGAAATCTTCTATTTTATGGTTATAAGGAAATGATTGGTGAGACACGGGAAACGCTGGGTAACTTGACAGAAAAATCTTCAAAAGATGCTGTAAAATGAAACTCACGTTAGAATGATTACCTGCTCTTGATGAAGATCTGCCCGAGCACCGTCATCTCCAAGCGACGGAAAAATCGGAGTCTGGATCGGGACGGACGGAAGGAAAAAAGGAGGTAGGACGACGGAACGAAGACGGCAAGCGCCGGCGGGATCGGGGGCGGCTAGGTGGCACCAAAGCGAGAGAGATTACTCTCCTCCGATAGAAAAAAAAACCTTTTCGCTGCGGCACGTCTCCCAGCCCGGTGTCCTCCTACGCGCATTCTTTCGCTTTCACTGTGCCTTCGAGGTTTGTGAAAAAGGGCTCCCACGACTTGTGAACAGCCAGAACTCCTCGGTCCGTGTTTCAAGACTTGTTGGGTGGGTTGCCGATGCACGTCGCGGACCCGCTTTATCAACGGGCCAACAGGTGTCTAAAAGAGAAAATGCTATTATCACGACAAACAAATCATCAGCAGTAATTGAATATAAATTAAAGTTTCATTTTTATTTGTGAGGAAATTTTTCACTCTCATATACACTGGTGTATGCCGCATTCTTCTAAAAAACAGTTGCCAATGAAGTATTGAATATAAAACCAGAGCTATAATCATGATTAAAAATATAAGTAAAAATTCTTAATATATAGCGAATATCAATGCAGTGATGCGTAATATTTGAATTACACATCCGGACCTTTGATAAGTATAACTGAATTGATCGTAGACAAATAGATTTTATAAACGGATATTTATATGTTGGACTTTCAAAACAAAGCCTTTATTTTGTCCACCAGATTAGATTATCCTCGTTTCACAAGCCATATGGATAAAATCGTTATTTGAAGTAATCTCGTGACTTGACTCAAAAGAGTTGTGTGTTCAATATCTGGCTACAGCAGTAATGAACAAAACTTGACGAGTTGAATTTTTAAAGGGGATTAACTAAAACTGAGATGTCCAGAAAAGGCAAGGCACGTAGAACGAGATCAATTTACCCCAATGGGCGAAAAGAAAGTGTTCGGATGGAAATTCCAACGAATATCACCTTAAGAAGGCCGGAGTGTACAATGGCCGAAATGTCGTGAAAATGACAATAAAGATGAGGACTGCAGCCCGAACAATGCAAATAGTGTCAATAGTTACAATACCTTATCATAAAAATATAGACAGGTGTATGTATACGCTAATACTCAAATTCTAGTTATATCTGTCAATCTCATGGGTTTAAATTTCAAATTACAGTTACAGTAGTTAATAACAAAAGCTCTCTGCAATGCATAACCATGGTATTTTTAATTAGATTAAAACGTAAATTTAAAAATAATTTTTTTGCTAATTTAAAAATATAAGGAAAATAAAAGAATTTGAATTGGTTTATTTTTCACCATTAGTTTTAGAATTTAGATACACGCACTAAAATGTAAAGAAATATAAGTTAGATTGTCGTTCGTTAAAAACAAAATTTTGTTAATCTGTGTACACTGGCGTACAAGAGTTTTAGAACACCTACATGAAATGATTATACACCTTCATTTTATTGAGAGTTTAAGATTTTTTAACGGCATGCTTTTATCGTTAGTATCTGTAATGAGGAAAGAGGATCTGGATAATCTGATACTCACAGTGCGGTAAGAAGGAAAGAAAGACAGGGGAACATAGCGCATGACATACTTGATTGGCTTACCTGCTACTTTTTGTGGTGGATGGGGATCCAAATCATCTCCCAGTTGCGTCTCTGTCCTCGAAGACAAAGTGCGACTCAGTTCTATCTCTGTCCGAGGATAAGCATGCAATCAAGCACAATAATACTGTGAGATGTCCGGTCCCGGGGAAGAGTGTCCGGAGGCCGCGCCACCCGATTGCATCAGAGGGGTAGACCGGTGCGCGTCACCGGGGCCAGCGCGACCGGCGGTTGCGGGGACTGGGTAGTTTTTGTGCCTTGCCTGCTCGTACACGTTTGGGCTCCTCACATTAAACCTTGATCTTGTGTCTCATCCACTTTCTAGTGAACGAGACAATTGATGGGCTTAAGTTAATAGAGAGCAGAACAAGCTATTAAGAGCTACAAGGGATAGGAAGATGTGGAGAGCTATGATCGTTTACGTTTTGAATGAACATGACGCATAAAAGAAAAGATCTGCGGACACTGAAGATTTGAAAATTGTAACAGAAGATACACTATTTGAAACTGAGGAAAGAGCATTAGAGACTGGTTAATAAAAGATTTGAGAGGATACAGTCATTGTAGTTGAACATTAGCTTGCGTTTTTTAAGCTAAAATCATATCTAAATTTTCTGCTGAAAGGTTATGATTTTGAAGGGGAAATATGTGCTAACGAGTTATATTCAGGCAGCAAATAATTTCCAGAAGGGGTGTTCAAACCACACAAATGACGTTTGCTACTACTGGAAGTGTTTTAAGCGAAAAGAGAATCGAAGAATCACAAAAGTTAGATAAGAGAGAGAGAGAGAGAGAGAGAGAGAGAGAGAGAGAGAGAGAGAGAAAAGAAATACAGAGAGAGAAAGAAGAGAGAAATTAAAGAGATTCATGAGAAAGAGGTAAGATAGAGAGAGAGAGAGCGATGAGAGAGAGATAAGAGAAAGAGATAAAAGAGAAATAAGAGAGGGATAAGAGAGAGATGAAAGAGATAAGTGAGAAAGAGATAAGAGAGAGAGCAATAAGAAAGAGAGAGATGAGAGTGATAGATAAGATAGAAATAAGAAAGAGAGAGATAAAATAGGGAAAGAAAAGGAGAGAGGGAGAGTGCGAGAGAGAGAGAGAGAGAGAGAGAGAGAGAGAGAGAGAGCGAAAGTCTCAGGAAGCAATCTAAAATTGACAGCCAGACAAGTGAGCAATGAATACAATCTTATCAGTGAGATGACAGTGATAGATAAGATAGAAATAAGAAAGAGAGAGAGAGATAAATTAGAGAAAGAAAAGATGTGTGTGTGTGTGAGAGAGAGAGAGAGAGAGAGAGAGAAAAAGAGAGAGAGCAATCTAAAATTGACAGCCAGACAAGTAAGCAATGAATACTATCTTATCAGTGAGATGAGCGTGCTAGATAAGACAGAAATAAGAAAGAGAGAGATAAAATAAAGAAAGAAAAGGAAAGAGAGAGAGGGAGAGAGAGAGAGAGAGAGAGAGAGAGAGAGAGAGTTTCAGGAAGCAATCTAAAATTGACAGCCAGACAAGTGAGCAATGAATACAATCTTATCATTGAGATGAGAGTGATACATAAGATAGAAATAAGAAAGAGAGAGATAAAATAAAGAAAGAAAAGGAAAGAGAGAGAGAGAGAGAGAGAGAGAGAGAGAGAGAGAGGGAGCGAAAGTCTCAGGAAGCAATCTAAAATTGACAGCCAGACAAGTGAGCAATGAATACTATCTTAACAGTGAGATGAGAGTGCTAGATAAGACAGAAATAAGAAACAGAGAGAGATGAAATAGAGAAAGAAAAGGCGAGAGAGAGAGAGGGATAGAGAGAGAGAGAGGAAGAGAGAGAGTCAGAGTCTCAGGAAGCAATCTAAAATTGACAGCCAGACATGTGAGCAATGAATACAATCTTATCAGTGAGATTCTAGTTGATACAGTAGACAGAGTATTACTAAAACTAACTTGAATAGGCGTATAGCAGCGAAAATAGACATAATGATAAAAGAAAAACATCGGAAGAGAAGATTGTACTGGTCAGAAGAATGTCTAACCAGGGGCACTGAAAGGTGGCAAAAAGTAATTAACGTGATGAATGCAAAATAAGGTTCCATTCAAATGCGAGAGAATATGTAAGATGACCACTGGGAGAAAGAAACAATGCAAGATACACCACAAAAACGGTAGAATTTGGCGGTGGGTAAATAACGATGGTAGAGGAAAATTGGCGGAAATTGATAGAAACTTAAACAACAAAAACTGCAAGGTGCGATGGATAAATTATCGTTTAAACTACAGAAAAATGGAAATAATACTAACATCTCAATTTTACAGATATATTTAAGAAAATTACACAGAAACATCTTGAAATACTAAAGACTAAATTTATTCAATAAAATCGCCATTGGCCTCAGCCACAGTCTCCAGACGACTTTGTTAAACGTCTGCAACTATTCCGGAGGATCTCTTTGTTTAAATTGGTGCTTCCCGCCTGTGGAACTCGCTTCCGTATTCTTGCTTTCCTGACGGCTACAACCTCCAGAAATTTAAATGCAAAGTCAATACTCATCTACTAACCACTGGACTATAGCTCTCTCCCCACCACCGTATAACTTTCCCTTTCTCTCCACCTATGTATCTGTCATCGCACCTGCTTTCTCAGCTTTCTATTGTTCCTTTCTAACTAGCTTGTACTCCTCACTCTTTTCTAATTAATCTTTTTACATTCATGTAGCCCTCTGCACATCAGTGGCGTTTCCGCCTTGCTCGGGGTGAAATGATTAAAAAAAAATGCTACCATAATCCAAACCTTCAGTTCACTTTTGTTATTGCAAGAAGTTTTGTCGGTCTCTAATTCAACTGCCCCACATATAATAATCAAGCGGGTGCAGTCTGGGGAGTTAGATTGGCGGATGTAAGAGATAATGGGAACGCAGAAATTGTCTGACAGCAATGACTAGGTTTTCCTATTGTCAAACGTTGGGTCTTCCAGTAGCAACCCTTTGGAACCAGGAAAGCACTACCCTCTCAAGGCACTTGGTGTAGGCCTCTGCGTTGAGTCTGAGGCCCCCACCCACAGATTTGTGAGTTCATCTCTTATCAAAACAATCATAGTCAATTTTCCGAGATGCCGTACCATTAATCACTGAAGAGAGAAATTAAAGAGATACGTGAGAAAGAGGTAAAAGAGAGAGAGAGAGAGAAAGAGAGAGAGAGAGAGAGCGATTAGAGGGATAAGAGAAAGAGATAAGAGAGAGATAAGAAAGATAGACAGGGATAAGAGAGAGATGAAAGAGATAAGTGAGAAAGAGATAATAATAGTGTATCTTCTGTTACGATTTTCATATCATAAGTAAACGATCATAGCCCTCCACATCTTCCTATCCCTTGTAGCTCTTAATACCTTGCTCTGCCCTCTATTGACTTAAGCCCATCAATTGTCTCGTTCACTAGAAAGTGGATGAGACACAAGATCAAGGTTTAATGTGAGGAGCCCAAACGTGTACGAGCAGGCAAGGCACAAAAACTACCCAGTCCCCGCAACCGCCGGTCGCGCTGGCCCCGGTGACGCGCACCGGTCTACCCCTCTGATGCAATGGGGTGGTGCGGCCTCCGGACACTCTTCCCCGGGACCGGACATCTCACAGTATTATTGTGCTTGATTGCATGCTTATCCTCGGACAGATATAGAACTAAGTCGCACTTTGTCTTCGAGGACAGAGACGCAACTGGGAGATGATTTGGATCCCCATCCACCACAATAAGTAGCAGGTAAGCCAATCAAGTATGTCATGCGCTATGTTCCCCTGTCTTTCTTTCCTTCTTACCGCACTGTGAGTATCAGATTAATCAGACCCTCTTTCCTCATTACAGATACTAACGATAAAAGCATGCCGTTAAAAATCTTAAACTCTCCACCCACGTCTATTGAACGGGTGAAGAGACTCATCCCTTGTTTGCTGTTTAGGATGTGGTTTCCGGCTTTCTCTTTTCCAATATTTTCACTCTTACGTAGCCCCCTGCACATCAGTGGCGTTACCGCCTTGCTCGGGGTGATATGATTGAAAAAAATCAGAAAGAGGCAGTTAAAATTTCTGTGGTACGTAATGAGGAAGAATGGTTTGGAAAATATAATCCTCATAGGACAGATTGAGTAAATGAGTAACAAAGGAAACTAGCACGTAACATACTCGATGAGCGTGAATAAATGATATTTGAAAAAAAAATTATTAAGAGATACAAAAAGCAGGAAGATGTGGAGGGCCATGATAAAAACTACGTTCTGGACGTACACGGAGGAAGAAAACTTTTTCCAAGAGCATTAGTGCAAAGTGAAGTCAGTCAGTTAAATGCTATACGAGAAACTTGTTTGGATTGACTGGGTAGAAGATTTTCCCGCACTAGGTTGCCATTACTTTCTGCAGTAGACTGGTTGTCAACGAATAGAACCCAATCTGCTCTGCTATTTAACCCATAGCTAGAAGGAAAAGACGGTTTTATACATTTTTTTGCGCATAAGTAAATACAACGAATTCACCTGGAATTAAAACTTGACCCTCTGATTTCTCGGTTCCAACCCAAATTCATTGCACAACGACGCACATTTTCATTTCCTTTTCTTGGCTGATGTCCTTTACTTTATTTGCGAATAGTTGGAAGTGACGTGTGAAGTGACGATATCTTGGAGAAAAAGTTCTTTAAACATGAAAAGTCATGTTTAAAAAAGGATTAACTAAGGAAGACGCGAATATGATAGTCAAATGATTTCGATGCTGGAAATTGTCAAAGAAACCACGCAGAAACATCGCAATAACTCGATTCTCTTCTGAGTATATATATATATATATAAAACAGACGGAAATACTTCATCACTCGATTTCTAATAGCTCGAATCTAGAAAATATTTGGTACTTAACAAAAACGATTAACCAATATTTCAGTCAACAGACTATTTTATCTCTTAAAAGTATAACCTCTTGGAGACCTAGTCACTCTGAAGTTTTAAATTAGACGATAACTTTACTATATATTGACACCACTTTCTCGCTGCCAGTGCATCGAACGTTTTGAAGAATTTGGTCAGCACTGGAATGGAATCAAAACGCGCTGAGGTTCTACATTTTATTTACTTGATACAATATCTACCGTTCGGAAGAGCAGAATGGCAGACATGAAGACTTTCCGAGAAGTTATGTGTAAGAGTCACTAAAAATAGATGCTAAAATCACGCACCGTCAATTGCTTGAGGGCTGATGGAAATTGTTAGTGCCTGGATTTTGAGCAGAAAGAAAGTTTGATGAAGAAAACACGAATATTTTACCTGTAATTGATCGTGAAGAAAAACGAAAGAAAAAATATATATTACTGAAAGTACACTCGTTTTATTTAAGAGTCGGCAAGGATAGCTATGTCAAACATGTACAGATGCGTAAGAAGAAAATATGCACACACACACACACACACACACACACACACACACACACACACACACACACACACACACACATATGTTGAAAATTATTTTGTATAAAATAATGCATTTTCTAATCGTTAGAAATCTAATAATTATTCATGTAAAATCTTATATATATATTTAATCATATCACCCCAAGCAAGGCGGTAACGCCACTGATGCGCAGGGGGCTACTTAAGAGTAGAATGATAGGAAAAAAGAAAGCCGGGAACCACATCCTAAACAGGAAACAAGGGATGAGCCTCTTCACCTGTTCAATAGACGTGGGTGGAGTGTGAACCGGGTGATAGTTTAGTCTATCTATTCCAATTGAAAAAAACAAATAAAATAAAAAAAAAGAGTGAAAAGATTGGAAAAGAGAAAAACCGGAAACCACATCCTAAACAGGAAACAAGGGATGAGCCTCTTCACCTGTTCAATAGACGTGAAAATAAAATAATTTTTTTGTTCTACTAAGTTTCAACTTAGTAAAAGTCGAAACGGTCTTTAAACCAACAATTTAGTAGAATTTAGTCCCAAAATTAAATGAATAAAAACAAATATGGTAGAATGAATTAGCAGAAAATTCAATCTTATCTTACCACGTGCGGACCACTGAAAGTGTATATATATATATATATATATATATATATATATATATATATATATACACTCTACTGGCTATAATTATTAAGCCACCCCAGTTTTTTAAAAGAAATGATGTGTTTGTTTATTGCCAAGTGGATAATTCTAAACGAAAATAGAATTGTTTTTTTGTTATTACTACTTTGCAAAATTTTGGAAGCAATGATGTCCGAATCACCCTAAATTTTCTTTATTCTTTCATTGATGAAACTACAGTATAGGTAATTATTAAATATTTAGAAATTCATTTGATGCACATGTTATTGTGCAGTTTTAACAAAAGAACTATTCTATTTTCATTTACAATTTTTCTCTTGGCAATAAATACTAAACATAGTATGAAATACATCCTTTTTTAAAACACTGGGGTGGCCTAATAATTATGATAAACAGACACACTCACAAACATCTTGCCTTTTATACATATATATATATATATATATTATTGATTTTCTGCACTATTGGAAGAACTGCAACCTTGAAACTTCTGAATATCTTTACTTATGTCTTTGTCTATGAGTGTATGAAATTTGATTAAAATCGGACCACTCCTTCTATAACCCGATTTTTTTTATTATCGATTTTCCATATGTATCGGGTGTACCTTGACACAAAACCTAGCTAAGAACACTCGCAGATGCTTATAGTACAGCTGTGTAAATTTTCAAGAAAATCGGTTCAGTCGTTTCGGAGTGTATAGGTAACGGACACACATGCACAGACACACACACACACATACACACAGAGAGACAAAGCTCCATTTATAAATAAGTTCAGATTAGGAGAAATTATTTCACATAGCATTCACGTTGAAACTATTGCAAATCGTTTCTGGGAATTGATTAGTGGAAAAGGTTATAAACTACACATTGAGACATTTACACTCGTAATTCCTTTTGGTGTTCTGTTTCAATCTGCGTGTATAGGCTTCCTTTGTTAGCTGTCCACATAATGGGTTTGACGGGCGCTACTCGATATATTAATTTTCAACAATCTTTACTTAAGTCTACCACTTTACATCTGAAAACTACATAAACTGCTATTGACTTAAGCATTTTCTCTACTTGCTCATTTTTGGCAGTGCCACTGCAATTATTAAAACGATAGCGGAAATTATCCGTTTTTTAAATGATTAATTAATTTTACTCGAAGCTCGACTGGCAGAGAAAAGAACTCCATGTTTACTAACATATTATTTTATCAGTGATAATGATCGCTGCTTCTGTGCAAAACCGTAAAATAATCACTATAGATTGAAACTAGATTAAAAATAGATTGATTTGTTTTCCGGATTATTGATATTTTGCAGGTTATTTAAAGCCAGCAAGTATTTTTAAATTGTAGGAGATAATAATGATTTTCTGACAATTATTTTAAGTCATGACTGGTGTGAATAAGAAATAGATTCATATCTTTCGTTCATATAAGCGAATATATGGAAGCCGACTGGAATTCGGACTCGACTCTCCGATTTCTCATTTCAAGCGGAATATTAATCCACTACCTGTACATCCAAGTATTTTTAAGCAGTCACTCATTGACTTAATTTATTACGATTCGTTTTAAAGTCGAGAACCGAGTAGCTCTTTATTTAGGGATTGAACAAAATTTTTGTTACTTTGGAGTTTTATATTTAGTGGTTAGATAATTAAGTAGATTAGATAGTGTTTTCTAATAATAATAATAATAATAATAATAATATATATATATATATATATATATATATATATATATATATATATACACGGAGAAAATTTTCTAAATCTATCTCAGTACAAGATTGTGTTTGTTGTCACAAATCAATTATCTATATCGGACATGCCGCCACTTCATTAAATAGACAGCTTACATGTCACCTATCGAATCAAAGTCTTATTAAACAGCATTTAGTAAACCATAATTTACAAGAACCTCTAAGGAAAATTATAGTTGATAATACAAAAATCCTTTTTAAATCGCGTAACCGTCGTCATCTTACTGTTAGAGAAGCCCTATTGATTAATCGCCGTCCCAGTGACACTGTTCAGTAGCAGAGACTCTTTATCCCCTAAGATTGTTCAGACAGTAAAAAAACTACAATGTAGTAGAACAAACTCAGAATAAATGTACCGAATACGAGACCTTTCAGAATGGGTAAAGCATAAATAAAAAACTACAGACAATTTTCTTATTCTGTAACTACTAAACATCAAAAAAAAAAAATTAGAATTCTGAAAATATTCAGTAAAAGATTTATTAAATCATCCTTGTCGGCTGTATTCAATAAAAAATGTTTTAAAGAAAGGTTGCGACCAAAAAATATACATTAATTTTTCATTAATATATATATATATATATATATATATATATATATATATATATATATATATATTAATGTAAAAATACGAATATAACGAAGTAGATTGATTAATAATTATATATAAATATATATAATTATTAAGCAGTTATTCGTCAGAAATAAATTAGACCAGTATACGATTGTACCCAATACATATATAATGTAGAGCTTTTAAATAATTATATTCGGGAGTCAATTGATTACGCAACCTTGGTTTAAACCTTTTGGTATCTTCAGGCGTTTTATATCAATATTTTATAAAACGCCATAAGATACCAAAAGGTTGAAACCAAGGTTGCGCAATCGACTGACCTTTTAATGAATATATATGTATATATATATATAAATTGAGGATTGTTTCAGACAATGCCATTAAAATCATAAGGTAAATTTAGACATTATTTCTAATGTACCATGTTTGTGACTGTTGCTTTAATTTTGTAACGTTGAGGAAACTTAATGAATATCTGAAAGGCACGTTAGTATTTGTGAATGTTTAGCGAGCACGGGAAGCCGAGTGAGTGTGATTTAGAAACGCGTAGAGGAAGAATTACTGAAAATCAGAGAAAAGGTACTGAGAAAAGCTACTGCTTTTTAATAAAACTAAGAAACACAACTAATTTTTGGGTTTGAATGTGCATTGTGTTGTTTTCCTTTGTTACCACAGCTCTGGCTTAGATGCGGATTCGTACGAAAAATGTACTTGTACCATGTTGAGAAAAACAAAACAAACAAAACAAAGCAAACAACAAAAAAAAGCCGCTCCTTTTTTTTTCTACAATTTTCCTTACAGGAAAATGGTTCTTTAAACCATACAACCCACTGTGCTGCTTTGGAATTTCTTTTTATCGATTTTGAAGAATTATTGCATTGGTTTAGAATGTTGGGCTTGGTAGGCAAAGAACCATTTTGAATGATTAAAATGTACAATCCAAGCAGTCGAGTCCCCAAATAAGGTAAGAATATATTACGTTTGTGTAAAAGTTTCTAGAGCTTTCTGTTTTGAAACTAGAGGCTGATTGCATAGATGGAAACCGTTTTTTTCCCGTGAAAAATTTTCAAACACCGAATTTATTATTATAATAAATTTACTTATTTTATTTTATTTCTTTAACTTACTGATTTCCTTCCGGGTCACAAACAGCAACTTAAAGTCAGAAGCAGCATCATTTTCTACTGAGATTTTTATAAAAAAAAAAGTCGAAACAACCCCCCCCCAAAAAAAACAACCCAAAAATCAAAAACAAAAAGCAAAACAAAAAACAAAACCGAAGCAAAACAAAGTAATAAAAAAAAAACAATTCAAAACCAAATTTATTTTACATAGGTAAAGCCCTTCATAAATTGTGAGCAACACTAGTGAGTACGAGTTTTTGTATTTCTGAAGTGTATGTACTACCAGGGACCCCTCAGTAAGTCTATCAGGACATATTATTATTATGAGTTTGATCACGACTACTACTACTGCAGATGAATAATCTATATTTCTGTTTTAAGCTGGGGATATTTTTTAATATCGTAATTAGTTATATTTTTATTAAAAAAATCAGATAATAATACTATCCCAATTTTTTAACTTGCAGAAATTGTTATTTTACGTAATTTATACCTTCCAACAAACAATATTATTTGCTTACGGGGTGCATTTGTCAGCAGAAAAATATCCTTCTTTCTAATCTATCTTAAGTACAACATAAGCATTGAATGCAAGGTCGTCGGTAGGTTTTAGAATATATCTAAATTCTGTTATGCTCCATGTGATCAAACAGCAAATCTAATTTAGAAGACAAATACACGATGTCAGACTTTATTATGCCAGCCTATCTTAAATTGCTATTAACTAGCCAATGGTGATAAACAGTACAACTTAAAGAAGCATAGTATTTTAATCACATAATTTCGGAAATTAAATTAAACCATCAAAAGCTTATCTATTTTTATGTTTGTTGATTTCATATTAGTAATACTTCATTTTTATTGTTAAAATTGTCTTTTTTTACATATATTATTTAAATTAGTTTATTAAAATCAGCATTCCGGATTATTCAAGAATTTTAACTTATCAACTTCATCCTATGTTTCAGGAACTGTTTCTGGGGGGAAACTCCTTGTTTCAGGATGATAATGCACCCATTCATACTGCTAAAGTTGTAGCTGAATGGCATGAGGAACATTCTAGTGAAGTAGAACATCTTATCTACCCACCACAATCCATAGATCTCATTGATGGTTCATTTTAGAAAAACAGATTAGACGTCTATATCTTCTACCATTATCATTGAAAGATTTAGAGACTGTTTCAATTGAAGAATAGACAATAATTCTTTGGGAAACAATTCAAACAAAGTACAAGACGTAATTACATCCAAAGGTGGGGTACTGTAGAAGTAGGGAGATGGTTAATGTTTATTTAATTTGGCCTTGTGTCATACATAACCGAACTCCCTACAGCTTACAAATTTTATCCAGAATTATGATCATCAGAAAGTTGGTTGGCAGCAGAATGTTAGAATAAGTGGAATCGTGTGGAATAATAGTGTGAGAATAAAATATAAATTTTGAATTTTAAAATACTAATTTATTAAAAGAAAGAATAACATAAGTTGTAGAAGTTAATGTGCAATTAGAAGCATTATTAAGAAGTTAAGGGTAGAGTTCGTGCTCACTGATAAAGTTGAAGGTATCAAAAGTTTGTACAAATGTTCATAGTAGTAATTTGTTGAAAGAGTATATGCGTACGTAGTATGTATGTATTAGTGTTTGTTTAGTAGGAATGTCTTTGGATGGAGAAGAAGTAAAAGGAATCAGCACACGAGAAAGAAAGAGAAAGAGGACAAATATCCGGATCACTTGAAGCTTCTCCCGTTATATTTTAGCTTGTCGTCTATGCTGCTTTTATGACTGACTGACTCTGATCGAAGCCATTTATAGCAATTTAGATTTTCGCTCTGGATCGCTAAATCTTCTGGGTCTTGCAATCGCCCCCATTGGTCAGAAAATCAGTTTAACACCTACTTGTGAAATCCGATTTCGACTTTTTCTTTAAGCACATGCTTTTCCTATTTGGGAAAAACCAGGATTTCACACGTCATTCTGAATTTTGGTAAAAGTGTAGAAGAAGGTTGATTTTACTTCTTAAACTCCTATCCACTTCAGTACTACCCCACACTAAAATAAATTTCTTTTAAATTTCAAGGTGTTTCCATTATTTTGTCTACCCTTATATATATATATATATAAGAAAAATTAAGGCAGACACGTTATTTCATGGTAACCTTAATTTTTCTTATATTTGCTCTATACGTATTTACATACATATATATTTAGAGCTCTCTTAGAGAGTTATCCTACCACTGTATGTACAGGATACTCCTTTGGATTCTTCTATATCCACACTGCATGCTGATATATATATATATATAGAGAGAGAGAGAGAGAGAGTACTTGCGCAATACTCAATATATATATATATATATATATATATATATATATATATATATATAAAGAACTATTATGCAAGTTTTGTTAAAAATAACAAAGTGCTGAATTTAAGTTTTTATGTAATTCTTCCTGCGATTTTTTCTTTTCAGAACATAAATTATATAAAATTTGTCCGAATTTTTTCATTTATCCAAGAACTTTTAGCTATAATTTTGCCATTATCAGGGATGAATTTTATTTCACTTTAAACTGAATATATATATATTCTTTTCAAAGGCATATACTGCAAATCCTAGGCAGCACATTCGGAATATTCCACCAATCGTCTTCTGCTATAAACGACACAATCTGTCTACCCCGATTTTTCAACGAGCCCATAGTATCGGCAGGCGAACGCTCTCAGCCTTTTACAAGGTAAGTGGGTCTCTTCTGCAGATTTATGAATTTATTCCGGTCAATCCAGTGTTGCTTAACGCTAATCACTAAAACTTGGTCTTGAGAAATCACTTTTCCTGTACTTCTTCTTCCAACCTACTAGTTTTAGTTTTCAAATGTTTACTTAGAGATGGTATGTTGTTTGTTTACGTGGCTTTACACAATGTTCCTTAGATGGTGTATTCTTGCTCTTTATTTATTTTAGCGACATCAGATTCTTGAAACATTCTCTCTCTCAAATGCCTTTTTTTGCTTGCGACAAAGCAGATCTTTAATTGCTTTTGACAAAGTTTCCAATATCTTATTTGATTGTTCTAAGACATCTGTTAAACTATTTCGTACTTTCAAATTACGATTTCTCCGTATTTTTCAATTATTTTCCAATAATTGCCATTATCCCATTTCTTGTTTGTGATTATATCTCTCTTACCAGCCAGATAACTATTTATATACCTGGAACTGAACAAATGAATAACAAGAACTATGTTATCATACACAACATGATGGGCAACCCTCGAGTTGGATAAAGAAATCTTATTATTGTTGCGTTTAAATTCTTCAAAACTCAACGCTACACCACTGAATCAACGACGGGCAATTTTCTGTTTCTTCTTTCGCTTTATTATATGCGAGCCCGTAGTTGTAGCATCTTTTTCTAGTACGAAGCTAGATGGCGATGATAAAGAGTATCCATGCTAACACTTGTCTAGGATTTCATTACCATGTACTGGTTTACCTCACTAAGGAATCTGGAATGCGGTAGGTATGTTTGCACTTCCAGTTCTTACGGCTGTCTTTGCGCGTTCTTTGGTTTTAAATAAAACAGTAAAACAAAGGCAATCTACCGCTATCAGAATACAGCGCCCATGAAGTCTTCTGACTAGTTGTTTGTCATACTTGATCAGCTTACTCATCTTGAAACATAATTACAATAAAGAAAAAAAAAACGAAAAACAGTAATAGAGGCGAATTATTCTTTGCAATGGTAGACGGTAAAATATCTTAGAATGAAACTTTGGAGGCTTAACTTCAGAACAGGATCAACAATATTTTTCTTATTTAGATATCGGGAAAATATAATCAGCCAATAAGCTTGAGATTAATAAATCTAAATTTTAGATTTTTTCGGAGTCTACTATTTAATTAGTGCCGTGGTGCCGTGGTGCCGTGGTGCCGTGGGGCATTTGTCCAGAGCGTGCCCGGGAAGGAAACCGACACCATCACCATCACCAGCAGTACCAGCGAGAGGAGCTGTAGAAAACCGGTCGAGCCCCCGCTTGCTTCAGTGAGTGGACTGGGGTGGTGAGGAGATGCCGCTCCCTCCCCCAAGGCGGCCTAAAAGACTGGCCGAGCAGGAGCAGCCGAAGCAGCAGCAACCAGAGGAGTACGACCAACAACAACAATTAACAGGAACATCTGGAACAACGGCTCCAGAAACAACAAGCAACAGCCAGAGTAGCTGGGACAGAAACCAAATGAGCTCCTACATCACTACCACATCGACCACCACCACAAACAGCATCAGGAACAGCAGCAGCAATATGTCTAGCAGCAGGATCAGCAACAAGAGCAGCTTGAACAACAGCTCAAACGGCAGTAGAAGCAGCCACAAACCCTAAAGAAACCATTGGGTCAGAAGAAGCTGAATTATATAGAGGCAAAGGAAATATCTCCACCTCACGCTTTCTAGCTGAAAAGGAGGGAGTAGAAAGAAGAGGAAGTAGGAAAAACTTAAAATAAAAATAAAAATAAAAATAAAGAACAGGTATAGATAAGAAATTTGTATTCTGAATGAAAGACAAAAATGTAAATCATATGTATTGTGTAAATAATGGTCTGATTGTTCTTCAATATTTTCAACAGGAATTTTATACCAATTCAAAAGTTATTAGAACTGTGGATATTATGTTAAAATTAATTGTTTTTTAATCGTTTCACCCCAAGAAAGGCAGTAAAGCTACTAAGGCGCAAGGTATTACATAGTGTTAGAGTGTATGAGAAAATACTTTTAAGGATAGTAATGAATAACAATAAAAAAAAGAAACAGAAATTGTGAAGAAAGACGATAACGCTTAAGCGTTATAACGCTTAAGCGTTATCGTCTTGTATTTAAATTTTTGAAGATCAAAATTGACTGGAAAACAAGAGGCCGGTAAAGCGTCCCACAAGTGAGAAATGCGAAAGAAAAAATTGTTAGAATAGAACTTACGGTTACATCTCGCCATTTTAACAGTAAAACAGTTTATTTTTTTATCTTATCAGTTCATGTTAAACAGTTTTACTAAAGCTAATTCAGTAGAAATCAAATTCGGAATGACTAAAAGAAAAAAACTGCATTTTTTTTTAATCATTTCACCCCGATCAAGGCGGAAACGCCACTGATGTGCAGGGGGCTACATAAATGTAAAAAGATTAATTAGAAAAGAGTGAGGAGTACAAACTAGTTAGAAAGGAACAATAGAAAGCTGAGAAAGCAGGTACGATGACAGATACATAGGTGGAGAGAAAGGGAAGGTTATACAGGAGTGGGGAGAGAGCTAGAGTCCAGTGGTTAGTAGATGAGTATTGACTTTGCATTTAAATTTCTGGAGGTTGTAGCCGTCAGGAAAGCAAGAATACGGGAGCGAGTTCCACAGGCGGGAAGTGCGAGAGAAGAAGCTGTAGGAGTAGAATTGTCGTCTGCATTTGGCTAACCTGACTGTGAATGGGTGGGACCCAGTTGCCAGTCTGGTTGCACGAGTAAACACCTGTTGAGGAGGCATCAGTGACTTGAGTTCCTCTGAGCAGAAGCCATGAAAGTATTTATAGAACAGACAAAGGGAGGCCACATTTCGACGATGGGGAAGTGGCTGCAGTCGAGCCGCCAGATCAGTACCTATCACATTACAGATTCTCCTTTGGAGCCTGTCAAGAACACTGAGGAGAACGGCAGGGGCACCTGACCATAAATGGCAGCAGTACTCCATGCACGGACGGATGGTTGACTTGTATATATGCAGGATGGATTCAGGTGGAAAAAAACATCCTGGATCGACATAGTGACCCAACCTTCTTAGCAGTAGATTTTGCTATGGATTCAATATAGTGGTTCCATTTGAGGTCTGAGGATAGGGTAAGTCCGAGGAGGCGTAGTGTATTACTCTCCGGGAGAATCGCTTGGTCCATGCTTATGAACATATCAATAAATGCGTCTTTTATACAAACTTCTAATATGCAATAACGAATAGAGAATGCAAAACTTTTTAAAAATTGCAATGTTAAAAGGAAACAAACGCAGAAAACTAACTTTCGAAAGTGAACATATTTTGCTTGAATCACGTGATTCAAACATGAATTTGAAGGGGAGCCATAGAAACAGACGACTACTTTTTTAAAACGTGAACAAATGCAGATGTCCTGTTTCTCTCCAATTTTAGCTACAGGAAAAACGGTTCTTTGAAAGAATTGGCTCCATTGCAGAGCGAGCAATAAAAATCCTCTAATCGATCTGAAAACTTCACACGTAAGTTGAAAAGATTGGGGTTCACAAGTAGCGAACTATTTTGAAAGACAGAAAAGTCGATGAAAATTCTTTGAAGATCTTTTTGTTTTTTAGTTTTACGCATTGATTCTTTTTCTTAATAATTTATCATTTTTCTCTTTTCTCTTTTTTCCTCATCTTTTTTCCATACTTTTCTCTCTATTCTTTTTTTTTTTTCTGGCATGAGGAGTTTTCATTATTCGTATTATTTAATGTCGGACAAAATATCTTCATCCTTGTTGTGATAATACAACCTTCTTCGATCCTGAATTATTTCGACCATTGAGACCTCTGGAGATTTTCGAACAAATACTTCATTTAAACATTTATTACCAGTCGCCTATCAATTCGCAATAACTATACTACCATATTTCGAAAACAATAATCCCTTTAATTATCCCGGAATATAACTCAGGCATTATAATTTGAAGCTTTTTTGGCCTCAGTTCTAATAGGGAAGTCGGGTGGGTGTACTCTGGACGAGTCGAATGTGGAGTTGGATGAGAATCTGTGGGCAAAGCACTCAGCTTTGTCTGCAGATGACGTGAGAACCTCAAATCCATGGATTAAAGGAGGTATTGAGGATTTCCTATTGTTGAGCACTCGTTTACAAATCCTCCAATAGACCTTGGAGCCGAACTTGCGGTCAGCTATGTGCTGTCGCATTTTCTAAGCGAACAACTGTTTGGCGCCATTTAGGGTTCTCTTGCACTCATTGCGAGCAGATATGAACAGGCGCCTATTGTGATCAGTTGACTGTCTCCGGAATAGACGGAAGTAATGGTTCCTGTGGGTAATGGCGGCTGAGCAGGCCGTCTCTGCTATTGATGCAACCTTGCTGTTAATCTTAATTCTTTCTTTCTTTCTTTCTTTCTTTCTTTCTTTCTTTCTTTCTTTCTTTCTTTCTACCAGTCATGTTACTCATATCTACTCTTGGCCTACTGAGGCCGCCGTCAGACTCTGATATTTCTGACACGAGGAGTTATCATTTGTGTAATTTTGTGCCTGACTAATATTATTGTTCTTAACATACAACCTTCTTTGATCCGGCACTCAGTCAATCTCAGTTAACTTTACGGAATTCCGAACAAAACTCTTTATCCAAACCTGCATTAATAACGTGTGGTCTTTTATTACCCCAGTTTTTAAAAGAAGTTCATGTAGTTCCTAGTTGTCGCTTGTAGCTCAGTTGTTGTGTGGAGTAGACGTTGATTTATCTTCTTCTATTTCAACTGATTAACGAACGCGAGTTCTTATGATATATATATATATATATATATATATATATATATATATATATATCCAAGTTAATAAAGAACGAAGAAAATATTAACAACGTTCAAAACATTAATTGAAAACAGTGCTTAATATAGAAATAGAGTTATAAATATCTATTATAAATTATAGTTTAGAACGTGTACAGATTATAATTTACTGTAAAAGTGTTCATTTTGTTTCGACATCGAAACATGTCTCATCAGGTAGTTAATAATAATGGCACCCTCATTATTAACTACCCGATAAGACATTGTTATTTCGATGTCGAAACAAAATGTACACTTTTGTAGTAAATTATAATTTGTACATATTCTAAAGTATACACACACACACACACACACACACATATATATATATATATATATATATATATGTGTGTGTGTGTGTGTGTATGTGTGTGTGTGTGTGTGTGTGTGCGAGCGCGTGTGTGTGTGTGTGTGGTGTTAAATTGTAATGATGCTTAGTGCTAAAATTGCAGTTTTTTCAGTAGTTTACTTGTAGAAAGGCATTTTAGGCAAGCAGATTTTTGTCATAAAGTGCTCGATATCGAAATAAGGATAGAGCGTTAATAGAATTAATGTGAGGAAGTTTGTAACTTAGCTGTGCTGTGTTATTTGTTTCAGGGTCAAGGCATAAAGAGCGAAGAGGGAAGGCATTACAATAATCAAAGTCATGAATTAACACTGCTCAGCTAATTGAGATTCATTTTCACATTATATATATATATATATATATATATATATATAGTCATCCGCAGAGAGATCTGTTTCGCTGTATCACAGCTCATCAGTACGGTTAGACTCCGATTGCTTTTTAACCCAGGATTGAAACCCGACCGAATTGGTGTCAGTCGGCGATTCTACCTCTGGGTTATGGGCGTTCGGTATAAGAAGGCAGACATTTTAGCGTGTATATTATCATTATACGCGCCCAAGAACCAGAGTGTTCTAATTCATTTTACTGAATGAGCGATGCGTACAAGCCAGAGTAGCTACTGTTTTTCAAAGTCTCCTATTCTTCCAGGGTGCTCAATCAGGGTGTGGTAGCGTAAATAGTCATCCGCAGACAGATCTGCTTAGCTGTATCACAGGTCATTAGTACGGTTAGACTCCGATTGCTTTTTAACCCACGATTGAAACCCGGCCGAATATGTATATATATATATATATATATATATATATATATATATATATATATATATATATATATATAAGAGAATGGCAACCCGCGAAGACAGAGAGGTTAATCCAAAAGATTTTATCTAATTAATATAAATTATCAATTAGATAGAAATAGAGAGCTCAATGAATATTATCCAAAGCAAATATTTTGAGAAGAAAACTCGGCACATGATTAAACGCATATAAATCCATAACTTATTTCAGAAATATAAAGAAAAAACCTTACAATTGACATCGTTCAGCCCGTTCATGAATAAATAAATGTAAACTTCAAACAAAAAATTAAAAAAAAATCTATAGCAGAAGAATATTTCAACTGCAAATATATTAAGAATAGTTACATCATATCACACCCATAACACAATACAGAGTAAGAAATTAAATCGCACATACATAAAACAAAAAATTAGACTCACAGAAAAAAAGGGGGAAGGGGATTCATGTACAGACAGAGTTAATCACACAAACATTATTTAGAAAGGAACATATGCATACGCAATAAAGAGTCAGGAAAAACGCACACAAATTCAAATATGAGAAAAAAGAAAAAGAAAAAGAAAGAAAGAAGAAAAGAAGGGGAAGAAAAAAATAAATAAAGAGAAAGTGAACAGAAATCCATAAGTAAAAAATATTAGCTCACAGAATATTTTTTAGAAAATAATAAATTTTTTTTTTTAAATTTTCAAAAGATTGACTTTACAAAATATTTATAAAAATTATTCATTCCAATTTAGACCTTAGAAAATTATAGTAAAATCTAAATTCACATAGACTATTCTAAGTAAACTCAAAACAAGGGAAGTGAACATATTAATCTTTGAAACAGGCATAAAAATTATATTGGCATATAACATATGAACACACAAATAAAATGTTCACGAAGGGTAAAGATAGGAAAATAAATTGAAAGAAAAAAAATAATAACATATAAATTATTTTTTAAAATGGATTCAAAAGGAAAATAAATTCTTATTAAAAACCTGTAAAAAATTTCTATATAAAATCTTTATTAAAAATTATCTTCCTATTTAAAACTTAAAAAAATAAAAGTAAAATCGAATTAGAAGCTTCTAAAGATAATTTTTAACAAAGGAAGTGAATATTATAACCTTATGCTAGTAATTCCAGTTGAATCCATTGTATTCACTTACGCGCAAATACCCTTGGGAAAGGTATTAATCCGTCTCTTCCTTCCAGTTATGGGCTAAATAGCAGGACAGATTGGGTTCTATAGCCTTGGTCGGCAACCAGTCTACCGCAGAAAGCAATGGCAACCTACTGCGGGATAATCTTCTGCCCAGTCAGTCATGTCTCTTTCGAGACATGATCGCCCAAGCGTGTATCACGTATGCCACTTAACTGACTGACTAGTAAGTTTTAAACGTATCATTATACTGTTATCATTGTATCATTATACTAGTATCATCATATTTTAAACATTATGTCATTATACTAGTAAGTTTTTGGTACAGGTTTCTTCAGAACGCAAATGACAAACATTTGTCATTTGAGGCCTGATGAGACGGGTATCAAATACTTAGGCGTCGAAATAAATTATAGTTTATAAGCGTTTTCCATGATACGCTGAGTTTTTCCTTGATCTTTATTATATCACTCTGGATAGCATACATTGGGTATTCTGTATGGATCTATCTGTTTAATATTTTATATTAAAAAGATCTTTTTGGATTATCCTCTGCGTTTACGGATTTGTTATCATTACCTCCCTACTTACACACACACACTGTACACACACACACTAACACACACACACACACACTCACATATATATATATATATATATATATATATATATATATGTATATATGAGTATATATATGTTGCTTTTTCAGTTCAGTAATTTTGGGTTTAACTAATCTAATATAGTTCTGTATTGTGTGCCTATTTTTGATAAAAAACTTTCTCTAATATTGTATTGGTATATTTCAGCTAAAATTTAACACCTAATTTATAAACACTATTTACATTATTCGGACGATTATCCTCATCTTTTTTGCCATTTCTACGACGTTTCAGCCGTTGTGCACTCTGGTCTTCTTCAGGTACCAGGAATTTCGAACCGAACCCTTTAATACGATCACTGGGGTATATCATTCGCATTCCTTGTGCGAAGCCTCTTTTTGGTAGTCTAACCCGACTCTCTAAGTTACTTACGGACGCATGACCCAGTGGACATAGGCGCTGTTGGTTCCCGTGAATTGTCACAAAGCGTTGTGAGTTCAATACAAGCCTACAACAGTTTTGAACAAGTAACTTAGAGAGTACGGTTAGAGGGAGATGACTCATCTTTTAATTCTCTAGGCAAACAATCTGTGGTAGAGTCCAGAAGCCTTAAATCTAATGATTCCATTACCTACTCTGCAGTGTAATCTTAGTATTTTCTTTCTTTCTGTATGGCCTTCTATGCAAACTGCGGAGATATGGTATAGCTGGACAATTGTTTGAACCAATCCAGTCATTCCTATCTAACAGCACATTGAAAGTTATTAAACGGACATGCCTCCCAGAACTACCATACGAACGCGGGTGTCCCTCAAGGCTCTACCCTAGGTCCTACGCTCTTTCTGATCTACATTAATGATCTCCCTGATACCATAATATCCCAAGTAGGTATGTACGCCGATGACACCATAGTTTATTCACGCCTCGACCAAAAATCTGGTGTGGGCGACAAAGCTAACCTTACAGCCAAGCTTGGAAAGGACCTCCAATCCGTAGTGGACTGGGGTAAGAAATGGCTCGTAAATTTTAATGCTTCTAAAACGAAGCGACTATCAATTAATCATCATAGACAATCGCACCTACCTCCTATTAGCATGGACCAGGCTTGCCTCCCAGAGAGTAAAACACTACGCCTCCTTGGTCTCACACTCTCAGCGGACCTCAAGTGGAATGACTATATCGAATCCATTGCTAAATCCGCTGCTATGAAAGTCGGTTCTCTGTGCAGGACCCGGAGGTTTTTTCCGTCTGAATCTATCCTGCATATTTATAAATCTACCATCCGCCCGTGCATTGAATAATGTTGCTATATCTGATCGGGTGCCCCTGCTATTCTCCTTGGGCTTCTAGACAAGGTACAGTGAAGGGTCTGTAATGTGATCGATACCGACTTAGCAGACCACCTGCAGTCTCTCTCTCACCGGCGCGACGTGGCTTCCCTGTGTCTCTTCTATAAATACTTTCACGGCTTCTGTTCCGATGAACTTAGATCACTGGTGCCCCCTAGGTTCGAATTTGCACGAGATACTAGATTATCAACTAGATCCCACCCTTTTACATTGAAACCGATAAAATGCAACTGCAACTTCTACTCCAACTGTTTCTTTTCTCGCAATTCCCGACTGTGGAATTCTCTTCCACATGAGTGCTTCCCCGACGGCTACAATCTCCAGGAGTTTAAATGTAAGGTGAATAGACACCTCCTAACACACTAACTTCCATTCTTTCAAACACTCTTTCCACCCACCCAACTATCTATCACCCCACTTCTGACATTTCCTATATCTAACCACTCTTCCTATTTACCTCCCCCTATGTAGCCCCAAGCGCAATAGTGGCAGTGGAATGCCTTGCTTGGGCTGAAATGATTTTAAAAAAGCGTTCATAAGTTATTTATATCAACGCTAGGCCTCCTGAGTAGGCCGTTAGACTGGCATATTCAACAACATCTCATTCTTCATTGTTCTTATCTCTAGTAATTTTATGGTTCTAGGTATGAAGGTAAACTGTATCTGGTAGCAAGGCCTCTGATTAGGAGGTTATTAAGAGCATGTATTGTTGTTGTTCCCTGACCCAGAGTGGTAGTAGCTGTTATAGTCCAAGCTATGGACAAATAGTTGACCCCCTCCCAAAATAGAGTCAAACACCATGAAAGTATAAAAATGCTTATATCCATAAAAATTGATTTTTATAGAAAAATGTACATTTTTGAAGGAAAAATCTTACTAAAAATACATTTTTGAAGAAGAAAAAAGTATTACCAGCAATACATATTTAAATACAAAACTAGAAAACATCTTCAGTTTTCTAAATTTAAAACAAAAAAAATAGATCAAAATCTGACTAAGTCAACATTCTCACTATAACCGAACACTTAAAAGTACCTTAAAACGTTAACCCCGCCTTTTTGGCATTAAATAACCCACAGAGGTTGTTATGTCGGTAATCAAAACTCAAAACTCTAATGAGTATTTTTAATCCTTTCCACACGGTGTAGTGAACACCCTTATTATTTCATTTACAAAAGTTAATGCAGTGCAACACTGCATGTTAATGTTAACAGAAAAGAAATGTTTGCTTACCTAGAAACTCAGCATTGAAAAAACTGGTATTTACTAAGGCTAAAAACCCTAAACTTCGACATAAGCGTTAAATAAATTAATATTTCAGCTTAGCTTAGTAATATCACAAAAACTGGAACAGATTTTGAAATTGTATAATGCAAGTGTTACTAGTAGTGTGAATGTTATAACCGAGAAAATGAGCTTTCGCAATTCTACCCAGGCTCGAACACAATTAAGTGAGATAAAAATAACTATTACAACTTCATACACTATAACAAATTCTTCGTCCGCTGAACGGTCGGTAAGGATCGAACTCGTTATTTAGAGAACCGGTTAGTAGGAGCTGCTCATTAACAACTGCAATTTGCTAAGGGCGTCTTTTATTTTAATTTTTCTCTTTTATTCTTATTTAATTTACAATTGTTTTAACGTTTTGTCTGTTTCTTTCGATGCCTTATTCCGCTTTTTCTTGCCGTTTTTTTTCTCTTTCGTGCACCATTTTTTAATGTTTCTTTTCTCTCATGCTTTCGATTTTTCTGTCAGCTTTGTATCTTTTCAAGGTTCCAAGGAAGAGGAAAAAAAAACTGCAGCTGATGTTCAATGCTGAGTTGTTATTCTTTCACAAATGCAGACAATCAATAAATGGTTAAAAATACTATTCCACCAAAAAACAGGTCGCAACTAAGAAAGCTTTCATTTCTTCATAAAGACAGAGTTTTAATATTCATTAATTTTAACTATAACCTTTATAATATCTAATCAATAATTTTCAACCAAGTCAATAATTAATGACTACACTGATCGAAATCTATGGACATGACTTAACTTTCTTAAGAGAAATATAAAATGCATCTGCTTTTCAGAATTGTTACAAGTCCTTCTTTGTAGTTCCTGTTTTTAAGAACTACCGGGAATCCTCTAATTATCAAATTATTGTCCTATTTGTCTCTTACCTATTTACTTCTCAGCTGCTGCTAGGAAAATTGGTTGACTGTGTTGTACTAGACAATTTTTCTCGCTAGAATATATCTTACATATTTATAAGACTACTAGCAGTATAGCCCGGCCTTGCTCAGGTGAAATGAAAGCTTTAAAACTAATCCATGGTCCTGGAGCTCAGACTCAGCCTAAAGAATATTTGTGTGAAGTTTGGTGAAAATCGGATAAAAATTGTGGATTTGTATAAAGGACATACAGACAGATAAACAGACACACAGACACACACAAACATCTTGTCTTTTATATATATATATATATATATATATATATATATATATATTATCGATTTTCTCCACTATTGGAAGAACTGCAACCTTGAAACTTCTGAATATCGTTTCTTATATCTTTGTCTATGAGTGTATCAAATTTGATTAAAATTGGATCACTCCTATAACACTTCTTTTTCGATCATCGATTTTCGATATTTATCGGGGGTACCTCGACAAAAAACCTAACTAAAAACACTCGCAGACGCTTATAGTACAACTGTGTAAAGTTTTAAGAAAATCGGTTCAGCCGTTTCGGAGTCTATAGGTAACGGACACACACACACACACAGACACACACACGCAGACAAAGTTCCATTTATAAGTAAGTTTAGATTTAGATTCGTCTATTGCTACCACATATGATCTAGTGATTCTATTATATATTTAGACATTCGTGATAAAATTCAAAAAGGAATGTGCAATATTATTTGTACTAATCTAGCATCCCGGCTTCAGTCCTTTTTTTTTTACTGTTATAACGTAGCTTCCCTGTGCCTTTTCTATAAATACTTTTCTTTCAATACTTTCGTTCTAATAAACTTTCCTCTATGGTACCTAGACTGTAAAAAGTACGGCACAATAATAGATTGGCGGCAAGGTCCCATCTTTCTACACTTGAATTGGCCAGATGTAACCATACGTTATTTATAACCTGTTTTCTCTTCTCTCACTTCTTGCCTGTAGAAATCTTACCCGATTTCTTGATTTCTAGCCAACTATGATCTTCAAAATTTCAAATTTAATATCAATCGTTATCTAATGTCTTTCGTGTACTTTCACACTTAATGATCCCTGGCGGCTTAGCGACATTATTGCTTTGCAATGATAAAAAACGTACTCGGGCTCTAATAAATGCCAAGTTTTTTAAGCATTTGGTTTCCCTTCTGACAAATACAATGACTTCTGTTTGCTATGTTTACCGTTGACGTCTACGGCCACCACTCAATTTGTCTCTCAAGATTTAGGAATGGTAAAGTTCGGATTGTGGTTCTAGATATTTTAAAGGCGTTCAACAGAGTTTGATATGCTGGCCTCTTCCGCAAACTCTGCGGTGTCATATGACAAATACTTGGATTAATCCAATCGTTCCTATCAAATAGTGTAATGAAGTTCATGTTTAACAGGAATGCATTCAGATAAATGCGTGGTCCCCTAAATCCTTGTACTTTCGTCTTTTCTGATCTTCATAAATGACCTCCTTGATATCATCAGTTCCCTACTAGAGATTTTTGTAAATGATACGGCTATTTACTCCGGTCTTAGTAGCAGCCTCTACAGACCAGGCAAAGTGAACTTGACAACTGCTTTTGAAATAGATCTCCAATCAATGGACAAAAAATGCCTTGAAAGATTTAAGCCTCGCCCCAAGAACTGCTTTCATTTAATTATAATAAAACATTTTTGCTTGCAATCAGCAAAACTATGCCAAAATTCAGGAGAGCAACTGTCTAAATTGTTTTAGGTTCTCGTTTTCCACTGGAATAAAATGGAGAGACAATATTGAATCATTTTCTTGGTCTATTACTAAGAATGCAGATATGCGTTGTGATGCAGTGGATGTCGGCTAGGACCGAAAAAGCGGGGAGCCGCGTTCAAATTCCAGTTGAATTCCTTGCATTCATTTACGTGCAGATACCCTTAGAAAAGGTATTAATCCGTCTCTTCCCTCCAGTTATGGGTTAAATAACAGGACAGATTAGGTTCTGTAGCCTTGACTGACAAACAATCTACAGCAGAAAGTATCAGCAACCTACTTCAGGATAATTTTCTGCCCAGTCAGTGTATCACATATGGCACGTCACTAACTGATTACTAAGAAAGATGGTTCATAGTATCGGGGTAGAGCAATTTTATTCGTCAGGATCCATCTTGCACATTTATAAATCTATCGTTCGTCTGTGTATTGATTATTAGTGCCTTATCTGGCCTGGTTCTCTTACGTGAATTTAAGCGTGCTACTAGATTGGAAAATAGGTCTCACCAGTTTACTGTTGAAGTTGATAGATGCATTTGCCAATTCTGTTCTAAAATATCTTTTTCTTACATTTCTCATTTTTTGCTTCCCTGTCACATGCAATCTTCAAAAATTAAAGGCAACATCAATCGCCATCTTTTGTCTTTCAGAACCCTTTTCATTTATAGTACTTTCCACGTTTCTCTTAGTAAAACTCTTCTCGTTCTCTTTCATTCTCTGTAATCCCTATGCGTCGTAGTGGCATTATCGCCTTGCTTTGGGTGTAACCTATTAAAAAAAAAGACCTGAAGATATAGAGTAATTCCAAGAATAGAGAAGTTGAAATTTGAGTAGTTATGAAAAATATGCGTTATTGTGCAATGGCTATCGACTCGGAATGAGCAATTTGAGCCCCGAATTCGAATTCAAGTTTTATTCACTTACGCCCGAATAACCTTGGGAAAACTATTAATTCATCTATTTTTCCATCTATGAGTTGAGTAGCAGGAAAAATTGGATTCTGTAGCCTAGGCTGGCAAATAGTCTGTTGTGGTCTGGACAACTTGGGTACAATTTGTAGTAGACTGACCGTCGGAGTAGTGATTTCAACAGTGAAGAAAAGGTTGGTTGTCCAGACCACCACAATTATAAATAAAATAACTCAAGGCACAATGTAACGAATATAACAACATTGTATTAAGTAAGGTAACAGAACTGAATAATTCGTCAATGTAAGATGTCACGAAAAGAGTTCTCTCTTAGATATTAAAGATATTATCTGAATGTTCATGTTAGGAAAGTCTCTGAAAAAGGAAATAATAAGCTTGTACTGAATAGTAATGAATATAATTATACATGCATTGAAATGTTCTTATAGAATAGAGAGAAACATTTTTATGTGTCTAATTGCTGAATGCAATTAGTGGTTTGTGTGAGATGGAAGAGACGAACGGTTCTCGGTCTGAACGCTCCAAAAACATCTCTTAACTGGCTAGACACGTGTGGGAATCAGTTTATATATTTCTTGATAAACGCAGGAAAAAGAAGGCTTCATGTACAGTCCTTACATAGGTATGTGTGGATATATGCGTATGAACGTGTGTGCATTGTGATGTATGTAGGTATGTATGTGCATGTAGAAGTGATTCTACGAGCCTATCGCAGAAAGTAACAGTCAAAAGACTCGACAGAGACATGATCGCCCCAGCATATATCACGTATGGTAATTAACTGACTGACTGAATAAAAAAATAATTAATATAAATCAATATTTGAAAATGAACTATAATAAAGGGATTTTGCTTTAATCAAATGTCTTCAAAATCACTAGACAAAGTGTTGCCTATAGCAGCGTCTGCTGTTAAGAAGTTTGGATCATTGTCCCGGGACAGAATGCTTTTCTCGTCAGAATCATGTCTGTGTATTTATAAATCTACCATTCATACGTTCATTGAATACTGTTGCCATATCAGGTCGGGTGCTGCTGTCATGCTTCTCGAGGTTCCTGGAAGAACACAAAGAAGGATCTGCAATGTAATCGAACCTTACTTGACCTCTCGATTTCACTCATTTTCTCACCAACGTTACGTGACTTCCCTCTGTCTTTTCTACAACTATGTTTATGACAATTGCTGCAGCGAAGTTTTTTCCTGGTGCCCGATCACATGAAATTAGGTGTGCTACTAGGCTGGCATCTAGGTCCCAACCTTTTATCGTTGTAATAGTTAAATGTAACTGCCACACAATTTCTTTTCTCGCCCTTTCCGCCTGTAGAACCTCCTTCTGTTTACTTGCTTCTTTTAATTGCCATCTATCTTCTTGAATCTCATTCATCCTCAAAACTCATTGTACCCAGTATTTTTTATCACTGTAACCCACTAATTAGGATGTGCGTTGTGGTGCAATGGATATCGACTAGGAACGATAAATCGGGGAGCCGAGTTCGAATTCCAGTTGAATTCTTTGCATTCACTTAAGCACAAATACCCTCGGGAAAGGTATTAATCCGTTTCTTCCCTCCAATTATGGGTTTAATAATAGGACAGATTGGGTTCTATAGCCCTGGATTGCAACCAGTCTACTGCAGAAAGCAATAGTAACCTACCGAAGGATAATCTTCTACCAAGTCAGTCATGTCTCTTTCGAGACATGATCGCCCAAAGCGCGTATCACGTATGGCACTTATCTGACTAACTGAACCCACTGTACACTAATGCAGGTCCCGCATTGTTTGGAGTGTAATGATTTTAAAAAAATTAAGAAACAAAACAATTTCGTTATCAATATTTAATATTAGTTAATATCGGTCCTCCTACAAGGCAACAAATTTGCTTGCAGGTGGAGAGGCAACAAAATGTGGTTCTAGAAAAGGTTACTGAGAATATGATGGACGAAACTTGTAAGCAAGAGTGATAGCTCAAAATTAGAGATACGAATTTCATCAATAACAAGCAAATTATTATTATTATTTTTTTTTAGTTTTTAGAAACGCCACTGATGTGCAGGGGGTTACATAAATGTAAAAAGATTAATTAGAAAAGAGTGAGGAGTACAAGCTAGTTAGAAAGGAACAATAGAAAGCAGGTGCGATGACAGATACATAGGTGGAGAGAAAGGGAAGGTTATACAGGGGAGGGGAGAGAGCTAGAGGCCAGTGGTTAGTAGATGAGTATTAACTTTGCATTTAAATTTCTGGAGGTTGTAGCCGTCAGGAAAGCAAGAATACGGGAGTGAGTTCCACAGGCTGGAAGTGCGAGAGAGAAAGCTGTAGGAGTAGAATTATCGTCTGCATTTGGCTAACCTGACTGTGAATGGGTGGGACCCAGTTGCCAGTCTTGTTGCACGGGTAAACACCTGTTGAGGAGGCATCAGTGACTTAAGCTCATCCGAGCAGAAGCCATGAAAGTATTTATAGAAGAGACAGAGGGAGGCCACATTTCGACGATGGGAAAGTGGCTGCAGTCGAGTCGCCAGATCAGTACCTATCACATTACAGACTCTCCTTTGGAGCTTGTCAAGGACACTGAGGAGAACGGCAGGGGCACCTGACCATAAATGGCAGCAGTACTCTATGCACGGACGGATGGTTGACTTGTATATATGCAGGATGGATTCAGGTAGAAAAAACATCCTGGATCGACATCATAATGATGAGATTCATACAATGAAAGTCGGTTTTAAACAACGTTTGGAAAGATTCGGAGCTATCTTTAAAATTATTTTCGAATCTATTTGAATACCACTGCTTAAGACGAATTTCAGACATATGAATAATTATTCGGCGTTAGAAAGATGTAATTAACATTACTGAAAAGGATATCTATAAAAATGAATAGCATTCGTATGTACTGAGAGTATATTAGCTTTTCCAGTTTTAACAATGTCAGCATATTATGTCTTGTAATAAAGTCGGTTGGAAGAATTTCTGCAAGTCATTTTCTTGTAAATTAAATACTGTCGCATCCAGAAGAGAATATTGAATTCTTGTCTGCACAGAAAATTCCTGATTTGGGCAAAGTGTCCATAATGTCAATCGAATTAGTACTGAATTCCAAATCGACTTCAATTTAGTGAAAAAATATATGAACGTCAGTATTTTGCTGGTGAAAGGTGAAAATAATAGAAGGTAGATATTTTGCAATCTTTACCCTTTACAACATCTTACCCTTCGTATCTCTAAGCAAATTTTATTCTCTTTCTATCTACCCAGTACTTTTTCTGTTATCAATTTACGTAATCTGATTGGTTAGGTTACGTGACAATTTTCTTTGTATTTTAATGTCAGTTTTTCCTCTAAATGTCTAATTTCTCAAGACCCATTATGAATCAAATAAATTTAAACTTTCTTATTGTAACTAAGTCAAATTGTCCGTTTTGTTCCCACATTCTTTAAAAATTTTTCGTTCCCCATATGCTTCATTCATGCTATTCCCAAATTTCTTCGATAGAAACAAATGTATGTTAGCTGCGATTGATTCATTTTTTAAAATCATATCACCCCGAGCAAGGCGGTAACGCCACTGATGTGCAGGGGGCTACATAAGAGTAAAAGGATTAGAGGAGAATGACGAGAAGGGCGAACCAGTCAGAAAGGAGCAAGAGAAGGATGGGAATACAGGTGGGATGACAGCTGCGAAGGTGGAGAGAAAGGAAAGGATCTACAGGACAGTATGGAAAGAAGTAGGGTCAAGTAGTTAAGAGATGAGTATTGGCCTTGTATTTAAATTCCTGGAGGTTGTAGCCTTCAGGAAAGCAAGAATAAGGGAGCGAGTTCCACAGGCGGGAAGTGCGGGGAAAGAAGCTGCAGGAGTAGAATTGTTGGTTGATCGATCTGTGAATGGGTGATACCCAGTTGTCAGTCTGGTTGCACGAGTAAACACCTGCTGCGGAGGCACCAGTGACTCAAGCTCGTTGGAAGAGAAGCCATGGAAGTATTTATAGAACAGACAAAGGGAAGCCACATCTCGTCGGTTGGAAAGTGGCTGTAGTCGGTACATATCACATTCCTGATTTTCCTTTGGAGCCTGTCAAGAACACGACGATGAACAGCGGAGGCACCTGACCATATATACCAGCAATACTCCATGTACGGACGAATGGTTGGTTTGTATATATGAAGGATGGTTTCAGGTGGGAAAAACTTCCTGGCCCCACACAGTAACCCAACCTTCCTAGCAGTGGATTTCGCTATTGATTCAATGTCAATTGAGATCAGAGGATAGATTAAGGCCGAGGAGGCGCAAAGTATTGCTTACGGGGAGACTCGCTTGGTCCATGCTTATGGGAGGCAGGAGAGGTTGCCTGTGATGATTGACAGACAACAGCTTGGAAGAAATTGTTCCCAAATTTCTCTAACGAAAATTTCCTATCAGTTTATATTTTAAAATGCATTTTTTGCGCTCACACCTTTAGATCTTTAGATTTTTCTGTTACATTTTCAGCTTTTCATAAATGTTTCTAGAACGATAAGGTTCTCTACTGACATCTCCAGTTTTTCGTAGGCATCATACTGAGCTAGAGATGTTTAATTAATCAGCAGTATGTTAAACAATTTCATTGTTGCTAATCAGAAACTTGAATTTAAAAATAAAAATTATATTTTTTCGTAACTTCTCGTCTGTATCGGTGGCAGCAGAAAGGAGAAAAATATCGACGAATTTAAGAGCTACTATGGACAGGAATTTTGAAGAATTTTTATCGCTAACATCCTGAAGGGATCAGTCAGTTAAGTGCCATACGTGAAACACGCTTGGGCGATCATATCTCGAAAGAGACATGACTGGGCAGAAGATTTTCCCGCAGTAGGTTGCCATTGCTTTCTGTCGCCAGCCAATGCTATAGAACCCAATCTGTCCTGTTATTTAACCCATAACTGGAGGGAAGAGCTGGATTAATACCTTTCCCAAGGGTATTTGCACGTAAGTGAATGCAATGAATTCAACTGGAATTCGAACTCGGCACCCAGATTTCTCGTTCCCAGCCGATATCCACTGCACTACAACGCACATCAGTGATACAGAACTTAAAAGAAGAAAAAAGAGGAAGAAGTAGCAGTACGAGCAGTAGTTTTTTTTTTCAGCAGGCATACAATAATTCGATTGTCTGAGTATGCCAAAATGGCACCCTCCTTTTCTAAGTTATTTTGCGAAAGATTTGAATACGATTATCTATTCCTTTTTTAAGTTTTCGGAGAAATATTATTTTTCTACGCTCATTTTCGGAACTTGATTTGGTTAATAAAATGGCATATAGCAATAATTAGTAGTCTGAAATTTCACATTTTTGCTATATGTTTTAGAATATTCTCATATTATCAAATAATATTATTTTTATGGAGTGCATCTCGTTGCTCTAGTTTGTTTGACAATCGGAAACATTAGTTTTTATGTTCATTTTCGGAACTTGATTCAGTTAATAAAATGACATATAGCAATAATTAGTAGTCTGAAATTTTACATTTTTGCTATATGTTTTAGAATATTCTTATATTCTTAAATAATATTATTTTATGGAGTGCATCTTGTTGCTCTAGTTTGTTTGACAATCGGAGACATATTAGTTTCTATGTTCATTTTCAGAAATTGATTCGGTAAATAAAATGACATATAGCTATAATTAGTAGTTTGAAATTTTACATTATTGCTATATGTCATATTCTCACATTATTAAATAATATTACTATTATGGAGTGCATCTTATTGCTCTAGTTTGTTTGACAATGCATTTATTTGCAATTGTCTAAGATAAAATGTTTATAAATAAGCTAATGACTAATTATTTTAATTTACGTTATTTTCGAAAATTTAATTTAGTAATACTTTTTATTAGTGAAGTATTTATTTATTCCATTTGTGTATTCGTTTTAAGTAAAACATTCGTTGGCGTATATTGCAAGATTTAATTGTTCAAATGTAATAAGATGTGAGTAAAATTTGATGAAACAAAACTTACAAAACAAACATACATTCTTAGTTCCATACTTCGTTTCTAGTTTTCATCCATCATACCATTTGTAATTATTTTTTCACTTTTTATTCTTACTCTCTTTCCATTGTTTTTAATTTCTTTGTTCATTGCCTTCATTTTAATATTGTTTGTTTTTGTATTCCATTCTTTCTTTCTTCAGATTTCTTGTTATCTTCCTTCATTTCTATTCTTATCTCAATTGGGGTTTTTATTCCTGTTAACTTTATTTCTTGTCCTATATTTTTCATTGTTTTCCTTTCTGAATCACTCGTTTTTGTCAGTCATTTTTTTATTGCCTCCTTTCTTTATTCCAGTTATTTTTTTGTTTTTCATTCTTTCGTTATTTCTTTATTTTCTTCTTCATTTCTATTCAAGATTTTATTCCTGTTAACTTTATTTCTTGTCCTATATTTTTCATTGTTTTCCTTTCTGAATCACTCGTTTTTGTCAGTCATTTTTTTATTGCCCCCTTTCTTCATTTCAGTTATGTTTTTGCTTTTCATTCTTTCGTTATTTCTTTTTTTGTTCTTCATTTCTATTCGAGATTTTATTCCTGTTAACTTTATGTCATGTCTTATATTTTTCATTGTTTTCCTTTTTTGAAATGCTTGTTTTTGTTATTCATTTTTTATTGTCTCTTTTCTTCATTTCAGTTATTATGTTTTTGTTTTTCATTCTTTCGTTATTTCTTTTTTCTTCTTCTTTATTTCTATTCGAGATTTTATTTCTGTTAACTTTATTTCTTGTCCTATATTTTTCATTGTTTTCCTTTTTGAATGACTCGTTTTTGTTCGTCATTTTTTATTGTCTCATTTCTTCATTTCAGTTATTATGTTTTTGTTTTTCACTCTTTCGTTATTTCTTGTTTTTCTTCTTCATTTCTATTCAAGATTTTATTCCTGTTAACTTTATTTCTTGTCTTATATTTTTCATTGTTTTCCTTTTTTGAATTGATTGTTTTTGCTATTCATTCTTTTTTTCAATGTTTCCTTTTTTATTTCAACTATTATGTTTTAGTTTTTCATTCTTTCGTTCTGTTTTTTCTTTTTTTCTTCTTCATTTCTATTCGAGGTTTTATTCCTGTTAACTTTATTTCTTGTCCTAAATTTTGTCGTTGTTCTCCCTTTTGAATTGCTTGTTTTTACTATTCATTGTTTTTTTCAATGTCCACTTTCTTTATTTCAGTTATTATATTTTAGGTCTTCATGATTTCGTTCTTTCTTTTGCTTTCTTCTTCTTTTCTATTCGAGTTTTTATTCCTGTAAAACTTTATATCTTGTCCTATATTTTTCGTTGTTTACCTTTTTGACTTGCTTGTTTTTGCCATTCATTCTTTTTTCATTGTTTCCTTTCTTTATTTCAATTATTATGTTTTAGTTTTTCATTCTTTCGTTTTTTCTATGTTTTTCTTTCTTTTCTCTTTTATTTCTTTTCGAGTTTTTGTTCCTGTAAAACTTTATATCTTGTCCTATAGTTTTCGTTCTTTTCTTTTTGAGTTACTTGTTTTTGCGATTCATTCTTTTTTCATTGTCTCATTTCTTTTTTTCAATTATTATGTTTTAGTTTTTCATTCTTTCGTTTTTTCATTTTCTTTTTTTTTTCTTCATTTCTATTCGAGTTTTTATTCCTGTTAACTGTATTTCTTGTCCTATATTTTTCGTTGTTTTTCTTTTTGAATTGCTTGTTTTTGTCATTCATTCTTTTTTTCACTGCCCCCTTTCTTCATTTCCATTATCATGTTTTGGTTTTTCATTCTTTGTTCTTTCGTTTTCTTTTTCTTCTTCTTCATTTCTATTCGTGTTTTTATTCTTGTTATCTCTATTTCTTGTGTTTCTTTTCCCTTGTTCTTTGTCTTTTTTTGTATTGTTTTTCATTTTTTCTTCTCGATTGTCTTTTTTTCGTCCATTACTTTTTTTCTTATTCGGTTCTCTGTGTAGGGCCAGGAAAATTTTCCCGTCTGAAACAATCCTGCACATATACAAATCTACCATCAACCTGTTCATTGAATATTGCTGCCGTATCTGGTCGGGTGCTCCTGCTATCCACTTAGGTGTCCTCGGCCGAATCTGTCATGTGATCCAACCCGACTTGGCAGCTAGGATACAGTCGCTTTCTCACCGACGCAGTGTGGCTTCCCTGTGTCTCTTCTACAAATACTTTCACGGCTTCTGCTCCGATGAACTTAGCTCACTGGTAACCCCTATATATGAATTTACTCGAACCACAAGATTAGCAACTAGGTCTCACCATTTTACTGTGAAACAAATAAATTTTAAACGCAAATTCTACTCCCTCAGCTTCTTTTCTCGCACTTCCCGCCTGTGGAATTCTCTTCCGAATACTTGCTTTCCCGACAGTTATAATCTCCAAGAATTTAAATGTAAAGTCAATAGTCATCTCCTGTCTCAGTAACTTACATCCTCTCTCTCATGCTTTTTTCTTCGCCCACCCCTCACTCTCATCAGTATTCTCTTCCTTTTTTCTACTCTCTTCTTGACACCCCTGCAACATCTCACTCCTTCTCATAATATTCCTCCTATGTAACCCCCTGCACAACAGTGGCAGTAAAATGATTATAAAAAAATATTTTCGAGTTTTTATTCTTTCTATTTCTATTTCTTTTTTTGTCCTTGTTTTTATCTTACTTTTTCTTTCTTCTTTTTTCCTTGTTTTCTTTATTCATTTCTTTTCTTATTTCTTTTTGAGATTTTTTTTCTTATTATCTCTATTTTATTTTTTCTTTTCTTTGTTTTCTTTTCATTCTAGTTTTGTTTGTTTTTATTTTATCATTCATTCATCCATTCACCTTTTATTTTTTCTTTCTATCTTCCTGTCTTTCTTTGTTGCTTTCCTCCTTTTCATCTTTTATTTCTTTTTGAGTTTGTATTATTATTATTATTATTATTATTATTATTATTATTATTTCTCATTCTTGTTTTTTTTATAGTTGATTGTTTGTCTTCCTGTAGATTTGTTTGTTCATTTTTCCTTCGTTTATTTTCTTTCTTTCTTTCTTTCTTTCTTTCTTTCTTTCTTATATAAGCCACATCAACTTTTTATGTTATAAGAAACAATCATCACAAAAAACTACGAAATCTAAGATAATAAGAACAAAAAGCAATTTCCCTGAATGTCGGTGAAAGAGTCTCAATTACATCATTACGTGCTTGTCTAATAAAATAAGCGAATTTAAAAAAAAAACATTTCCTATGTGGCATGTTACTGTCATATTAACATGGAAAGTAAAATTAACAATTTTAATCGCAATTTCAGGTACAGTTAACAATAAAAATTAATTTTTTTAAATGAATGTGAAAGAATTATGTCAGAGTATTGTAAATGTCACTTAGCTAAAAGCAATGTTATTTTTATACAGGAAAAAATGCAATCACTATTTTTCTTTGTCAGTTTTTGAATCCACATTTGATTTTCAATTCACGTCAATAGTGAATCAATTCTGTAAATTTTATTTTTATTTTCTATTCTTCTTCCTCCTCCTGCACTATCAATTTACACCACCTTGTTTCTTACAGCTGAATGTTTACAGAGAGCATGCGCGTAGTGAATGTAACTTCAAAAACAAGCTTTTATGCAACTTATAATTCTTTACCTTGATTTCCTACCACCTTCTTTGTATTAATGTTACAACTCATTCATCATAACAATTTTAACATTAACCCCCTACTTTGAGTGGTTCACGGGCCTTGGGAAATTTTTGTATTAAAAATCTCGTTACATATGTTTATCAAAGTCACAATCAAATATATTTGCTTTGTTCTTGCATGTAGATAATGTTTTATATTTTTTATTCGTCGAGTTAGCTCTAGCATTCATATATCTATCACGGCCAGCATTACGGTTCCTTTTCGAGGTCAGAAGGTTATTAGGCTGGAACTAACATAACTTGTCAATGTAGGTTGTTGTGGGCGACTAGTCCGTTTTGCGCAATGGATAGAGGCCCAGAGCTCTAGATCATTCGTGAGTTCGTGTTTTGCCCGTCACTAGTGTCCTGCAAAGTTCATTCTGTGTCGTGTAAGATTGTAGAAATATCAGGAATTGGTCAATAGATCTATTATTTAATTAGATGTTGTCCCGGAGAGATGTTAACTTTGACTATCAGCATCCGCGTATAGGTCTCACTAAGCTTAAACTTAATGTCCAAGGAATAGTACCATTAACACCGTCTTTCTTAGTAATTTCCAACATGTTTACTTACTTGTAGATTGATATCTAACTTTGACGGCTTCTATATCCAAAATGTTGTTCAGTTCAAGAACATTAAAGCTTAATTTAAAAGAATATTTTAAAAATAAATTATAAAAATATAGGTTGCGTTCCTGTCATTTAATTACAATCTGATCAAATTGTTATTCATTCGTTTTCTTATTCTGTCAATTCTAGAAATTAGATATGAATAATTAAATAGATGTGTTTAATCAAGTTGTTGTTGTGGTAATCTAATTCCATGACCTGTAATAATCCAATAAATTGGCTTATCCTGATTCCGGAATAAAATGTGCCATAATATGATTTACTCGATATAGTTTCTTGTTCAGTAATGAATGTAACCTTACATTTTAACAAATTTTGTTCTTAGTTGCGTTGTGGTGTAATTAATATCTGTTCAGAATGAGAAATCGGAGAACCGAGTTCAAATTTCAGTCGAATCCGTGGCATTCACTTACGCACAAATACCTTTGGGAAAAGTATTTATTGATTCCCTTCTCCCAACTATGGCTTGAATAGCAGAACAGATTGGGTTTTATAACCTTGGTTTGCAACCGGTTTACCACAGAAAGAAATAGTAATCTTTTGCACGTAACTGACTGACTGATAGTGAGAGACGAATGTGCGTTGTGGTGCAGTGGATATCGACTCGGAATGATAAATCGGGGAGCCGAGTTCGAATTCCAGTTGAATTCGTTGCATTCACTTACGCACAAATACTCTTGGGAAAGGTATTAATCCGACTGTTCCCTCCAGTTAAGGATTAAATAATAGAATAGATTGGGTTCTATAGCCTTGGCTGGCAACCAGTCGATCGCAGAAAGCAATGGCAACCTACTGCGGGATAATCTTCTGCCCAGTCAGTCATGTCTCTTTCGGGACATGATCGCCCAAAGCGTGTATCATGTATGGCACTTAACTGACTGATAGCGAGACATCCCTCTGATCAATGCGTTAACATAGTGAGTTCGACTTTTACATTTGGCTTTTTAATAATTTCACCCAAAGCAAGGCGGGACCGACACGAGTATGCAGGTGGTTACAGTGGGAGAAAAGACTGGGTACAGAGTGTATTGAAGAATGGGATTCAAGAAGGTAGAATATGGCAATTGATACTGCCTTTAAATTTTGAGGGATCGTAGCTATCAGGAGAACAAGTAAACAAAAGAAAATTCCACAAGTGGGAATTGCGAGAAAATAAATTGTTAGCGTAGAAGTAACCGCTACATTTAACTATTTCAACTGTAAGAGAATCAGACCTAGATATCAATCTCATAGAACGGTTAAATACACGTGGACAAGGCATTAGGAAAAAAAATCTCAGCAGAGCAATATTTGCAGAAAACCAGTTCCCATACGATCACTTACGTTAAGCAACATCGAGCCTGTTCAGTATTAGGTTGTCCCAGAAGTTCGTAAACACATGCGAAAAATTGAATTTTTATGCAATTTTGCATTTATGTTGTTATAGTGAATTTCTTCTTTGTATTCCAGATGGCAATTGATAAAATTGAGCTGCGAGTTTTGATTCGTTACTACTGGAAGCGAGATATTTCAACTAGAAAAGATGCAGAAGAGATTTGTGCTGCCAAAGGTGAAGGAACGATTGCATATGCGACGATCTCAAAGTGGTACAAGTGTTTCGATTCTGGCGACATGAGTCTTGAAGATAAGCCTCATTCGGGACGGCCGTTAAAGTTGGATGATGGAGACTTGCAAACCGGGTTGGGCATTGGTCGTGCCATCAGTGCCGAACTTTACTGTCAGTAACTTGAGCGGGTCTACGAAATGTTGAAGCAAAAGGACCCGGCTCTGATCAACCGAAAGCGCGATTTGATGCAGCAGGACAATGCCAAGCCACACACCGCCAGAAAGACCAAAGACAAGTTTGAAGAGCTGGACGTCATTGAGGTTCTGCCACATCCAGCCTACAGTCCTGACTGTGCTCCATCAGGTTACGGCCTTTTCCACTCAATCTTTCTGAAGGGCCGCCGATTCGACTCGTTTGATGATGTCGAGGAAGCGCGTCAAGAATTCTTTGATTCGAAGCCGGTTGAATGGTACTTTGACCAAGACTCGAAACCTTGCAGATCGGTGGCAGAAAGTATTGGAAAATGATGGTCTTTATTTTGAGCAATAATTTTTGTTGTTTTTGCGAGTAAAATTTCAATTTATTGCAAGTGTTTTCTGGTAAGTAATTTATTGCAAGTGTTTTGCGAGTAAAATTTCAATTTTTTGCAAGTGCTTACGAACTTTTGGGACAACCTAATATTTAGATAGATTGACTATTTGGGAATACCTTGTGCTGTAAGGTTGAATGTGCAGATGGTGTAATAGATATTAACTCGGGATTGTTAATCGGGGAGCTGAGTATCAATTCCTGTTGTGTTCGTTATATTCACTTACGCGAAAGTAATGGCATGAGTCTGTCTCTTCTCCCCATCTATGGGTTAATTAGTAAGCCTCATATCACTAAACCATTGTTATCACAAAAGTCTTACAATTTAGTAATAGTTACTGACTTTAAATAATCTGCTAATTTGTTCATAAGCCGTAAAAAAGAATCTACGTGTTTATTATTTGCAAATGAATAAAAGTGAACATTGATAATGGAAGTGAATTGTTGAATATTTTAAATGCTTTCAATATTTTTTCTGTTATTAGACTATGAACTTATTGTTCTGCATCTGAATATATATATAATTTTGCGTAATATATATATATATATATATAGCCTTTGAGATTCCACTCGCTCAACTTAATTGGGCGATTAAATTTTATTGCTTTACTCACACGCGGTCGTTTAAAAATCTCGCAATGAAACGTGTCCTTTCAAATATAGAAAAAGAAAACCTGATTCCTTTTATAACCCAAAAATATGCCATTGAAGATTCACAAGTTACTTAGAATGACATACAATGACATTATTGAACTCTTAGGTCTCACTCTCATCGTCCCGGTCAGTGTAAGCATTCGTTTAATTAACGTTTCCAGAGTGGAGTCAAAATGTCTCTGTCGTCCAGATTAAAGACGCTCATAGATTTTTAGAAACTCATTTAGAAAAAAATTATCTTTGACCCAACTTCTAGATTTTCACCCCCGTTTACGAAAAGTAAAAACAAACATTGGAAAGAAGGAAAAAATACGCAAACTTCTTTCAACCACGCACAGAAAAACAAATTATACAAGTAATTTTTTTTATAGAAAATCGCTTAGAAAATCAGATTTGTTATTTTTTAACATCTATGAGATAGAGGTTGTAGTCAAACAGAAGAAACAAAAAACGAATTTAGCTACCTTCACCTAAATGCCAAAAAAAAAAAACCTTATCAGATGTTAAAAGCGCTCAAACTTAATAAAAACCAAGTTTTATCACCAAAATGTATATGCTATTATTAAAAGGAAAGATCAAATTTTTGTTGTTAAAATTTTAAAAAAATTTTAAATCCTTTCTAATACGTTCAAAATTTTAATTAAAATTTCATTTTTTGTGTTCCGTCAGCAATTCACACTCTGTTTACGTAAGGCGACTATTAAGAAAATGGAGTCGGTCGAGTAAAATGATTTTCCCTCGCTCCCGACCTCCAGTCGAGTGATTTCTTTTTCAAATCTCAAAGGCCGTATATTATATATATATATATATATATATATATATATATATATATATATCAACTGCGTCCAAAGATTATACGCAAAAGAAGTATTGTCAAATATTTTATGTAAAATTCATTGATATGTGTTATCCAATGAAATAATTTGTACTATTATGTATAGCGAGTAAGCATAAAAGCAATTAAGTCCCAATTTTCAATTTCAGATTGATATTTAGTATTTTTCAGTAATGATAATAATTTGCAGTGTCAAGAGATTATTTCCAAGAACTAGAATTTAGTATTCTGGCTCGTAAAAACGAACTAACAAGGAATGAAAAGAACTATATAATTAAAGACATTAGCAAAGGACATTTCGAAGGATTTGAAAACGGATCATCGAATAATCAAGAAAATATGCCAAATGGGATTTTAATCAAGGAAAAAAGTCTTAGGCTGAATTTAGAAATTTAACAAAGCGAGATCTATCATATATCCGAAGAGAATTAATAAGAAACCCAAATGCGTCAAGTGCATTCATATTTGAGGCCGCTGGAGCTCCTATGGTGTCAAGGGAAACAAGGTGTAAAGCATTAAGAAAGTTTGCTGATGCAAAATATCAAATAAAGAAACCCATTTTAACAAAAAAAAAAACATAAAGAAAGAAGATGGGGGGGGGAAAGACATGAAAACTGATTTAAGTAGAGTATTTTTTTTACAGACGAATCAAGGATCACCCTCGATGGATGGGCTCGAAGATGAGTTTACAAGCAACATGACTCAAGAAAAATTTTTAAACGCCAAGGCGGCGGTGGAATCCTGATATAGGCTTGGATTATTGGTAATGAGCTCGTGGGTCCATTTAAAGTGGAAGACGGGGTTAAAATGGATTCCAAAAGTGACTGTGATTTTCTAGAGGAATATTTCTTTGAATGGCTTGATAACTAATCTTTAGCCAAGCGAAGATTTATGATCTTTATGCAAGACAACGCACCAAGTCATGCATCAAAGTTTACTAAATCCTGGTTGAAAGAAAAGAGACTTTTGAAGATTCTCTTATGGACTGGCATTCAAATAGCTGTAACTTGAATGCCATTGAGAACCCATGGAGCATCTTCAAGAGAGATATTTATTCTAATGGAAGGCAATTCAACAGCAAGTGTGACATCTGGGAAGCAGTTCAAGTTCCTGCAAACTACCTACCAGCCGCTAAAATGGCAAATCTAACATCAGATGCTGACAATAGGCTGCTAAGTGTTATTGAAAAGAAAGGAGCATTTGTGCAATAAATTTTATGAGGTTTTATTAATTTTTGTTAATATATCTTTTATTTTTAAAATAAAATGTTTTTTATGTTTTCCCTTAAGAAATTGACGAATTTATTCTAAAAGCTTTTCATATTATTTTTTACATTAATTTTACAAGGTATAATAATGTAAAAGTATCAAAAGAAATAGTTGCAAATAAACTACTGACAGTCAAATTAGTCGGTTTTGTTAACTTAGTAAATTTTTTCCAACCAAAAATAAGTTTTCTCTATCCCTATATATCTAAGTTAATAATATTGAGTAGAATCTAAACATCATCATAGGACTTTTAACATTCGCTGCTGACCTTGAGCGGGGTTTACACTCTGTGGTGAACTGGGGCAAGAAGTGGCTTGTCAATTTCAATTCATCTAAGACCAACCTGATGTCTGTCAACCACTACAGGCAACCTCTCCTGCCTCCCATAAGCATGGACCAAGTGATTCTCCCTGAGAGTAATACACTACGCCTCCTCGAACTTACCCTGTCCTCAGACCTCAAATGGAACCACTATATTGAATCCATAGCAAAATCTACTGCTAAGAAGGTTGGGTCACTATGTCGATCCAGGATGTTTTTTCCACCTGAATCCATCCTGCATATATACAAGTCAACCATCCGTCCGTGCATGGAGTACTGCTGCCATTTATGGTCAGGTGCCCCTGCCGTTCTCCTCAGTGTTCTTGACAAGCTCCAAAGGAGAGTCTGTAATGTGATAGGTGCTGATCTGGCGACGCGACTGCAGCCACTTCCCCATCGTCGAAATGTGGCCTCCCTTTGTCTGTTCTATAAATACTTTCATGGCTTTTGCTCGGACGAGCTTAAGTCACTGATGCCTCCTCAACAGGTGTTTACTCGTGCAACCAGACTGGCAACTGGGTCCCACACATTCACAGTCAGGTTAGCCAAATGCAAACGACAATTCTACTCCTGCAGCTTCTTCTCTCGCACTTCCCGCCTGTGAAACTCGCTCCCATATTCTTGCTTTCCTGACGGCTACAACCTCCAGAAATTTAAATGTAAAGTCAATACTCATCTACTAACCACTGGACTCTAGCTCTCTCCCCATCCCCGTATAACCTTCTCTTTCTCTCCTCCTATGTATCTGTCATCGCACCTGCTTTCTATTGCTCCTTTCTAACTAGTTTGTACTCCTCACTCTTTTCTAATTAATCTTTTTACATTTATGTAACCCCTGCAAATCAGTGGCATTTCCGCCTTGCTCGAGGTGAAATGATTAAAAAAAAAAAGACGCAACTTTTTATACGAATTCAAAACTTGCATATAATCTCTACACGCAGTTTATATATATATATATATATATATATATATATATATATATATATATATATAAAATGCACAATACTTAGGTAGAGCGGAATAAAGAATGCCTAGAGAGCCAGATAATCTACCTAGGTTTCACCAAAACGGATCGTCAGGGAAAGCTTTACCTGACGATCCGTTTAGGTGAAACCTACGTAGGTTATCTGGCTATCTAGGTATTCTTTATATATATATATATATATATACATATACATTTAGAGAGAGAGAGAGAGAGAGAGAGAGAGAGAGAGAGAGAGAGAGAGAGAGATGATATTATTTATTATAAATAAAAAATTTACTAATTGTTACACTATTTAGATTATTCGGACTATTGTCCTAATCTTTGTTGCCATTTGTACGACATTTCGGCCGAATAATGTAAATAGTGTCAATACTACCTCGTCTCAGAAATAGAAAATATTGAACAAGACAAAACATACTGACTAGACACAATATTTTCCGCACTAGGTTGCCATTTATTTCTGCGTAGGACTGGTTGCCAAGCAAGGCTATATAAACCAGTCTGTCTTGTTATTCAATATATAGATGGAAAGAGAAGATATTTCCCAATGGTATTTGCGCGTAAGTGAATACAACGAATTCACTTACTCGCAAATATCCTTAGAAAAGGTATGGCATTACGCCATTGTACACATCCTAAATCCCCATGTGTACTCGTGATTTGAACATTGCTTCCTTCGTATCATGAAGCTGGCAGGTTTCATTTCACTCCTTTAAGTGTCCAATTGAGCAAATAAAACAGCAGCGCAGCGTCAAGAAAAAGAGGAAATGGTCACATTGATAATAAGAAATAAACATATTGTAATATAACAATCTGGCCCCACCCGAGGAAGGCTGATGCAAGCGAGGGTGTTTCCGGTCGTTGAAAGGAACGGATGTCGTTTGACCTTATTTCCGGCAGCAGCGGAAATAACTACAGAGGCAAACAGAACAGGTGTCTCTGAGAATTACGTGGGCGTGCGTGGGCGAGGCAAAACCGGAAGAAAAAGTCCCGGTTCTGGAAGATTATAAAAAGACCTCGTCACACGGATTCGCCAGTAGTAGTAGAGGAGCAACAGAGATCGGCCGGTGAAGAGAGACACAACAGATAAGACTACACTCCCGTTAGAAGCGCGCTCTCTCAATTCTCTGTTCCCTATTTTACACGGTCCATCGTCATTAATAAAAATATAACTTCATATTTTTATATATATGCGTGTTTGTTGTTTGTCGATATACAACAATATATCTAAACATATTTATAAATAGAACTTTGTCTGTGTGCGTGTATGTGTGTGTGTCTGTGTGTGTCCATTACCTATAGACTCCAAAACGGCTGAACCGATTTTCTTGAAAATTTACACAGTTGTACTATGAGCGTCTGCGAGTGTTCTTAGCTAGGTTTTGTGTCGAGGTGCCCCCGATAAATATCGAAAATCGATAATCGAAAAAATCGGATTATAGAAGAAGTGGTCTGATTTTAATCAAATTTGATGCACTCATAGATAAAGACATAAGAAACGATATCCAGAAGTTTCAAGGTGGCAGTTCTTATAATAGTGCAGAAAATCGATAATATATATATATAAAAGGCAAGATATTTGTGTGTCTGTTTATCTGTCTGTATGTCCTTTATACAAATCCACAATTTTTATCCGATTCTCACCAAACTTAACACAAATATTCTTTAGGCTGAGTCTGAGCTCCAGGACCATGGATTAGTTTTAAAGCTTTCATTACACCCGAGTAACGCCGGGCTATACTGCTAGTTAATATTATGCCAATATACAGATACTTATATTCGAAGCATATTCCGTGGAAGAAACATACATGCATTTTTATATATCAAGAACAATTTTAGAAAAATCCAAGAAAATGCAGAAATATTTTTTCGCGTGTCGCGTTTCGTCATTTAGAACTTCATCAGATTAATGTGGTGTTTATGTGATTACACATGCGCGTGAAAGTGATGAGACACTGAAATTTTATCTTTATATTATTTTTCTTAAATATTGTTGTGGTTTCTTGTTTAGAAAACCACACAATATAATAATAACACAAAAGAATATGAGTGGAAAAAAGGTAAGTGTATTGAACAAAAGATATACAACCTGTACACGGTTAGTAGATTCAGGAATACTTGTTAGTGGAAGTCAAAATATATACAAAGAAGTAAGTCCGGTAATAAGTCTATATTTCTTGCTGACCTACGAGCGGCGGTTCAAGTGCTCTGACTAACAACTCAATTCAACTCAACAATATTTACCCTTCTCCCCCACTGGAGAGAGATGTGACACAAGGTCTTTTTAACGTGGGGAACCTGAGCGCGTACGCCCAGGTACTGGTCAAATATTACCTATCCACCGCGGTGGATAGGTTCAAAAACCGGTCTGAACTGGTCTTAATTTAGTCTTTCTGGACCCCAGCCCGAAGGCCTGGAAATCCAGTTCAACTGCCGCAATCTCTGCCTACAGGATTATTTGTATACTATGGACGAGTCCATAGAGTGTGAAAATAGGGATGACTCCCCAAAAAATATTTACCTAGCCGATTTCATTTTGTTATGCTATTATCACTACTGGTGTTTAAATAAAAAAGAAAACAGATTACATTAATAACTAATACTCATTCTTGCTTTACATAGAAAAGGCAGCTTAGCTTTCAAATTTTTGGCGATTATTAATATGGTATTCTATTATCGCGAACGCGATGCATTGTCTATTTCAGAATTTGAATTATCGCTAAGTTTATCTGAAGCACATTCAGTAAAAAATGAATAATGATTTTATTGATAGCTTGTTTAGCGACAGTGCAAGTTGAAAACAATTGATAAAGACGAATTAACTATAAAGAATTAACAGTGAAGAATTCAGTTTTCAGAGAAAAAATTATCTATCTTCGTAGAGGAAAGTTAAATGTTTTATTTCAAATTCCTGTGAAGATACAACGACGAAATTATGTGACTATGGTAACCAAAACGAAAATACAAGTATAATTAAATCAACACATTTTTTTATACTTCTCGAATATAGAAATACGCCGAATTTTAAGTATTACATTTAACCGATAATATTCGGTCAACAATGAATTCTGTTTTCTAATATGTACGAAATTAATTCATCGCAGTTTCTAAAAATGTCAAATCCGTCTGTTTGATATTTAGAACTAAACTTCAAATTATAGAACATGTTACATTTGCAAGAGGTTTTATTTAAAAAAACTGAAAACACGCAGACAAGGCAGACTTAACGTGCATATAATAAAATGCAACTGATGAGAATTTAATAGTTGAAGTTCTGAACTTAAAAAGACACTGACAGAAAATAAAGTCATGAAATACTGTGGGAAGGTGCAGATTTCAACTCCGTACAGTACTTTCATGTGAATGTATATTTGACATCCTAACTAGTGTTGTATTTGGCGATATTGCAGCTGAATTTGGCGATATTGTAGCTGAATTTGGCGATATTGTAGCTGAGTTTGGCGATATTGTAGCTGAATTTGGCGATACTGTAGCTAAATATGGCGATACTGTAGCTAAATATGGCGATATTGTAGCTGAATATGGCGATATTGTAGCTGAATTTGGCGATATTGTAGCTGAATTTGGCGATATTGTAGCTGAATATGGCGATATTGTAGCTGAATATGGCGATATTGTAGCTGAATTTGGCGATATTGTAGCTGAATTTTCCTAAACATAAAATAATTACTGGGTATCAACATTGGGACAACGTTGTGAAGTGCTGTAGCTAAGAATCCTTCCGCTAGCCAGTCATGAAACCAGAATATAATTTTCCCTACAATATATATATATATATATATATATATGTATATATATATATATATATATATACACACACACACACACACACACACACATATGTATATATATATATATATATATATATATATATATATATATATATCAAATGTCCTACTAAAATATAATAAATACCATCAGTTTTATTAACAGTATTTTTATCTTTTTGTCTTCTTTTATTTCTCGAATTTCATTAACCGAACTATTAGATCCATATATATATATCTAGTCGATAAGTAAAGCCACAAATTTATTCTCCTGAAGAGAGACAATTTTAGACTCGAAACACGTGTAGCATCACAAATACCATTATGGACACTTAATGTATCATGACATGTATAATAATAAAAACAATAAATATAGGCTTTAAAGACACCGTTCACGGTTTCTCACTCTTTTTATTATATATATATATATATATATATATATATATATATATATATATATATATTATTTTGAACATTATTTTTACCGATACTCGTATTTAAGTAGATATTCTGTTTTTAATTAAACAGTATTTTATATTTATATCTACCGGCCTGATTATTTCACGATAAATTTTTATTGCGAAAATGTGTGCTATGTTCAAAATAATTCATTACAAATTGTCGGTTGCTTATAACCAAGTTTCGTTAAAATTCGTTAATTTCCGTACACACACACACACATATATATATATATATATATATATATATATATATATATATATATATATATTGCGGAAATTAACGAAGATTAACGAAACTGGTTATAAACAACCGACAATTTGAAATGATTTGTTTGAACATTATTTTTGATCGATACTCATATTTAAGTAGATATTCTATTTATAATCAAACAGTATTATATATTTATTTCTACCGGCCTGATTATTTACGATAAATTTTTGTTACGAAAATGTTTGTCATTTGGCAGAATTTGCACCTGCGACCTGTCCACATAAGGGAAACCACCAATTGATATGACGCGTCGTAGCCCTCTTTTAAAGAGAGAGTGGCTTCTGAAAGAAGTTCTGTCTTGCAACAAAAGTCTGCTATATGCCACACAAATGGGAGCACCCAGTCATGGCTGTCAGACAATTTCAGTAAACATATCACCATTTACTTACGGCCACCTAACTCCTCTCAAAACTCTTTGTAACACCAAAGCTAAAATTAAAACAAGAATTATAGCGGCAGTCACCAGCTTAAATTTGGATACCTTCCAGAAGAGTTGCAGAAGATTTCAGAGTCGTCTGGAGGCCGTGGTTGAAGACAATAGCGTTATGTAAACTCATTTATAAATGGAACTTTGTGTGTGTGTATGTGTGTGTCTCTGTGTGTGTGTGCGTCCGTTACCTATAGATTCCGAAACGGCTGAACCGATTTTCTTGAAAATTTACACAGTTGTACTATAAGCGTCTGCGAGTGTTCTTAGCTAGGTTTTGTGTCGAGGTACCCCCGATAAATATCAAAAATCGATAATCGAAAAAATCGGGTCATAGAAGGAGTGGTCCGATTTTAATCAAATTTGATACACTCATACACAGAAACATAAGAAACGATATTCAGAAGTTTCAAGGTTGCAGTTCTTACAATAGTACAGAAAATCGATAATATATATATATATATATATATATATATAAAAGGCAAGATGTTTGTGTGTGTGTCTGTTTATCTGCCTGTATGTCTGTATTTTTTTAGCCCTTTTATTTTAGTTTTTGGTTCGGGTTTGGCTCTAAGTAGGTATAATTGTAGTTTTTAGTCTCAGCCATGATACCATTTACTCAGATGACTTATTTAGCCTTCAGAATTCAGTTTACCACGAAAAAAACTTATTTGATATCGATACCAGGAAATCAAAATTTGACTTGGATCCATTCATTTTTCTTTCAGTCTACGGTTTCACTTTAACTGGAAACAACTATTGCTTTTTAGTCTTTCGTGCCAACATCCAAAGAGTCTGAGCTCCAGGACCATGGATTAGTTTTAAAGCTTTCATTACATCCGAGCAACGCCTGGCTATACTGCTAGTTAATGAATAAATGTACGATTTAGTATTTCAAAATATTTTGTGTAATATTCGTAAATATATCTGTTAAAATAAAATGTTAGTGAGTGTTATTTTCATTTTTGCGTAATTTCGACAATTTAACCATCGCACCTTGTATATATATAAAAGGCCCTCTCCCGCAATCTATCTTTGCGAATTCTTGTTTTCAGTGACTGTAATGCGTGTCTTAAACATTCTGGAGGTTCAGTCGTTTCCAGTATTCCCACATTAAATTTGTTCTTTACTCTATCCCTCACAGAAAAAGTGGATTTCCCTACTCGTTTCCGTAGAAAAACCGAGCATCTGTCCTTTCTACTTGATTTATTTCTTACCTTCTCTGCTTTCTCTTGCCGAGCTTCGCAACAATGTCCTATTGGTAAGTCTTTTATCTATTGATATTTCATTCTAGTCCACAAACACTAACACCCTATTCATAAGACTCATCTACCAGCATGCTGATTAGGACAGACTCCGTGACTTAATTAGTATCTTCCGTTGGAATGACATCTTTACCCTTCCAATTGAGAATTGCGCCACTGAGTTTTCTTCTTGGGTCAAAGCCGTCATCGACGCTTTCATTCCTTCTCAGAAATACCAGGTGAAACTTCAGTTTTCTTTCGGGTTCACACCAGAATGCTCTGCTTTTATTGCATACAGGAGCATCTCTTTTCGACTATAGCAGCGTGACAGTACCCATCCAAACAGACGCCTATTCGTTGCTGCCCGTAATAAATATAAACGCGTCCTCGAAGGAGCTAAGTCGCTATTTGCCGAGACACTGCATTGTTGAGGCACTGCATAGCATGTAAAAACTTTGACTCTCGTGATTACTGGCGGCTCTCTAGTGTATTCAATGTAAGATCTATAGTCTTCCCCTCTTTAATAAATTTGAGGTGTTAACACCCTATTCTGATAAAGTTAAATGTTTTATCCGTAAATCCTCTACACTTTATTCATCTAGAGTATCCCTCCCTAACAACTGTGTCTCTGTTAAATGACATATATATAACCCCTTTTATGGTTTCTGCAATCATTTCTAACCTAGATACCCACAAAGCATATGAAGCCGATGGCATCCCTAGTCCTTAAGAAGTGTGCTCCGGAACTGGCTCTTGTTCTCTCTAAACTGTATAATAAATACCTCGTTGCCTCTTGATTTTTTACCTGATGGAAGTCATCATCTGTTGTTCGAGATTTTTGTTGACCGTCCAGCTCTTTTAACTGTCAGCGTTTTGATGGAGATGCTAGGCAGCCTGGTCATATTTGGGAAAGACTTGAGAGTAATCAAGAATCTTTACTGGCAGCAAACCGCTTGCATACGGACAGGTAATGAATTGAGTAGATATACAAAGATAGAAAGGGGCGTAAGACAGGTATGTGTTTTTTCACCGGATCTGTTCAACTTGTACACCGAGAATATTTTGAGGACCCTAGAAGTTATGCCTGAATTCGTAATCAGAGGCCACAAGCGTTAGCTTTATGCGTTTTGAGAAGAAGCTTCTAATCAATGCTGAATTAGTTATCTTCAACTATGTCAACTATTGATGTAGTGACGATAATTGCGGAGGGAGACTATCACGTTCTAGATAAAAGCAGTGAAGCCCGGGCTGTTGTTTTGGATATCTCGAAAGATTTTGACAGGGTTCAGCATACAGGTATTCACCACAATTTAAAAATTTACAGTGTTTGCGGACACATTTCTGAACTGATGATATCAAATCGTGAAATGAGAGCTATCTTTATCAACCACACGTCTTCACCTATCTTTTAAGGAGTTCTTGGAGTTTTCTTTTCATGTCAGCTATCAGCACTGTAACATCTGCATGTCTTATGGTGTTTAGATTGTGACTGCCAATGACGAATCCTGACATAACTTCTCGGGTCCTCAGATGGTACCTAGACTTTTTTTAATTTAAGCGCTGTACTATAATGGCGTCGAGATCTTATAAGACTTGAACAAAGATGCATGATTCTGTCTATTTTTTTAAAATCATTTCACCCCAAGCACGGCATTCCACTGGCACTATAGCGCAGGGGGTTACATAGGGGAAGGTGCTGAGAGAGCGATTAGATATAGGAAATGTCAAAAGGAGGGTGGTAGACGAGTAAGGAGGTACATAGGAAGAGTGTTTGTGAGAATGGGTGCGAGTTAGTGTGTTAGGTCGTGTCTATTGACCTTACATTTAAACATCTGTCGGGGAAGCAAGTATATGGAAAGGAATTCCACAGGCAGGAAGTGTGAGAAAAGAAGCTGTTGGAGTAGAAATTGCGGTTACATTTTATTGGTTTTACTGTAAAAGGGTGGGATCTATTTTCTAATCTAGAATCTCGTGCAAATTCGTACCTAGTGGGCACCAGTGATCTAAGTTCATCGGAACAGAAGCCATGAAAGTATTTATAGAAGAGGTACAGGGAAGCCACGTCACGCCGGTGAGAGAGTGCCTGCAGCCGGTCAGCCAAGTCGGTATAATTTTTTTCAGGTTCTTTCTTGTTACTTTCTTCTGCTACCTTCTGTAGGATGTCTTGTAGCTTCCTTTCTGTGCCTGCTATCAGCACTGTATCATCTGTGTATCTTAGGTTATTTAAATTGGGGCCTCCGATTACGAATCCAGGCATAACTTATAGGGTCCTCAAGATATTCTCGCTGTACAAGTTAAACAGATCCGATGAAAAGACTGTATTACGCCCCTTTCTATCTTTGTATATCTACTCAATTCATTACCTGTCCGTATGCAAGCGGTTTGCTGCCAGTAAAGATTCTTTATTACTCTCAAGTCTTTCTCAAATATGTCCAGGCTGCCTAGTATCTCCATCAGTTCTTTGAGCCGTATTTTGTCAAACGCCTTCGCATAATCAATGAAGCACAGTTATAAGTCCTTCTTCATTTGTATTGACCTTTTGGAGAGCATCCTAATCATGAATATGGCATTCCTTGTTCCCTTGTCTTTAAGGAAACCACACTGTTCTTGTCCTATTTCTGGCCTGATTCTGCTTCTCGCTCTATTCTTCAGGATTCGGACGATCAGTTTTGTTATATGGCTCATTAAACTGATGTTTCTGTGGAGTTCGCACTTGTTTGCTCTTGACTTCATAGGTAGTGATATAAAGATAGAGTTACTGAGATCATCTGGTATAACTCCATTATTATAAATTTCATTAATTATTTCAGTAACGTTTTCTATAGAAAATTCTTCCAGGGCGATCAGCAGCTCTATGACTATGCCGTTTGGTCCCGCTGCTTTGTTTTTATTCAGTTTGGCTACTGCAGATTCCACTTCAGACTTGAATATTTCCGGTCCGTCCACATCTTTGCGTATTATTGGTTGTTCTCTCTTGTCGTGAAAAAGATTTTTTATACATTCTTCCCATAGTTGGAGTATTCCCTTTTTCTCCAAAATGATTGTTCCATCCTTAGATTTTAGACATCCTGTTGAAGAGCAGGTTTTTGTCCTGTCAGTTCTTTAATTTCCTTATGCATGTCTGCTTTATTATTCCTGCTCAATCTCTACTTCTGCACATTTGTCATTGAGCCATTTCTCTTTAGCCTGTCTACATTTTCTTCTTGTTTCCTTGTGTAGCTCCTATGTACTCCACTCCATGTCTTGATATAATTTTCTGTCTCCTTTGCATCATTTACAGAATCTCTTCTGTCATCTACTCGTTTTTCTTTCTGCGCCTATTTTCATTTGGGGCACTGTTGTTTGCTGATGTCAGTATTGCTTCCTTTAGCGAGTCCCATTTTGAGTGTCCTTTCCTAGTTTGTTCTTCGTATTTGGTTTTCACGCTGTTAGTGTATTCTTTCTGTAGTTTGAGGTCATTCACGAGTGCGTTGTATATCGGTTTTGGTGCTGCATTAGACTTCTTTAATCTCCGGAGTTTCACTTTTAATTTGCAGATGACTGGGACGTGGTCGCTTCCACAGTCAGCACGTGGATAGACTTTGCTTTGAACCACTGCATTTCTGAATCTGCTGTTAATGATTATGTAGTCTATCAGGTCTTTTGTGTCAACTGGGCTTCTCCATGTCCATAGACGTCGTGGGTGTTCTTGAAACCAGGTGTTAGTTATTACCTGGTCATTTGCCATGCACCATTGCACCAGTTTTTCTACTCGTTCTTTGCGGATTCCTAAACCAAAGTTTCCAATTGTCATACCTTCTCTCTCCTTGCCTACTTTGGCATTCAAATCTCCCATGATGATGCTGACTTCTTCGATTTACATTAAGCCTTGGCTTTCTCTAGAGTGGAATAAAAAGATTCTATTTCTTCCCCGGTGCTTTGTGTTGTTGGTGCATATATGACTACAGTTGCTATGTTGAACGGTCTCTCTTTCAGTTTGACCAGGAGAACTCTTTTGGAGAACTGGCAGTATCCCAAACACATTTCTTTATTTCCTTGTTTAGTATTATGCCGACTCATTTTTAATTGTTTTTGTCTCCAGCGTATATTATCCTATGGTTGTCGCTGTTGAAGTCGCCATTATCTGGCCATCTGGTTTCGCGTATTCCCAGAATATTGGTTTTTAGTCTGTTCATTTCCTGCTTGACATTCTCTAGTTGCCCGCAGCTGTTTAACGTCCTGACGTTCCATGTCCCCAAGGTGATCCTTTCTTTGTTGCGCACAGTCGCAGGGTAACGGTCCAGAGACACCTGTTGCTCATGTCGTTCCTTCTCAGGCGAGAGACATATTTTGGGAAAAACTGTCCCCTTTACGCAGTTGTTGCTAACAGTCGCCGGATGGCGGTCAGGTGAACGCCCGGTTAATCTACTTATATCTCTTTCAACCTAGAACAGATGCAAGATTTGTGAAATGACGTAACGTAGAATAGTATTCTCTATTTATACGATTGTGTGTATGCGAGAGTACAGGTCTGTGTTAACAGTCAAAGAGCATAATGTATTAATATGGGGTGTAGTGATTGAGCAACTATTTTGTTAGCTATGTCAGTACTGATCAGTATATGTGATTATTTACAGTAGAAAACTATATTACGCGCGCGTTTAATCTTAAGAAAATTAAAACATATTTGAGAGTTGTTGTAGACATTTCTCTAGCGCTCTCAAAGATGGAATGTTTTGTGGGCCGAAATAGCTGTATAAAGATTAATAGCAGTCGGGAATTCGGAGTGTCATTGACAATCTGACGGGGGTCGACTGCGTGCGTCAGTTGTTTACTTTGTCGGACTCTCTGACTTAGGGCGAAGAGGGACCCAGAATAGACTCCTTCGAAGCGTCTCGTCTGGGGAAAAGTAAACAAATTTTTTTGACCGATCTTACGGGCTCGGTTTTACCGACGTTAATTGGCTTCGTGTCACATCTACCTCGGACTTCTGCCTATGAGGAGAGGAGTCGTAAATAATTCAGAGTGTCATCGACGATAATTATCAGACTGTGTTCTCTGCGACTCTAACAACTTAAACTCTCCTCTCTTTCTAATTTTTGTTGTTTTGTCATATCTGTGTTTATCTTGTTTGTACTTAATATCCATTAGCACGGTTATTATGCTGTAGATATTTCACACATCATCTGGTAACTGCCACCTCGACGATACAGCAATAGTGTTGCAAATTTTTTTTCCGTAAGTGTATCTTTGAAAGCTTTTAATATCTACTTCAGCGAAATTTAAGCGTTCCCAGTGAAAAATATTTTATTTGTAATATAATACAATTACTTTGTTGCTCGTTAGTAGATTTTATTTCAACCTGGTTTGATGATTCGTATTGATTTGTCCATTTATTTTGCCTCTTCCCCCAAAATAAAATGTTTTATTTTCTATTTCTTTGTATTTGAAAGAAATTAAGTCGGTGCAATGTCATTTATGCAAAAATAGCTCTTCGCGTGTCATATTTATAAACGTTAATGGATGCGAGAAGGGGTAATAAGCTAACAATGAATAATAAAAAAATTTGATTTCGTTTTACGCATTGAATAAAATACATACACTTGCGCGCCTAAAAATACGTTTACAGAAATTTGTAATCATATATCTGTAAAATATATGTTCGGCAGAAGCTTAATGGATGCAAATGATCTTGATATCAAGCAGACACACAAACAAACACACACACACACACACACACACACACACAAAACACAGGCACACACACACACAAAACACAGGCACACTCACACACACACACACACACACACACACACAAAACACACACACACACACACACACACACACACACACACACAAAACACAGGCACACTCACACACACACAAACACACACACATACAAAACACAGGCACACACACACACACACACACACACACACACACACACACACACACACACACACACACACACACACAAAACACAGGCACACACACACACAAAACACAGGCACACTCACACACACACAAACACACACACATACAAACACAAACACACACACACATACAAACACACACACACACACACACAAAACACAGGCACACGCACATACATAATCGTAGATATGATGTAAATATTGGATAATATATACGGTAAAAGGTCTGCCTTCTTCTACCGAACGCCCATAGCCCACAGGTAGAATTGCCGACTGACGCCAATTCGGTCGGGTTTCAATCCTGGGTTAAAAAGCAATCGGAGTCTAACCGTACTCATGAGCTGTGATACAGCGAAACAGATCTGTCTGCGGATGACAATATAATGTAAATATCCATACTTCGTATATAATTTCAACTTCTCCAAAAGAAAACTTGTTCTGTTGAATAGATAATTTTTTTGCTATCTATAAGCATGGCTAATGCTAATCTCTAAAGTGACTCACTATGCTTTCTCAAACTTTTGCCGTTGATAAAAAGATTATATTAAATCAAATACTAGGTCTGCTGTTAGGACGTTTTAGACAATTGTGATGTTATAGACAATTTTTTTAGTCATGATGTATGTTACACATTTATAAGTCTACCATTCGTTCATGCTGCTGTCGCACATGATCTGGTTCTTCTGCTATGTATTTAGAGAATCTGCAATGTTATTGGTTCTCACTTGATATCTCGATTACAGTCACTAACCCACTGCCGTAACGTAGCATTCCTGTGCCATTTCTATAAACCCTTTCATGGTAATTGCTCTGATCAGCATTCCTATCAGGCAACTTGACTTTGCGAAATGAAGAGCAGCAGATTGGCAGTTAAGACTCATCATTTTAGAGTTAAAATCTCTAGACATAACCATAATTCCTAGAGAGGAACACAGACGAGGCTCCACCGAAGCCTAGAGACTCGTCTCGGGGAAAAAAGTTAAGAGTCCGGCCCTGCCTTATGCAGAGTCTAAATTTTTGCTCGAGTTTAAGGGCTCTGTTGTGGTGAAGTGGATATCAGCTAGGGACGAAAAATCAGGGAGCCGAGTTCGAATTCCAGTTGAACTCCCTGCTTTCACTTACGCGCAAATACCCCTGGGATACGTATTAATCAGTTTCTTTACTACCAAAGAAAACAATGACAACCTGCGAGATAATCTTCTGCCCAGTCCGTCATGTCTCGAAAGAGACATGATAGTCCAAACGTGTATCACGTATGGTACTTAACTGACTGATTTAAGGGCTCGGCTCTTCCATGTAAAAACCGGCCATGTTTCACATCCAGCCTCAGTGGGGATCGGGAGAATATCAGTTCTAAGCTAAAAGTTTCTTCTTGTGAATTTCTCTCCTGTGTAACTCTCTTCTAGTCTCTTTAGTTTTTACTCAAATATGATCTTAAAAAACGAAAAATGCAATATCAGTCGTTGTCTTTTGTCTTCCAAATCTTGTTGTTTTATTAGTGTCTCTTCTATATAACCTTACCGTTTTTCTCACATTTTCTTACACTAAGTAACACCTTGAATCTATGTAGCTTTATTGTCTTCATTGGGATGAAATGATAAAATAAAACGAGAATAAAATTGTCGATAAACTTGAAAGTAGTCAATTAAATTTAAGAAATTGCGAATTTGGTTAATAATCACTGGTAACAAATCAGAACAGTACCAATTAATATTTATATAACATATAACACGAACACAGTACTCAATAAGAAGCAACTATATAGAATTGTACTTAAAACCGTTCAATCCCAAAACATTATGGTTTAGAAGAATAGCATACGGATAAAATTAGAGAGTTAGCTATGAACATAAAATGTTGCAAGAAATGATATCCTTTTCATTGAGTAAGTTTATGCTTGATTGCATTAGACTATAAAATCGGGAAGAAATATCAAGAATTAGGATATCCGACTTGTCAAAAATTCAATGGACGGATATCTAGGTTATTGAAAGTAGAATCATAATATTTATTCCACAAATATATATATATATATATATATAAAGTGGCTGTTGAAATCATCAGCCTGCTGTGACAGACAGTTTTATGCTTAAATGTTGTGTTTTGGCACATCAAAGAAGGACTACCAATAAACTGCAAGAAAACCGAATGCGTAGTCATCAGCAAAATAAGCAACCCAAAATGCCAAATAAAATAGGGTATACTAAAAACAAGCAGGTACAAACATTTAAGTACCTGAGATGTGTTCTAACAGAAGACGGAAAGTGCGACACTGATATCCGAAGGCGAGTTGACATCGCGAAGCACGCTTTCCAGAAGCTGAGTAAAGTATTATGACATAGGAAACTTTCACCAGAAACAAAGAAAAGAATACCAGATTGCTATTTGATGTCATTTCTTCAATATGGCAGTGAATGTTGGACAATATCATCAAAGATGAAGGAAATACTTGAAGCAACTGAAATGTGGTTCTACAGAAGGATGCTGTGGATATCATGGATCGGGCATGTGAGCAATGATGAGATGTTGGAAAAATGGAAACGAATAAGAAATTAATATTGAGCATCCGGAGGAGACAACTGAAGTTCATGGAACATGCAATGAGGAAGGAGGGCATGGAGAACCTGATACTAAGAGACCAGATAGAGGGAAAAAGAGACAGAGGATAACATATTTGAAAGGCCTGAGCAGTTGGAATGGAGGTTACATGAGAAAGTGCCACCAGGGATAGAAAGACGTGGAAGGCCATGATCGCCTACGTCTTGAAGGGTCAATGTACATCGAAGAAGATACACATTTATATATGCAGGTCATTGGTATATGGTAGGTAAGCCTATTGTATTATTCTAACGGAAATTTGGGTAGCCAGTAATGGTTATATTTCAAAATAATCTAAAGACAATTGAATGGAAATAATTGTGGATTCGGATATAGTTTTGTGGATATGTTATAGTGATTATTACCTTTTTAATTCACAAATAATAATTGATTATTTTTCGGGTGCTTATGCTTGTGTTCGTACCTTGTTAATTTATTTCTTATTGGCCAAATTAATTTACAAATAACAATAAATAAATAAATAAATAAATTAAGAAATAAAAATTAATAAGTAAAATAAATTAATCTAAACAAGTAAATTAATAAATAAATTAAGTAAACAATACGTCTGTTAAGAAACGAATGCACACATAGGCACAAGAAAATAGTCGTAGGAATAATAGAATAGGCCTAACTATAAATCATAACTAACCAGTATTTATAAAAAGTCGAGCCAAAGCACAAAAGACATCCCTTTACGCATACATATAACCATGTAACATCTAACATCTAATATCAACCCATAATTTACAGGAATCATTAAAAAAAATTCTGGCCGAATATTCTAAAATTCTATATAAATCACATTATTAGAAATATCACGCATTAGATAGGCCTCGGATATCAAACATTTCTCCCCTACTATAAACATCACATAATTTGACAGTAGAAATAGAGTGTTAATTTTTTTTAAATAGAAAAATGTTCATACGAATTCAAGCTGCGCGCAACACATGAAAATTCGCAATTAAGCCCCCTGTTAAAAAACAATACAAGAAAAATAACAACATAAAAGTCAAAACAAGATGAAAAACTAAAAACAACAAAGACAAAACATCCACGAAAATGGCTATAGAAGTGACTGAAAACGCTTAGGACAATAAAAATTATGAACACTTTTGTGACTCCCTTACTACTACAAAAGAGAAAAATGTAAGCACTCTTGTTATGAAGTGCTTGATATTGAGATAGTGATAGAGCGTTGATAGGATTAATGTGGAAAATTTTGTCACTTAACTGAGCAGAGTTATGTTGACCTTGATGTTTCTTGAAAGCACTACTATGCTGTCCTCATTCCTCACAGCTTTTTAAACTGCTGTTGTGTTCTGCTCTTATTGTTTTTTACATGCAGCTTGGTGTAATTTAATATTTTCTTATGTGAGGTATTCACTGATTGTTAATTGCTTTTGATTGCTTTTGTTTTGTTGACTTCTTTTGTAGGTGATTTATTTCTTCTTATTGCTTCTTGTTTTGTTAGTTTCCTTTTTTCGCTCATGAATGACTGTAATTATTTTATAATAAACTAGCAGTATAGCCCGGCGTTGCTCGGGTGTAATGAAAGCATTAAAACTAATACATGGTCCCGGAGATCAAACTTTTTGGATGTTGGCACGAAAGACTAAAAAACAATAGTTGTTTCCAGTTAAAAATAATGAATGGATGTAAGTCAAATTTTGATTTCCATGTATCGATATCAAATAAGTATTTTTCGTCGTAAACTGAATTTTGAAGGCTAAATAAGTCCTCTGAGAAAATGGTATCATGGCTGAGACTAAGAACTACAATTATACCTACTTAGAGCCAAACCTGAAGCAAAAACTAAAATAAAAGGGCTGAAAAATATACAGACATACAGGTAGATAAACAGACACACACACAAACATCTTGCCTTTTATATATATAAATATATTATCGATTTTCTGCACTATTGTAAGAACTGCAACCTTGAAACTTCTGAATATCGTTTCTTATGTCTTTGTCTATAACTGTATGAAATTTGATTAAAATTGGTCCACTCCTTCTATGACCCGATTTTTTCGATTATCGATTTTCGATATTTATCGGGGGTACCTCGACACAAAACCTAGGTAAGAACACTGGCAGACGCTTATAGTACAACTATGTAAATTTTCAAGAAAATCGGTTCAGGTATTTTGGAGTCTATAGATAACGGACACACACGCACACACACGCACGCACGCACGCACACACACACACACACACACACGCACACACACACACAGACACACACACAGACAAATTTTCATTAATAAATTTGTTTAGATTGGAGTGATTTCGTTCGACCTCTTTTTATTTTGTTGGATTGATTTTCTCTTACCATGTTAGTATATGCAACCACCGAAAGATTTTTTGGTAATAATTAAGTCTTTGTGATCTTGTGTGTATTTATATTTGTGGGCTTTATGTGTGATTTTGTTTCTGTTTGGTTATTGTGATATTATCTTCTATTTTTGTTAATTTTGTCGTGATTGAATGTTTATGCATTTATATTTCTATCTGATAGTTTGTGATTTGGATTTTGTATTATATTTATTTGTTTTTGTTGGTATACGCAAAGCAGATATTTGTTCGAATGTCTACGTTTTTCTATGATTTCGTTTATTGTTTAAAAGAAACCAATTTATTTTTTATGATTAATTTCCTCAAGAAGAAAACAATTTATAACATATATATATATATAGTGGGTTTGTACGTGTATATATATGTATATAAACATGTTACGGAAATTAAGGAATTTTAATGAAACTTGGTTATAAACAACCGACAATTTGAAATGAATTGTTTGAACATTATTTTTATCGATTCTCGTGTCTCTTTCACTAACATACGCGGTATCCGCACTAACATATATAGCGTAGAATCATTCTTCCAAACTAACTCACCTGATATATTTGCCCTATGTGAAACTAACCTTGACCCATCTTTCCCCTCCTCTGAGTTTTATGTTCCTGGTTACCTTCACTACTTCAGGAGGGACTCCAATGTCCATATGCATGGGTTTGCATCAGCGAACACCTCCCCCGAGCTAGAGTGACATCTCTTGAATCACTGGACCAGTCTTTCATGTGCTTCCGTCTCTCACTTCTAAGCTCTGTTAACTATCTCTTCTTCCTCTATCGCTCCCCCTCCTCATCTGACTGTTCAGTACTTGACAGCATCTCTGACAATATCGACAAGGCCATTTCTTCTCACCCATCTGCCCATATCTTCGTGTTTGGTGCCTTTAACGCCCACTACACTAAGTGGCTGGAAAACTCTATCACTGACCCTGCTGGTGTCCACAACATTAATTTTTCAATTTCCTAATCCCTTACGGAAGGGACTTGCTACTAGACCTCTACTTCACTTCCATCCCAAATTCTTGCACCACCAGACAGCTCTGCCCTCTCGGAAATTCTGACCGCGCCGTAGTTTCTGTCAACATCTCATTCCACTCCACCCCTACTCAAGAAACCCAGACCAGAAGAATATCCTACTTCTATCAAAGAGCAGACTGGGATTCGTTCCGTGACTTCCTCTGCGGCGTTCCTTGGAACAATGTTTTTAGTCTTCCCGTCGAAGACTGTGCATCAGAGGTCTCCTCCTGGGTTAAGGCTGGCTTCGATGCTTTCATCCCTGCCAGGAAATTTCATCTTAAATCCCATTCGTCTCCCTGGTTCTCGCCCGCTTGCTCGGCCGCCATTGCCCACCGGAATCACTTCTTCCGGCTTTATCGTAGCCACGCGTCGGACCAAAACAGGCGCCTTTTCGCCTCAGCTCGTAAAAAGTGTAAAAAGATACTTAACGAAGCTAAGATGCTGTTTACTGCCAGCATGAAGCAACGCATAGCATCCTCTTCGTTCGGCGCCAAAGACTACTGGCTCTTCCGTAAAAGCGTGCTTAACAAGAGTAAGTCCTCAATACCCCCATTAATCAATGAGTTTGAGGTCCTCAACTCCTCAGCGGACAAGGCTGAATGCTTTGCTCGTAGATTCTCGACCAATTCGAGTCTGGATTCGTCTGGAGTCTATACACCCGACTTCCCACCTAGAACTGAGGCCCAACTGAATGACGTCCACGTCACGCCCTCGCTGATTCTAACATAATCTCAAAGCTTGACCCTCACAAATCGAGTGGTGGGGACGGAATCCCAATCATAGTCTTGAAGAAATGTGCCCCTAACCTCTCCTCTGTCCTTTCTAATCTCTACAACCTCTGCCTATCTTCCTCCTGCTTTCCTGCCTGTTGAAAATCTTCTTCTGTGGTTCCAATATTTAAGAACACTGGTGAACCATCGGACCCCGCAAATTACCGCCCCATCAGCCTTCTTCCGATCTTTGGCAAAGTGTTCGAAGCCATTATCAACGCCGAGGTCGTTCAACATTTCACAGCCCACAGGCTCCTCTCGGACAAACAGTATGGCTTTCGCTTCACCAGGTCTACTGCTGATATGCTAACGACTATCACCGAGTATATTTACCAGGCTCTCGACAAGAATGGTGAAGCCCGAACCGTTGCCTTGGATATCTCTAAAGCGTTCGACAGAGTATGACATGCCGGCCTTCTACGGAAACTGTGAAGCTACGACATAACTGTACTTTTGTTGGACCTAATCCAGTCATTCCTCTCTAACCGCACACTGAAGGTGGCATTAAACGGACATGCCTCCCAGAACTACCCTACAAACGCGGGTGTCCCCAAAGGCTCTATCCTAGGTCCTACGCTCTTTCTAATCTACATCAATGATCTCCCCGATGCCATAACATCCCAAGTAGGCATGTACGCCGATGACACCACAGTTTACTCTCGCCTCGATCAAAGATCTGGTGTTGGTGACCAGGCAAATCTCGCTGCCGAGTTTGAGAAGGACCTACAATCCGTGGTGGATTGGGGTAAGAAATGGCTCGTAAAATTCACTTCCAAAACGAAGCTGCTGTCAATTAACCACCACAGACAACCCTCCCATTAGCATGGAACAGGCTTGCCTCCCAGAGAGTAAAACACTACGCCTGCTTGGCCTGTCACTCTCAGCGGACATCAAGTGGAATGACTCCGTCGAATCCATTGCTAAATCCGCTACTATGAAAGTCGGCTCTGTGTTCAGGGCCCGGAGGTTTTTTCCGTCTGAATTTATCCTGCACATATATAAATCTACCGTCCGCCCGTGTATTGAATACTGCTGCCACATCTGGTCGGATGCCCCTACTATTCTCCTCGGGGTTCTTGACAAAATACAGCGGAGAATTTGTAATGTGATCGATACCGACTTGGCTGACCGGCTGCAGTCACTCTCTCACCGGCGTGACGTGGCTTCCCTGTGCCTCTTCTATAAATACTTTCACGGCTTCTGCTCTGATGAACTTAAATCACTGGTGCCCCCTAGGTGTGAATTTGCACGAGATACTAGACTAACAACTAGGTCCCACCCTTTTACAGTGAAACCGATGAAATATAACCGAAACTTCTACTCCAACAGCTTCTTTTCTCGCACTTCCCTGCTGTGGAATTCCCCTCCACATGCTTGCTTCCCAGACGGCGACAACCGTCAGGAGTTTAAATGTAAGGTCAATAGACACCTCCTAACACACTAACCCGCACGCATTCTCTCCAACACTCTCCCTATGTCCATCCTAACTCGTCTACCACCCTCCTCCTGACATTTCCTATACCCATCGCTCTATGTAATCCCCTGCGCTATAGTGGCAGTGGAATGCCCTGCTTGAGGTGATATAATTAAAAAAAAATACTCTTATTTAATTAGACATTCTGTTTTTAATTAAACAGTATTATATATTTATATCTACCGGCCTGATTATTATTACGAAAATGTAGATAGGAGTCGCAGGTTCGAATCCTGCCGAATGCCACACATTTTAGTAATAAAAATTTATCGTTAATAATTAGGCCGGTAGATATAAATATATAATACTGTTTAATTAAAAACAGAATATCTACTTAAATACGAGTATCGATAAAAATAATGTTCAAACAATTCATTTCATATATATATATATATATATATATATATATATATATATATATATATGTGTGTGTGTGTGTGTGTGTGTGTGTGTGCTATGGATATCTGTAATAAAAAATATATATATTGTTTTGCACAATCGAAGAAAAACGGAAGAGTGACCGATAAGTAGAATGATGGATTTCCAGTTCACTGCCCGTGGCAGTGAACTATGCTATTGTTGTGGAACACCCCTTTTTGGCACATAAGAATGGACTCGCCTGATGTGTACATATAATCCTGTCTATACAGAGAATGGCAATTGTTATCAAAGAGAGTTAGTAAGGAATTAGTTGGTCCGTAAGTTGGTGCTTTGTGAGTTGGAGTCGTTTTGGATATAAACTCATTACCCGGACATACTTCTTTACTAAAAATTATATATATTGATCCCTACTAACACTATTTCTAGTATTCCTGAATTGACTAACCCGTGTTACAGTCTGTATATTTTTCTTCAATATGACCTACATTTTCTGTCTCCATATCTGCTTTTGTTATTTATTATTTTGTGTGGTTTCTCAAACAGAATCCAGAACAGCGATCAGCTCTAAATGCAATGGAATTCAGCCGATTTTTAACCGGATGGTGGCTAAGTTTATCATAGGACTGAACTAATGTGGCAATATATAGAGTAAAGTGATATATATGCATCACTAGGCAGGGAGGTGGCTTGGCTGTTCTGATGTCAATGGCATCAAGGAAGAACCCTCCGAACTCGATGGAATAAGCGAGCATACAAGCTGGAGGACACAGGCTCTACTCAGGGTTGGAAAGAGATAGGCTTCGCCAGATTTACTCACACCAAGGCACACTACGCAACTGAACATTTCTCAGGACTTCAACTAAATTATTTGAAAGAACTGCTCAGTGACCTTTCATCATCATCAGACCCATCGTTAAGTATAGCTTAACAATGGGTCTGATGATGATGACGAAAATGGCGTATTAGAAATTAAACGAGTCAACCGTATTCAGAGATTAAACGACAAAAAGATATGGAAACACACGTATACTAATATATAGACGTTCACATATCGACAAATAGACGATATATTCATACAAACATATATTGTTATACAGACATAGGTACAGATGAATATACGTACATATAGATAGATACACAAATTTTTAAATTTGGTTTTTATCGACGTGTCAATTTAATAGTCGATGAATAATGCTTATCTTTATTTTAATCAAATATTAATATTAGTGCCCCATCAAAGATTTTTTAAAGTCTATTTCTCATATTCTTCAAATTAGACATTACTTTATATTTTGATTTGTCTACACTGTCTATGTAAAAATGCTTCGCTGATTAAGGAAGTTTGACTGGTTTTGAATCTTTTAAAACTCTTCAACTTGAAATAAACATCATCACTTGATTAGACACAGGTAGAGTCGAAACAAAATAGCTACTTGTGTAGTGATATTATAACATATCTATGTCATAAAATTTAAATAAATATTATTCGGTCTACTTTGTATTACTTACGTTTTATGAAAAGTGTTTCTTTGCATACGGAAGTTTCTTCCATCCATACCTCGCCTATACTTGAATATATATATATATATATATATATATATATTTCTATATATAGTCATCCGCAGACAGATCTGTTTCGCTGTATCACAGCTCATCAGTACGATTAGACTCCAATTGCTTTTAACTCAGGATTGAAACCCAACCGAAGTGGCGTCAGTCGGCGGTTCTACCTCATATGACTATTTATGCTCTTGCTCGCCGATAGAGCACTCTAGAGGACAGCGACTTTAAAACAGTAGCTACTCACCACTATTTACGAATCGTTCTTTATGCATGAATTGAACACTGTTGACTATTGGCGTTTGTTCACATTATGTATTTAACAATAAAATCTGCCTTTCTCTGTTGTGCGCCAATAGCTTAGGAGTTGAATCCCTGACTGATATTAAATTAGTCCAGTTTTAATCCCGGGATGAAGTAGTCGGATCTCTAGACTCACTTATGAGCTGTGACACAGTAAAACAGCATATATGCGGGTGACTATATATATATATATATATATATATATATATATATATATATATATATATATATATATATATATATATATATATATATATATATATATATATATATATATATATATATTTATTTATTTATATATATATGACAATATATGAAACGAAGAAAGTATTAAGAACCTTCAAAACATTAATTTAAAAGAGTTCTCAATATAGAAATAAAGCAATGAATATTTATTATAAGTTATAATTTAGAACATGTACAAATTATTTGTACTTGTTCTAAACTATAACTTTATATATATATATATATATATATATAGGAAAGAATATTAAAAAGTTTTGAATTTAAAAATGTAATTTCGACAGTATTTGTTTATTTTTATTATTCTATTTTATATTTCAGACCGCCCTCGGTCCTTCATCAGAAACAAGTGTTTCTGATGAAGGACCGAGGGCGGTCTGAAATATAAAATATAATAATAGAAATAAACAAATACTGTCAAAATAATACATTTTCAAATTCAAAACTTTTTAATATTCTTTCCTATACATATTAAGACAGTATACGTGGATCATCACTATGTTATATATATATATATATATATATATATATATATATATATATATATTAAAGGGTAGACAAAATAATGGAAACACCTTGAAATCTAAAAAAAAAATCATATTAGTATGGGGTAGGACCCCGTCTTTGACAGTAACAACAGCTTGAATTCTTCGTGGGATTGACTTGAACAGAGTTGAATTGTTTCCCGAGAAATTGTTATCCATTCTTTAACTAAAACAGTCTCTAATTCTGCAATGATGATATAGACGTCTCTCGTTTTTCTAAAATGAACTATAAATGTTCAATAATAATGAGATCTATGCACTATGGTGGTCAGATAAGATGTTCTACATCACTAGAGTGTTCCTTATGCCTTTCAGCTACAACTTTAGCAGTATGAATGGGTGCATTATTATCGTGAACAGAGAATTTTCTCTCCGAAAATGGTTCCTGAAAGAAAGGATGAAGCTGATCAGTTAAAATTATTGAATAATCCTGGCTGTTGATTTTATTAAACTGATTTAAATAACATCTGTAAAAAAAATGTCAAAAAAAAAATTAGCAAAAAAAAAAAAAAAGAAGTATTACTAATATTAAGTCAACAAACGTAAAAATAGAGAAGCTTTTGATAGTTTAATCTAATTTTCGAAATTTTGCTATTATGGTAATAGGTTTTTCCATTATTTTTCATACCTCCTCTATATAGATAAACAGTTATTGAAAGGTAACAGACTTTTAACCGGCTACGTTTAAACTTCTCGATTCATTCGTATACTCTTCTGTAACACCCCAATGGACGGTCCGAACATTTTCTCCGGCGGCCGTTCTCCACGCTGTGATGTTTGCCGGGAGTTTGTTGAAAATGTCGGAGTCTCAACCTGGGGGTACAAGATTAAACTATAAGGAACAAACTTCCACAACTTGGATGAGTTGAAAGGATGCTTTATTTCGTTTAGAGTTAGCCTTTTCGGTTGGGGCAGGCGAATGTGACACACAGCTCTAACTCTAATTAATGGAGATCAACAAATCCGAACCGACCGGAACAAGACGAACGGAGGTTCACTTCACTCAACTGACTGACTCACTTAACTGACTCTCTCACTCTACTCTACTGACTCTATTTAAAATTAATCCGGAAATCCGGAAATCCGGAAATCCAGAAATGCTTTAGACCACCGGTGATAAACATTGGCGACTGCAAGTCCGAAATTTCAAGGTACTTAAATTTTCTTTCTTTTGATGTATAAACATCTTGCGGACTTAGTATTTTTTTCAGGATTTTTTTTCTTTTTCTCTTAATAAAGCTTCCGCCGGAAAATTCTTAATGTGTGGTCAAGATACAGTAAAAGACAGTCTTTGACCTGGTCATTCGAAAACCCACCTCCCGAACTCTATTTCCTGAACTTTATCTCTTTATCACATTAAATCACTGAGTCAAATATTTACCGGAAGAGTGGTAGAATTTAAAACAGTAATCTGATAGCCTTTTCTCTTCCACAATTTTCCTCATAAAAGAAAAAGCGTTTATTTATTTATTTTTTCTCTTCTTTTTCACTTTTGTTAAAACAAAACATGTTTTTAATCTATTTTCTATTCTTAACCATTTTCTGTTTTAATCTGTTATAATAAAATACATATTTTACAAAGCACCTTAATATACGCCTAGTTATCGTGTCACACTTCTATGCGGCATTGCACTGTTGCTATACTGTGTTAAAATACCCAGATTAATTTCATTTCCTTACACACCTTCCGATCAAAGAATTCGGATCACTGTACGTTGTTTCTAAATGGTGCACACTGCTAGCGGAGCGGCTATGTTTACACTGTAACAGTATCAAGAAAACTTGTATGGTCAAACTCAAACCTAATCTTCGATAACTTAAACACAGTGATACGAAATATAAGAACGCATGATCAGAAGGCAGTATGATAATCATAAATGTTTGTTATGGTGAATTCAAATACTTGTACGCAACTAGAGAATGCCTGTTAGCAACGTAGAATATTTTCAGAAAAGTTAGTGTGACAGCATTGAAGATACATTTCCCAAATATATTCAGTCTCCGAATAGTTCTTTTACTCGCAGAGCGACAGCGGGATTCCTAAGCAGATTGTGTATGGAGACAGTGGTAAAGAAAAGCGACCACGCAATTAGTCAAGGAATATATGCAAGTATGGCGTGAAAATCACCGAGTCTTGCAGACATCAATAAATATGACTGGGGGTTTCATGCAAATGAACATACCACCAAACAAAAGAAGGTTCATGACGGAAAAGCTGCTTTCGTGAGATCTCGGGTTGCGAAAGAAATGTTAAGTTAAAGTGTCCGTAAATTTCTTGGTGAACTTTCAGACTATATAGGTGAGCTGCATGACTTCCATCATTGAAGTTTGTGGTTGCTTTTATTGTACTAAAACAGTAAAATTTAATCCTATACAAAATCATCGTGTCAGAGCAACGACCAACGATGAGAGAGAATTAAGTACGAAAAAAAAAATTAATGAAAAATTTGTGAGACAGTGGCCATATCAGCTGATGGGCCTAAAAGACACATGTATAAAAAAAGTAATATTTATTAGCGGATGTGCGTTGTGGTGCAGTGGATATCGGCTCGGAATAAGAAATCGAGGAGCCGAGTTCGAATTCCAGTTAAATTCATTGCATTCACTTACGCGAAAATACCCTTGGGAAAGGTATTAATCCATCTTTTCCTTCCAGTTATGGGTTAAAAACTGGACAGATTGGGTTCTATAGCCTTGGCTTGCAACCAGTCTACCGCAGAAAGTAATGGCAACCTACTGCGGGATAATTTTCTGCCCAGTTATTGATGTCTCTTTCGAGACATGATTGCCCAAGCGTGTTTCCCGTATGGCACTTAACTGACTGAATATTTATTGAGGTTGAAACATCGGTTTTCGTACTATTACTGAAGTTAAGCAACGTCGGACCTGGCAATTATCTCGATGTGTGATTACTTGAGAATAGCAGGAGCAGTATGTTTTGAATTGTGGCTGATATAATGGCTCAGAATTGGAAATCGAAGAAGCGATACCATTCTTGTCCGTTATATTCCATTGCGGGCAAATACCCTTCAGAATGGTATGAATCCCCCTTTTTTGCCTCTACACTGGTTTAATTTGTTGCGTGTGTATCAGTAAATTATTCTTATTCTTCTTTAAGTCCCATATCCTCTCAAGATCTAGGCAATCATGGCTCTACACGATTTCCTCTTCTTAGTAGGCCTTATTAAATATTTTCTTTTTCTTATTCCCCTAAACCTTGTCCGACAATCCATTTACTGAAGCGCATTAAATATTTAATTCGTTGTTTTCCTCTGTCTCTTTTGCCTTCGATCTAGCCTTTGAGTATCAGATTTTCTAAGCCCTATTTCCTCATTATGTGCTTTAGGAACTGCAGTTGTGTTTTTCTGATGTTAAGTATAAGTTTGCATTTCGTTTCTATTTTCTCAAACATTTCGTCTGTGATCACATTTTAGATGGCTGCAATTGTTAATATGCTTACAATATAAAATATTTTCTGGCTATAAACAAAGTTCAAATGTCGATATGCTATAACAATGAAATCAATCAAAAGTTTTAAATCTGCAGCCGCCAATCGAAAGTTTTAAGTTTGCAGCCATATTTAAAACATAAGCCACTCTTAAAATGATATATTTGTGTTGGTCATATTTGAAGTACTGACATTCATCATAGAAAGATATATAAATCGGTAGATAGACAGTTTGTGTTTTCGTTCTCCAAATCAAAGACAACGTCACTAATAAGACGCCTGATTTCACAAATACCTATATTATTTATGTATTTCTTTTCAACCAATGCGCTTTGAGGCTGATGAAACAAGCGAATAACGCAAGGGCGGAATTCCGAACAGGAATCTAAGTATTGTTCTGCGATATTAACGTTTGTGAACTTTTAAACTTCGTTATGTTTATTTTTTAAACAAGTCGTCTGAATTTAATGTTGTTCGACCCATTAGTGTTCGGCGACGAGAAGCGAACAAAGGAACGTGATCACTGGAGAAAAACAAAAATGAAATAATCTATTCATATATATGTTAGCTAATATCATCAACGATAACATCTCTGCTGAAAAATAATTTAGCAAAATGTGATACGTGTTAAAGACAACGTTCTCGAAAATCTATAGCTAACACAAGTAGTCAAGCAAAGTAGAGTGTCGAGCGATGAAATATATGTCATTTCAGATACATTTACTGCTGTCTACTTATGCTTAGATTTTTATGCAGGTATATTTAGGGTTACATCGTTTCGAGTTAAGTCATTCTCGATTATATGTCATTTGTAAAAAAAAAATCAAGTTTAAGTGATTTGTTCGACTTTACGTCTGTCCACCACAAATGTTGAAATTATAATATCATTAGAAAAGCGTTATAAACGTTAAAAGCATATAAAATCATGTCACTGTACAATAAACAGGAATAAAACTATATAAAATCATATTAAAATACGTGTGTAAAATTGAATGTAAATACTGGTAAATTTAACGTAAATTAATTTATTTTCTAAAATCACAAAATAATTTTAATCAGTGTATTTGTTATTTAACACAATACAAAATCATTTTATTTTATAATGTCTTAGAGCAAACTCATTAACAAATAAAGAGTTTGAATTTGAGTTTTATTTAATGGCATATCGACCTCTGTGGGATATTTCATGCCAAAAAGGTGGGGTTTTATGGTATTTTTTAATGTTCGGTTATAGTGAGAAAGTTGATTTAGACAAATTTTGATGATAGTTTTTTATTTTTTATTTTAGAAAACTAAAGGTGTCTTCTAGTTTTGTAATAAAAATGTATTGCTGGTAATAATTTTTTCCTTAAAAAATGTATATTTTTCTCTAAAATTCTATTTTTATGAATATATTTCTATAAAAGTATAAAACTATTTACCCATCGATGGGACCCAAATAGATGTTACCACTCCGGGTTAGGGTGGAGCTGAGAAAAAGAGCAATTAAGAGGTGGTTCCATGTTCCTCAAAACCTCCCAATCAGAGGCCTTGCTGCTGGATGCAGTTTACCGTCATACCCAGGACCATAAATAAAGAGTCCACGATGTATACTTTATTATTTTAAAATAAAGAATGACGTGAAGAAATGATGGAAGTTATCCTTGTACTGTGTTCGTCCAGGACGTTGGCAATCACGGCTTTCCGCATTTTCCTCTTCATTTCTAGATTTTGTTTTCTTATCTCTCTTAAACCCTATTCTGCTATCCATTTACATATGTTCGTTAGTTATTCAATGTGTTATTTTCCGCTGTACCTCTTATCATCAACCTGTCCTGTGAGTATCAGATTTTCAAAGCTCGGTTTACACATTATGTGTGCTAGTATTTTCAATGTTCAGTCTATTCTATTCTCGGCAACTTTCTGTAGAACCACATTTTTATTGCTTGAAGTTTCCGCTTTATCTGAGAGGAGATTGTCCACCATTCATTTCTATATAATTATAGTTTTTTTAATACTTTATAAATCCCTTACAGAAAATGAAAATATATAACAGTAATAATAATAATAACAATAATAATAATAATAATAATAATATTAATAATTGTTATAATATATTTCAACCCGTTTCGAAAAAACAAGTATAAATGCGAAGGGAAAAAAGGGGAAATAAAAAAAGAAACAAACTAAGTAGTTGAACATACGTCAAAATACTCGTTGAAAAGGGAAAAAAACCCGAGACGAGAACCCTAACACTAAAGTGCTCAATACAATACTAGAGAAAACAAATAAGAATAAATCTAACCTATAGCCAATGGACCTACCTAGGTTTCACCTAACGGATTATCAGGGCAAGTCAGCTTGCCCTGATGATCCGTTAGGTGGAACTTAAGTAGGTCTGTTGGCTCTAGGTTATATATATTCTTATATATAGCACAACATGCTATAAATAGCAGGGAATGTGCTGCTGGATTGAGTGCGGACTGTTTTTCAATATTATCCAAGTCGCACTCCTTATATCATCTCAAAGCTATGGAGTTCATTTATATCTAATCTAGCAAGAGTTCTCTCTGTAAGCAGAGATGTTACTTGTTGGGTTTTAACGTGTTTGAACTCTAGTTCTTTTAAATATCTTTAAGTGTTGTTCGTTTGTTATCTCCCCTTAAACATTGTTCCGCCATCCATTTACTCAAGCTCGCTAGATAAGCTATGATTTTTTCCTCTGTCCCTCTTTCTGTCCTGTGAGTATCAAATTTTTCAAGCTCTCTTTCTTCATTATGTTCCTTAGAAATTGCAATTGTCTCTAATCATAAGTGACCTTTTTGTTTCCGTTTTCGCTGAAACTTCGTCGTTGCTCACAAATTCGGTGTACGGTATTCTCAGCATCCATTTGTATAACAATCACATTTTTGCTTCTTCATCTTTTTTCTCAACATTTAAACACCACATCTAACTTCAATATTTAAAAGAAAGCGCTAAAGCGAGTGGGACATTATTAATCTATATTATATATATGTATATATTTACGCGTATATATACATATTTAATTTACTTCTTTATACATTATTTTTAATGGAAACTCGTACTAGATTAGACATTCTGTTACACACACACACACACACACACACACACTCACTCACACACACACACACACACACACACACACACACACACACACACACACACACACACACGCCTTTCATTACAATTTTCTTTTATTTTCTAAGATTAAATTTCCAAGAAATTAAACTTGAAGAGATCTGGGACGAAACCAGTTGTTTATTTTAGTTTTTAGTGTACAGAATGTCATCAAAATTTTGTTGCGTTGTGGTGCAGTGGATATCGGCTCGGAACGAGAAATCGGGGAGCCTAGTTCGAATTCCAGCTAAATTCATTGCCTTCACTTACGCGCAAATACCCATGGGAAAGGTATTAACCCGTTTATTCCTTCCAGTTATGGGTTAAATAACAGGACAGATAGCCTTGGTCGGCAACCAGTCTACCGCAGAAAGCAATGGCAACAATTGCGGGATAATCTTCTAGCCAGTCAATCATGTCTCTTTCGAGACATGATCGCCCAAGCGTGTATCACGTATGGCACTTAACTGACTGACTGACCAGTCAGAATCATTTAATATATATATATATATATATATATATATATATATATAATTATTGTTTACCACTTTTTAGTCATAATTAAATTAGACCAGTATACAGTTGTATTAAAAAGTGCTCAATACGTATGTAATGTAGAGCTTTTGAATAGTTATCATTTGGAAATCAGTTATTTACGCAATTTAAGTTTCAACCTTTCGCTATCATCAACGGATTTAAAATATTTGATTTTCCAAAGTTTTCAAACGTACAACATGGATTTTTACGAAGGTACGCCTGGAACCTTAACAAGAATGAAATATCAAGATTAGAGAGGAATTACTTAATGATCTTAAACATTTTCATCCAGGTTTGTATGATTCTTAAATATATTTTTTGGTGCGATTATATCTGGTTATTTTTTCTGATCGTTCCTTTAGTATTTTTTTTTGTTCTGGAAATAAATAATATATATATATAATTAGTTTTAACATTATCATTTTTAACAGATACTCGTATTTGAATGGATAGCATGTTTAAATATATATATATATATTTATAATTCAACAGTACATTATAATTTATACTGGCCTTAATCGTTTTTGACAAATCTTATTTGGAAAATGTCTATCTTCCGTCAGATAATTCCGTATTATATATATATATTGAAAAAGATAGATAAATAGAAAGATAGATTGATTGTGTTTTATATGTGTGGGTGAATAAGTTTGATTTTTAAATCCACTTCTGGAAAAGGCGAGGTATTTACACCACCTGTATTGTCCTTGATTTGAAATGGCCAGTTTAGAAAACTGTAATTATCTTTCGGAAATTCACTTAGCTTCTGCGGGCTTGAAATTCAGGTCCATTATTTTCCATCAGAAATCAAATGACAAATAATTCGACGGTGGCCATCAGTTTCGTAATGAAACAAATCGAATTAAGGTTGCGTTTAGAAAGATCAAGACTAGAAAATGATGGGAATTCAAGAAAAGCATCAAGTCTTAAATTGATGTGCGTGTGTGCGAGTGTGTGAGTGAGTTTGTGCGTGTGGATGTGTGTGTGTGCGTGAGAGTGAGTGCCTATACGCTTTTATGGAAAAGCCCTTAATTCAAATGATTGTTTTTTCCGAATGACGAGTGAGCGTCCTGAAACATACACTTGATTGCTAAATATCAATTAAATTTTATTTTAAAGGACGGAGAACGTTGGCATTTCACTGATAAAAAAAAGAAAAATTTTCTAGGCTTTCTATCACACACACGCACACACAAACATATAACACACACAGGCACACCCATACAGATTTGACTTAGATCAATACTTATGTTCAGTCAGTCAGTTAGTCAGTCAGTCAGTTAAGTGCCATACGTGATACACGCTTAGGTGATCATGTCTTGAAAGAGACATAACTGACTGGGCAGAAGATTATTCCGCAGTAGGTTGCCATTGCTTTCTGTGGTAGACTGGTTGCCAGCCAAGGCTATAGAACCCAATCTGTCCTATTATTTAACCCATAACTGGAGGGAGGAGATGGATTAACACCTTTCCCAAGAGTATTTGCGCGTAAGTGAATGCAACGAATTCAACTGGAATTCGAACTCGGCTCTCCGATTTCTCGTTTCGAGCCGATATCCACTGCACCACAAACGCACATATATTCAATCACAAGTCGTAAAATAATCCATAAACATATATTAGCGTCAAATATACACAGTTGGCTGTGCACAGTGGTGCAGTAGATATCGGCTAGGAACGAGAAATCGGGAATCCGAGTTCGAATCACTTGCATTCACTTACGTGCAAATACCCTTGGGAAAGATATAAATCCGTCTCTTCTCTCCGGTTATGGGTTAAATAACGGAACAGATTTGGTTCTATAGACTTGACTGGAAACTAGTCTACCGGAGAAGGTAATGGCAACTTATGCGAGATAATCTTCAGTCTAGTCAGTTATGTCTCTTTCGAGACATGATCGCCCAAGCGTGTTTCACGTATGGGATTTAACAGACTGACACTACGCATCTGAATGCTGAGAATGTAGGCAGTTCTTTAAATGAAAAATAAATCGAGGCAGATTGGTCAAATAGCAAGAATTAAACGAGCACAGATGGAATAAATGATTGGTTGAATTGTGTCCGATGGTTTAAAGGATAACGGAGAGAGAGAGAGAGAGAGAGAGAGAGAGAGAGAGAGAGAGAGTTGGTAGGAAAAATCGATATTCCTTATTTAAAGAGTAGCTTAAGATTTTCTCTAGGAGTGAATTTGTAATGAACGATGATTTACGACAGGTTTCTGAAAAGCTTTTGACTTAACTCTATTCCGAAAATCTGAACAAATGAATAAACATTCTTTGTAGGGGTTCCTTGATCAAAATATTTTCAGTGCCCCGTCCGCTCTCTCTCTCTCTCTCTCTCTCTCTCTCTCATATTATTTATTATTTTAAAATAAAGAATGTCGTGAAGAAATGATGGAAGTAATCTATCTATCTATCTATCTATCTATCTATCTATCTATATATATATATATATATATATATATATATTTGTTTTTCTTTAATCCGAAGTGGAGGGGTAGGAAGGAAAATTCCATGAACCTGATCCTAATCAATATTAAAACTTTTTAACATTAAAAAGTGATGCAGGCAGAGAGCTCAATGTATTAAGAATACAGAGCCAATATAAATTAGAGAAAATTTTCAAAATTCAAAGGTGTCGGATGTACATTTCGACATATTCCTCCCCTTCCTAAATATACCGTTTCAACACCCTGTAACCCCGCGACTACCAGCTCTATCCTCTTCTACTTTGTGACCGTTGTTAACCTAAAACCCATCCACACTCTACCCCAGAGCCTTCGCCATTTGGAAAAAAATGTCGCTGACATGACGTAGAATCTCTATTAGAGATCCTATGTCGAAATGTACATCCGACACCTTTGAAGTTTGAAAATTTTCTCTAATTTATATATATATATATATATATATATATATATATATATATATATATTGGTTAAGATTGTATTAAAAAGTGTCTAATACATTTATATAGTAAAACCTTCGAATATGTTTCATTTGAAAATGTGTTATTTCCGCAACCAAACGGAAGACGGAAAGTGCGATACTGAGATCTGAAGGAGAATTGGAGTAGTCAAGGACTAAGAATTAGAGGTATTACTTCATAAAGACTCATTTCAGGCGAAAGCCGGACTTGCAGAATCATTAGGAGTTGATCACACAGCCGTTTAGAAATCTTTGAAAGCATTAGGAATGATTCAAAAGTAAGGATATTGGTTATAGTACAAGTTGAAACCGACAGAGACAGAACGGCGTCTTGTCACGTATGGACAGCTGTTTCAACTTCAGAAAAAGAAGGTTTTTTTGGATGGTATCGTAACCGGCGATAAAAGAAGTTTATTATGAACTGCTCAAACCGACCAAAACCTTCACGGGAGATCACCATCAATTATGTGTTTGAGTCGAGAATTAATGAAAAAACGGCCGCTATACAAGCAGAGACACGTTAAAGTGATTTTGCATCAGGGCCACGGTAGGATACGTCTTGCAAAACGGATGAAAACCTACTTGAAATTACTTAAATGGAAAGTTCTACCCAACCCACCATAATCACGAAATATTGCACCTTTCGATTACCACTTGTTCCGATCGATGGCACATGGCCTGACTGAGCAGCACTTTCATTCTTATGAAGATGCCAAAAAATGGGTCGACTTGTGGTTAACTTCAAAAGACGTGTCATTTTTCCGACGTGAAATTCAAATGTTGCCAGAAAGATAGGAAAAAGTAATGGCTAGTGATGGACAATATTTTCAGTGATCTGTTTCTTACTAATTTTTGTAAAGAAAACACCACTTTTCATGAAAAATCAACGATAACTTATTCAAGTTCCTCATATAGGCACAAAGAACAAGTGTACTAATTGACACTGTATGTACTTGACAGTGTGCTCGTAAATTGATATTGTCGATATTCCCTGCATCACAACGCTAATCCGCTTCACAACGAACATCTTTGTATCAAGTTATCAAAATTGGCTGCTGGAACTTTTATATCCATCTAATATTCTTATCAAACAAATAGATATAAGTATCAGTTGGGGAATTACGTCAAGCTCATCGTTAAAATTTGTTTTTATTTTATATAAAGGGTTATTAAAAAAGAGAGAACAAATTTCGAAAAACAATTGCTAAGCGACAAAAACATTCAACACATTATTAGATAGGAAACGGTTAAAAATAAAATGTTTTTCAAATTTTTTTAAATGTGTCCCTTGCTGTTTCTTTTTTTCAGAATTTGTATAAATTAGATTTTTTATAAAGTGTGTCATCCATTAAAATGGCCAAACTACGACAAAGTCGTTTGTGTTCTGCTATTTTCGAAATGAAAATCGATTATTCAAGTGCAACGTCAATCCTGTTGCCATTTTATCCGCAAAGATTCACCTCGCCATAAGCAAACTTATACGTGGCATAAACAGTTCGTTGAAGTTGCTTGCGTTTTTAAAGGAAAAGACAGCAGCTGCCCACAAACTTCCAATGAAAATTTCCAACGTATCTATTTATTTTAATAACTTTGAACCTATTTCCTATCCAGTAATGTATTTATGTCTCTTCGCTTTTGTTTTTATTAAATTTTCCAAATCTGATCTTTCTTTTTCAATAATCTTAAACTAACCTTAAACGACGAGTACTGGGTCAAGTATCAAACTATTCCTTCTTATTAAATTTTCGAAATCTGATCTTTCTTTTTCAATAATCCTGCACTAAGTTTAAACGACAAGTATTTGGCACCTTTCAAGGATCAAAATCCTTATTAAATTTTCGACATCTGATCTTTCTTTTTCAATAATCCTGCACTAAGTTTAAACGACAAGTATTTGGCACCTTTCAAGGATCAAAATCCTTATTAAATTTTCGACATCTGATCTTTTATTTTTCAATAACCCTGTACGAAGCTTACATGATAAGTATTGGGTAACTTTCAAGGATCAAACTCCTCCTTATTAAATTTTCGAAATCTGGTTTTTCTTTTGCAATAATATTGCACTAATCTTAAACGACAAGTATTGGTTACCTTTTACAAACCAAACTCTTCCTTCTTTTCTAAATTTTCGAAATCTGATTTTTGAAATAATCATGTACTAACCTTACACTACAAGTATTGGGTACCTTTCGAGGATCGAACTCCTTCTTCTTTGTCTTTGTACTGTGTTCACTCAGAACGTTAGAGATCATCGCTCTCCACAATTTTCTGCCCTTTATACCATTAATGAAAATGTTATCATCTCTCCTAAACTATGCTCTACCATCTATTTACCCAAGCTCGGTAGGTTGAAAATCGTTTTCCTCTGTAAATCTTGCCTTCAATATATGCCGTCAGAGTAACATTTTCTAAGACCTTTTTCCTCGGCATTAGCCCTATAAATTTTAACTATCTTTAACGAGCTTGTGTAAATGCCTGGTAAAACCAGGGATGAGAGAAGATAACAAGAAGCTAACATTTGCTAAAAGTTAAAAAGGACAGTAAACTGACTGTCCGCGTCTTTAAACGACGCAACACATAGAGAAAGTTAAAAGGGATATTTTAAACTATGGATGTAATTGAGGACTTTGTGACGAGATAGCAGACGCTAGCCAACAGAGGTGAATGAATATCGTTTTGGAAAAGTGAAGACATATTATATCGGTTAAAGTCCCTAGAAGAGCATTTTCTAAGGTGACTATGGCGTTACTGGTTTCAGTTAAGTGCCATACGTGAAACACGCTTGGGCGATCATGTCTCGAAAAGGACATGACTGACTGGGCAGAAGATTATCCCGCAGTAGGTTGACATTGCTTCCTGCGTTAGACTGGTTGCCAGCCAAGGCTATAGAACCCAGTCTGTCCTGTTATTTAACCCATAACTTGAAGAAAGAGACGGATTAATACCTTTCCCAAGGGTATTTGCGAGTAAGTGATTGCAATGAATTTAACTGGACTTCGAACTCAGCTCCTCGATTTCACGTTCCGAGCCGATATCCACTGCACCACAACGCTCATCCTGGTCTAAGTTACCTATTTTCAGTTAGGATTAAGTACTCAGATACTTCCCGTATATGGTTAATCCATATACGTTAAACAAATGAACAAATACTTTAAAATTAACAAAACAGATATAATTTAGTTGTAGAAAGCGTAATATTTTACTGCGCAAGATTGCTTCATTCAATGTCTAGGTCAATATTATTTAATTTGGGGCGAAATTGCAGCATTCTGTTTCAGAAAATTAGTATTCTCAAGCTAGGTATCAAATCGTAACAGAAAGAGACAAATTGCCCGAAGTATATAAAGTTGTTAGATTCACTCGGAAAAAAAAGCGACCAAGGGACGTGAAACTCAACAATATCAACTTAAGATGGTCTTTTTAGAAGAGTAACTCTCAGGCTCCTTGTCGTCGTGGCGGTAAAGATTGAGTAGCAAGCCCAATCCGCAAAGAATTGAGTACATTCTCTCTTTACTAATCAGTCCGTTGCAAAGTATCGAATGAGAAGATGGCCAGTAAATGGATCACCTAAGGCACCTTTGACGTACAGTGTCGATCTTAACGTTCAAGGCGACTTGTAGCCGTTCGCTGCCGGTGTCGATTCTTTTTAAGAGTGAACAGATTTTCGAATGATTTCATGTGAAATACTGTCGTCGGTTTGTTAGCGGAATCGCATGATTATAATGCCAGAAAGCGAGATGGAAAACACGTGAAATTTGGATAAAGTTGTGCATTGAATGATGTAGCTAAGCTTTATAATAATGGATTATATTAAAAGACTTTCATATTCTCACTTCTTTGTGCCGTGTGCTTTCAAGACATTAACGATTGTGACTCTCTAGAATTTTCTTGTCTTTTGTGGCTTTCAATAAGTGTTGGTCGTTTGTTATCTCCCCTTAAACATTGTTCCGCCATCCATTTACTCAAGCTCGCTAGATAAGCTATGATTTTTCCTCTGTCCCTCTTTCTGTCCTGTGAGTATCAAATTTTTCAAGCTCTCTTTCTTCATTATGTTCCTTAGAAATTGCAATTGTCTCTAATCATAAGTGACCTTTTTGTTTCCGTTTTCGCTGAAACTTCGTCGTTGCTCACAAGTTCGGTGTACGGTATTCTCAGCATCCATTTGTATAATAATCACATTTTTGCTTGTTCATCTTTTTTCTCAACATTTAAACACCACATCTAACTTCAATATTTAAAAGAAAGCGCTAAAGCGAGTGGGACATTATTAATCTATATTATATATATGTATATATTTACGCGTATATATACATATTTAATTTACTTGTTTATACATTATTTTTAATGGAAACTCGTACTAGATTAGACATTCTGCTATACACACACATTCTCTCTCTCTCTCTCTCTCTCTCTCACACACACACACACACATATATATATATATATATATATATATATATGAGGTTAGACCTGTGCACATTTGTATCAAAAAGTGTTCAATACAATTATATTGTAGAACGTTTGAATATTTTCTATTGGTAAACTAGTTATTACACGACCTGACAAATCGCCTGAAGACGCCACTCATGGTAGAAACCTAGGTTGCGTAATAAATCGTTTACAAATGGAATATATATATATATATATATATATATATATATATATATATATATATATATATATATTCCTTCGGCTATAATGCGTGACTCTTCAGAAATGAATAGAGTTCTCTTGGTGACTGGCGTCCGTATACACTGCTTACATACAAGATGTTAACATTTCCCTTCTCTGACCTCATGCGCCGATGGCTTAGGGAGTAGAGCCTCCGACTAACACCAAATCGATCGTGTTTTGATCCCGGCCCGACGCAAGTGGATATGTCTAGCCACACTGATGAGCTGTGATACAGCGAAACGGGCTTGTATGTGGATGACTAATATATATATATATATATATATATATATATATATATTAAAATAACTTTAATCCAAAAGGAAAAGTCGGAAGGTAAATCCCAAAGACCCGATCCTAATTAATATTAATATTTTAATATTAAAAAATGATACAGGTGTAGAGCTTTGTGTAATTAAAATTACAGAGCTAATTATAAAATAAGATAAATTTCTATGTTCAACATTGTTAAATGACCATTTCAGCATATAACAGCCTGACTGATCGCGATATCTTGTGAGGAAAAATAGCAAAAATCCGTCTTATGATCTGACGTATCTTAGACCACTCGACCACAAAGGATTTGCAAAATTAACCCTTATTAAGCATTAAAAACTGTATATAAATTAAAAATATTTTCTTTGTATTATCGCCTGTAAACTTTTATTCGTTATCCATTTACTCCAGCTTGCTAGGTAAATTATGTTTGCCCGTTTCTCTTGCATTTAATCTGCTCGTTTCTCCTTATCTGTCCGAGAAATTTTAACTGTCTCTGCCTAATGTTAAGCATAAATATTTGTAAAAAATCTTCGATGACGTAAAATGAAAGTGTATGGGTGATGTCTTTATTTTCAAACCTCTAGCCCGACAAAATAAACGCCACCGTGAATCCAATTTCTTGAAAACTGACTGACTCAGTCATTCACTATAAATGTTTTTATAATCATCAAAATTACCTTTATTATTAGTTTACACCTACAGTAAAAAAATGATGGCACATTGAATTCAGTCGACATTTATATTTTTTGATAAATTATCAAAAAATTTGTTCTCGGCAGTTTTTTTTTCTTCTTCTTCTTCTTCTTCTTCTTCTTCTTCTTCTTCTTCTATGTGCTTTGTCTTTTCAGGACGTAGGCAGTCATGGCTTTCCAATTCTCACTATCCTTGTTGGCTCTTAGCACGCTTTCTCCTGTTACACCACGCAACCCCCATTCTCTCATCCACCTGCTCAGACTCGTCAAGTATGTTACACGTGTTTTCCTCTGTCTCTCCTTCCCTCTATCTGGCCTGTTAGTATTAGGTTCTCCAAGCCTTCTTTCTCATTGCATGTCCCAGGAACTTTAGCTGTCTCTTCCTGATGCCCAGTATTAATTTCTTTTTCGTTTCCATCCTTTCCTCTGACCCTTTTCTCTCTATCTTGCCTGTTAGTATCAGGTTCTCCAAGCCTTACTTCCAACTTTAGCTGTCTTTTCTTGATGCTCAGTATCAATTTCCTTTTCGTTTCCATTCTTTCCAAAACCTCCCCATTGCTTACATGCTCGATCCATGATATTCACAGCATCCTTTTGTAGAACTACATTTCAGCTGCTTCAAGTTTTTCCTTCATCTTTGATGATATTGGCCAGCATTCACTGCCATATTGAAGAATTGACATCACATAACAATCCAGTCATCTTTTCTCTGTTTCTTGAGAAAATTTCCTGTCTGTTAATCCTCTACCCAGATTCTGGAATGCGTCCTTTGTTATGCCAATTAGCCTTCGGATCTCTGTGTTGCACTTTCCGTCGTCTGCTAGAACACTTCTCAGGTCATTAAATTTTTGTACCTGCTTGATTTTACGATCCAATACCTGTATCTAGCATTTTGGGCTACTCTTTTTGCTGATGACCATGCATTCGATTTTCTTGCAGTTTATTAGTCGTCCTTTTTTGTCACTCTCTTCAGCTACCTTCTCTAGGAGGTCTTGTAGTTTCATTTCCGTGTCTGCTATCATCATTGTATCATCTGCGTATTTTATGTTGTCCAAATTGTGGCCTCCGATGAGGAATCCTGGCATAACATCTAGGGTCCTCAAAATAGTCTCGATGTACAAGTTGAATAGATACGGTGAAAAGACACCTCCTTGTCTTACGCCCCTTTCTAACTTTGTATATCTGCTGAATTCGTTACGTGTCTGTGTGCCGGCGTTTTGCTGCCAGTAGAGATTCTTGATTATTTTTCCAAATATTTTGAGGCTGATAAGCATCTCCATCGATTCCTTGTGACGTATTTTGTCGAACACCTTTGCATAAAACGTAGGTACAATTCCTTCTTCATTTGTATTGCCCTTTCAGAGAGCATCCTAATCATAAGTATGGCATTCCTTGTTCCAGTGCCTTTGACAAACCCGCTCTGTTCTTGTCCTGTCTCTGGCCTGATTCTGCTTCTCGCTCTGTTCATCAGGATTCGAAAGCTCAGTTTTGTAATGTGGCTCATTAAACTGATTGTTCGTTGGAGTTCACCATTGGTTGCACCTGGCTTCTTAGGCAGTGCTATGAAAATCGACTTGCTTAGGTTGTCTGATATTTCACCACTATTATGAATTGCATTTATTATTTCTGTAATTTTCTCTATGCCGAATTCTTCCAGGGCTATCAGCAGCTCTATTACAAAAACGTCTGGTCTTGCAGCTTTGTTTTTATTCAGTTTGGTCATTACAGCTTCCACTTCGGACTTTAATATTTCCGGTCTGTCTTCATCTTTATGTATTATCAGTTGCTTATCGTGGAGAAGAGTTTTTACATATTCTCCCATCGCTGGCGTATTTCCTCTTTCTCCAATATGATAGTTCTATCCTTAGATTTTATACAACGTTTGTCATGTCAGTTCTCTTATTTCTTTATGCATGTACTGCTTTAATGTTCCTGCTCAATCTCTTTATTTCTGCACTTCTTGTTTACATTTTATGAATATTGAGCTAAGGTAAGAATATTCTCATCACTTTTGAATGACTGAATGGAATTGAACATAAAATTTTATTTCTAGTACATCATCAGAACAACCCACGCAATAAAAATGACAAAAAGACCATGTTGTAAATGTGGACAATTTAATTATCTTTATGAAATGTAGATTTCTCACACACACACACACACACACACACACACACACACACACACACACACACACACACACACACACAGGGATGCATTAAAGTCAACATCCAGAGGCGACAGTCTGTTTTATGGAATGACGGTTGCGTTTTTATCCATGAAACAGACTTTCGCCTTTTGGTGTTGACTTCATTGTCCAATTTTAGAAGTACATACGCTCTGTCTCTGATATTGAGAACTTTTAACTCATAAATATAGCGTACCTTAAAATATATTTAATTCTGTATATACAGGGTGTCCATAAAATCCGTGTGCATTTAAAAAAATGGTAACTTTGTATTTGTGATAGAAATAAACTGTAATATTGAGTTTGAACAATTAATCTTGAAAAATGATACAGTGTTTCAACAAGATGGAGCTTCATGTCACGTTGCACTGCGTGTTAGACAGTTTCTAAATCAGGAATTTTCTAACAGATGGATCGGAAGGGGTGGACCATTTTATTGGCCTCCTGATTTGACTTCATTAGATTTTTTTCATGTGAAAACAAAAGTGTATGCAACCAGACCTAATTCATTAGAAGATTTGAAAGCTAAAATAACTAATGTGATTTCAGGCATTACTGTAAATCAGTTGGCAAATGTTTTCCGTGAACTGCAAAATCGTATTACCCTTTGTATTGCTAATGATGGAGGACATGTGGAAATTTAAATAAAATTTCAATAAAACCTTAAAAAATATAGATTAAATTCTTTCTAATCCTCTTTACGAATTATTTCTATCTCAAATACAAATAAAGTTAGAAAAATTTTAAAGTGATGTGCACACGAACTTTATGGACACCCTATACATATATATATATATATATATATATATATGGGTGTGTGTGTGTGTGTGTGTGTAATGTACAATCATATATACACACATACACAGACACATATAAAAGCATAAACAAAGCGTCACATAGTACAACTTATGTAGAATTTCTAATGGCAAAGAATGGAAAAAATGAGAGTCATTTGGTGGCCTAAAACGGCATTTGAAAGTTCCCTTATATTTAATGTAATAACTACTTTAAAAGAAACGTATAATTGCGTAAGGGAATGTAAGACCTTAACGAGACTAAAACGACACATCCTACCTGACCATATTTCAGGACGAAAGCGTCGAGTTGCAATCATCATATATATATATATATATATATATATATATATATATATATATATATATACAGTTCTACTTTCGTACTTTCGTACATTCGTATAGGGCACTTAACTGTTAAGGTTTTCATCTTGTTTTTTTTTCTTTCAAACAAGCTCTTGACGCATTGTTCTTGTGCTTCTTTCTTTCTTTTTTTTCTTCCCCTTTATTTAACCTACGAGGTTAGCATTCGTTTTTCGGACATTAGTCTATAATAATTAGTGCTGCTTTATTGTAATTACGTATATATATATATATACATATATGATCGATTTGTCATGGAAGTGACTTTGTTTTAGTGAGAGAGTCATACACCCCTGTAGTGATCCGTCTGAAAGGAATGCCACAGGTTGACCTAAACGTTGTGTGTTAAATCAGGGAGAACACTTTCTTCGGAAGCCCTAAATGGTTGTGTTAGCACAAAATAACAAGTCATAGTGACCGAGCATTCGAACATTCTCACGTTGTTCAAAGTGGACATTGAGGTGAACAGGCAGCGGGGACAGTCTTTTTAATGATTGCTTTCAAGTATTATTGCGTCTAAGCATGAAACAGACTGTCACTGCTTGGTGTTGACCTCATTGTCCACTTGTCTATTTACATAATCTCTACCCCCGATGTTGAACAATTTAACCCATCAAAATAGCATACCTTAAAACTAAATTTTTAGCATATCTGACAGCGTTACGCAACTCCTGCAGCTAAGCCGTCCCAAAATGTAATGCTCTTTATTCCTTTGAATGTTGTCGGTAGAGTCCAGACGGATGGAGGCATGTAGTCTGGATCGCACACGGCGTACACATTCCATCGCTTAAACTTTCACACTGAAGAGGTTACTCTAGTCTCACCATCAAAGTGACCAAACAGGACGCTACCTTTATCTTGCTAGATAAACATGCCTACTATATACATATTTGTTTTTGGTAAATAGACAAGAAACTTTTGATCATTCCTACGTTAATTTTATCTGAAGTATTTTATTCTTCTCAGAACATGGAGGTTGCAAAATATATCAAAGCTGTGTGACATTACGCCAAATTCTCAAAAGAATGGATATATATATATATATATATATATATATATATATATTTCGGAAATTAACGAATTTTAACGAAACTTGGTTATAAGCAACCGACAATTTGTAATGAATTATTTTGAACATTATTTTTACCGATACTCGTATTTAAGTAGATATTCTGTTTTTAATTAAACAGTATTTTTATATTTATATCTACCGGCCTGATTATTTACGATAAATTTTTATTACCAAAATGTGTGCTACCCAGCTATCCATGGTCGAGTGGTCAAGACGGTACCAGATCAAATGGTATGCTTCCCCTATGTAATAGGGGTCGCAGGTTCGAATCCTGCTGGGTAGCACACATTTTCGTAATAAAAAATTATCGTAAATAATCAGGCCGGTAGATATAAATATAAAAATACTGTTTAATTAAAAACAAAATATCTACTTAAATACGAGTATCGGTAAAAATAATGTTCAAAATAATTCATTATATATATATATATATATATATATATATATATATATATATATGCTGATACTATATTAAGAAAAGTTGATAGATTAAAAAAAAACAGGACAAAAAGTACATTTGGAGCTTCAAATCTCGTCAGTCATTTTCTCCGCCATTGGTTCCTCGTGTCACAAATAAAATAAAATAAATGTAAAAAATACATAACGGCAAATACAGCTCGGTCGATCATCGAACAGATAAGCCATTTTTCTTATTATGGTCATAGAAGGCATGCTATTCATGTCCAAGAAAGAAGAGAGAAAATGACTGATGGGTAACTTTATAGAAAGATACGTTGAACAAAAACAAAATATATAGGAATAACAATGCAGCTAATGTCAAAATAAGTTGCAATGTTTCTTACGTCTGTGTCTGCAAGAAGTAAAGTGGTAAAGGTCTATTTCATCTCTACACTTGTTCGCCATCTTTTCTTACAATATTCTTTTTTATCATGGCTACACACATTGCTACAAATCATCGACGCAAAACCGTTAGAGAATATTAAACATTTATCCTGATAAAAATGGTGATTGTACATAAAAGATGTATGTCCACCTTCCTCTCTGTTGCCGTCAGTTTCTCTCACTCTCTCTCTCTCTCTCTCTCTCTCTGGATCCTTCTGCATATATATAGATATTCAAATTATATACTATATATATATATATATATATATATATATATATATATATATATATATATAGCCTTTTTTAATTCAAGATTAGTTGCTGCCAAGTTACCAAAAGATCGGAAAAGGCAGTATCTTTGAAATGTTCATGTAAAATCAAAGAAATTTGAGTATTTTTTCTGTCGAATGTTAGATGTACTTGGTGTCTCTAATTACAGAGGAGGATATATGTTTATTGACTGGCTTGTTTTTTTTGTTTTTTTTACAGATTATTTATCCTTTGTGGGTTATTTAACGCCAAAACATATTTGGATTTCACGAAAATTTCTTTTTTTTTTTGCGAGTGAATAATACATTATATTTTGTTTTGTGAAGAACAATGTTTTTTCCAGTTACACTCCTAGTATTTACTCCTCAGCTAGTGGGGAGATGGATTCGTACCTTTCCCAAAGATATTTGCGCCTAATTGAATGTGACGAGCCCTGCTGTTAATTGTTTTCGGCTTTCTGATTATTCCGAGCTGGTATTCATTATATTACATGCATACCCATTTGCAGCGTATATATTCCAAATATGTTTTGAAACAGTAAAGGAACCGACCGATTTGCTTTAGATTTTTGTCTACTGCACTGCATAGTAGGGTCAGTTGAGCATCACCTGTGAGTAAAAAAGCAACCTGATACAATTCATCCGGCAGTTCGAAAAGCTCACTCTGATCGTCCTGATAAAAAGACAACTCCCGAATTTGTTTCTGAGAGCCTCAGACTCAACATGGAGTCCTACAATGTTATATATATATATATATAAATAAAAATATTATTTTTTATCGATACTCGAATTTAAGTAGATATTCTGATTTTAACTAAACAGTATTATATTTTTATATCTACCGGCCTGATTATTTACGATAAATTTTTATTACGAAAATGTTTGCCATTCAGCAGGATTTGAACCTGCGAACACTATCCACATATGATTTGGTACGTCTTAGACCTCTTGACCACGAATGACCTTCAGGCCAAACGAGGTTTTAATCAAGCCTATATAACACAGTTTTCGATTCATCGCAATAACCATACCTACTCTGAAATGTATCGTAATGTGAACAAATGTAAACATGTTACGGAAATTAACGAAGATTAACGAAACTTGGTTATAAACAAGTTTCGTTAATCTTCGTTAATATATATATATATATATATATATATATATATATATATATATATTGTGTCTTAATGTAAGATACTCAATAGTAGGTATATTAATATATATGTCGCCGTCGTTTTAAACGGCTTATTGATATAAGTTTTTGGCTGTCATTTTTAGCGACATGAACCCACTCGTCTATGAATATTGAGCCAATAATAATTCATCAAACTAAGAAATCGTAAATTAGTTTTAATATGTTCAATATAAAATATGACATTGCTTAGATAGTCATTTTGTGTTAAAAAAAAGTAGGCTGGTTAAAATTTAGAGTTTAACGCACCAAACACTATTTATTTTAATTAAATTACTTTAAGAAATCTGTCGAGGTTAAACTATAAACTTTATAATATTTCTCGTCTGCGTATCTTAAGCTGTTTCTTGTTCTCTTAGGATCACCTCGTTGTCGAAGTGAAATAAACAGTGTTCTTTCTAAAACCTTTAAAAGAGTGTCTATCATGTCGTGACTTTTTGGAAATTAGTCGGCGCAACCAATTTGCAAGTTTATTGAGGTCAGTTCCTCTGTGTTTTCGATGTTGTGGCCCTGTGACAGGCTCTGGGTAAATAACGATGAATACATTTAGAAAAACAGAAATATTTACAATAACAAAATGTCATTGACTTAAAAAAAAGATTATTTTTCGAATTGATAGACAATCAATAACTGGTATCTAACATGTGGTGTGTTTGGCTATGCTTTATATATATATATATATATATATATATAAAATAATGTGAAGAAAGAACAATAAGACATCCACACTTCCTTAACGTTTATTTTTAGTTTTACAGTGCGATTACAAAAGTAGAGATAGAAATTATTTTAATATAATTCAGAAGTTTTGAAACAAATTTTTCCGTTAGTCGCCCCCAAAATGATCGCCTGGAGATGGAGTCATAGTAAAAATATGATTTCGAAACATGGAAAATTCTGGGTTGTAAAAATGTAGAATTAGTTATATTAGAATTTTTCCTTGGTTAACACACACACACACACACACACACACACACACACACACACACACACACACACATATATATATATATATATATATATATATTTATATTTTCTTTTTTTTCTAATATTTTTTCTCTAAAAATTTTTTCTCTAATAATTTTTAAAGTGATAACTTCCTGTAATTGGCATTTAGCTCGCTTCTACCTAAACGTTTTAATTAAATAAACTTAAATAAAAATTTTTAAAATCTTATATTGAACATGACTTCCTGTAATGGATAAACTTAATTCAAAATTTTTGAGATACTACATTTAAATCTATTCCTCCCCTTCCTAAATATACCGTTTCAACACCCTGTAACCCCGCCACTAACAGCTCTATCCTGTTGTACTTTGTGACCGTTGTTAACCTAAAACCCTTCCACACTTTACCCCAGAGCTTTCGCCATTTGAAACAAAACAATCTCGCTGACGTGACGTAGAATCTCTATTAGAGATCCTATGTCGAAATGTACATCCGACACTTTGAATTTTGAAAATTTTCTCTAATTTATATTGGCTCTGTATTCTTAATACTTAACACATTGAGCTTTCTGCCTGCATCACTTTTTAATGTTAAAATTATTTAATATATTAATTAGGAAGAGGTTCTTGGAATTTACCTTCCTACTCTTCCACTTCGGATTAAAGAAAAACAATATATATATATATATATATATATATAAACTGATTTTAACATTATTCAAGCGCTCCAACATGGATTTTTTATGAACACGCGACTGTAAATTTCAAAGAAACGAAAAATTTTTAAAATTAGGGAGGAGTTTTAAAGATCCATGCTCGTGTGATCCTAGTCGGTATTTAGGGGTATGATTACATTTGGACAATAACATATGACCAAAACTTAGCTAATATATATATATATATATATATATAATATTATTTATTCATAAATTATAGCATTGTAGTGATATTGTAACATATCCATGTTATAATTTATGAATAAATAATATTATTAGCTCTACTTTTGTATTGAGCACTTTTTAAAAATAGTGTTTCTTTGGACACGGAATATTATTCCAACAATACTCGTATATATATATATATATATATATATATATATATATACATACATATATATGTGTGTGTGTGTGTGTGTGTGTGTGTGTGTGTGTGTGTGTGTGTGAGAGAGAGAGAGTGTGTAATTAGGATTAAATTTGTTTTTATTTAAAATTAATTTAATTTACATTGCGACATGGAAATTTGAATATTTCGAGATTTAAATTCTTTTTTCACGTCATCAGGCTCAACTAAGTTTGGTGAAAATGATTTACATCTGAATCTAGAAAACAATACGTTTTCTTATTGAAGAAAAAATATGGGGAGGGAAGACAGAACATTTTTATCATATAGCTGTGTTTAATTTAACTAATGATTATGAAAGTCGACTTTGAAAATTTAAAATATAAATTTAAAAGATTTTAGGGAATGTTTGGTGTTCAATTTGTCAGACGAAAAAGTGTTCTTTAGTCTTGTAAGTTATATGCATTATAGTCACGGAGAAATATTTTTAGAGTTATATATATGTCTCTGCTTATTTGACAAAACAAAAGAAATTATTTTAGAATACGTCTAAAAGAGAATTTTGGTATGATTAAATATTTTTATATATTTTTCTAGTTCAGAGTACATTTCTCTAATGATTCTTAAAAACCATTAAATTTATATTATTTATAACATAATACATAATCATGTAGACACAAGAGGCATGGTTCTTTTAAAGACCTACATATTCTCGTTTTTTTAAATTTCCATTTTATTGTTTCTTTCAAATACCAACATATTTGGATAGGGATTATTCGATTTCGGTACTTATTATTATCAAATAAAAACAGTGCTCATAAAATTTTCGTTTAAACGAATTTAGAGTACTTCCGAAATATTCTCTTTATTACTAGAGTTTTCAGTAGAAGAAATAGTACAGTGATAAGCAATAGATTCTGTAAGGGATTTATTTTCTGGTGGGCACTTCAACGGTTTTCTACAATTACATTTTTCATTATCTAAATGACTGATTTCAGTACTGATTTTTATTTTTGTTTAAGTTTAGATTTGTATTTAAAATATAATTATGTTTTTTTATAAGTCTTTCTAGATTTTTAGTACAACTAAATTGTGTGTGTTTGTGTCGAAATTCAGATATAAGATGAGATATATTTGTAAAAAATCACTCAGTCAGTTCAGTGCTATACCGTGTTGAGTCTTGTCTCTCCACACACACACACACACACACACACACACACACACACACACACACACACACACACACACACACACACACATATTTACATTTAAAGCTACATTTTTCTTAGATTTTGAAGAAGTTTAATATCATTAATATTACTATTATCATTACTATTATTGAACTCAGCATTATAATCAGAAGAAATTACAATGAACGACTGATACACCGTGTGTATTGTTTTGTACATTATGCTCTTATAATTTTCCCTTATAATATTTTATTTTAGACATTTATTGCAGTCTTTTTTGTTTATTCTTGATCCTGGTTTGGTGTTGTTATTTTGTTTAAAACTCTTATTTCTTTAGAAGTATTTGTGACAGATTAATTATAACGATGTTCACCCAGTACAAGGATCAAGAGCCACTCAAAGTAAGGGGTTGCAGAGTAGTAGGCAGAGTTTATTTGGTTTTTTCAACCAATTCGCTATAAACAACACAATCAATCCACTAAAACGCAAGGGGCATATGCGAGTGAAACAGATTTAGTTTTGTAAGAATACTCCATTTTATGAATGAATATTGTATTGACGATTTTTTGTTATATAACAGTCGTTATTCCAAATATAAGTTCTAACCCATAGTTAAAGTAGGTAGAAGAATTCATACTTTTCCCAAGAGTATTTGCGAGCAAATGAATAGAACGAATTCGATTTTAATTCGAACCCGGGTCTCTGTTTTCTGTGTTCGAGCTGCTTTCCATTAAACCAACCGCACCTCCCACGCTAAGCGGAACACTTTCTAGTTTCGAACGAGCTAGTTCTACAATACTAAAATAACTTCATAAAATGTACATAAAATGAAGAGAGAAAGAATTAACTTTTAAAGTGCTGTTAAAAGGATATTGTTTTAGTTGTCTTTTAAAACGGTGCAACGAACAAAATAAATAAGAAGTAAAGAGAGAGAGAGAGAGAGAGAGAGAGAGAGAAAGAGAGAGAGAGAGAGAGAGAGAGAGAGAGAGAGGGAACAGGCTTTTTACCAGATTCTTCATCGTAAAGTAAACTCGAGAAAAATGGCAAATCAATAAATAACAAAATTTTGGGTTCATGGCGACAAAATACAATTAAAGCAAGACACCATTTCAATCGGAATAGTGAGAAAAAAACATGAAAAAAATCACATATATACATAGAGACACTTTCAAGCTGATTTAGGAAGGAATGCAGATCATTATTGGATAAGAATTACAATGCTCTGAAAGATTGACAAACAAATTAAGATTGTTAGGATTAATTCAACGGATTCGGATCGTAGATCTCTTCCATTTTTGTTTGTTTGTTTTGTTTCTTCACGTTCATCAAACGAAACGGTTTTCTCCAAATCAGGAGAGCAAAATTTTTGATTCGGTATATGGAGATGTAAACAAATAAAATCGTTCAAACAATAAAATCAGGCAAAGATTAACTTCGACTTAAGCCTATTCACAGAGATAATTTCCGTTGAGCGATGACAACATATCACTTGCTATTGCGACAAGATTGAACCCCGTTTCAGATACTGAGCTTTTGACGACGGCCACAAGAATAATACGAACAATAATTACTAAACTGATTCTACCTGACTGTTGTTAATGAAGTACCTTTGATCCTTAAAAATATATATGTTTCATTGTCAGAATTATTTAAGCTTAAGTAATAAGGTGGGCTTGGAGAACCTGATACTAACAGGCCAGATAGAGGGGAAAAGAGACAGGGGAAAGCAACGGATAACATATTTGAAGGACCTAATCAGGTGGATGATGGAACGAGAGTTGCATTGTGCAACAGGAGAAGGCGTGCAAGAGCCAGCAGGAATAGAGAGACGTCGGAAGCCATGGTCGCCTACGTCCTGATGGGACAGGGCACATAGAAAAAGAAGAAGAAGAATACAAGAGGATGTTCGTTGTGGTGCTGTGGATATCGACTCGGAACGACAAATCGGTGTGCCGTGTTCGAATTCCAGTTGAATTCCTTGCATTCACTTATGCACAAATACCTTTAGGAAAGGTATTAATCCGTCTCTTTCCTCCAGTTATGGGTTAAATAACAGAACAGATTGGGTTCTATAGCTTTGGCTGGCAACAAGTCTAACGCAGAAAACAATGGCAACCTACTGCGGGATGATCCCAGTCAGTCATGTTTCTTTCGAGGCATGATCGCCCAAGCGTGTATCACGTATGGCACTTAACTGACTAACTGAATACAAGAGGAAAACAAATGGAGGTTTTAAATATAACTTGTCTTATGTTTCCGTTTCATTGTAATGATACATATATACAAATACGGTCACCTGAATATTTATATATACAGGGCGCGATGAATAAATTGTCAGTAGTTTAAATTGTTGATTTCGCGCATGCGCTTTGCTTGTTTTTAATTTTGTCGGTGGGAAAGTGTAGGAGAGTCAGTTGGGAACCGTTTGTGAGAAAAATGATTATCATGATGTAATTCAGTCCAGCCGAAATATGGAAACGACATATTCTGCTTTGCCTTCGCACTGGAAACACTAATGCCAGCATTTTCGAGTGTTTGGTTGTCTGAGAATAGTGCTGAAAATTCGGAAAGAGATGGATAGTATACCTAGTCAACATCCTAGTGCTTGCAGTGATCACTAGTGGCGGCGACGTTATTGCCCATTTAATGTTCCACAGGGCCTCAAACTTAACATTATGACGGTAAATTTCATCCGGCAGCAAGGCCTCTGATTTCGAGGTTGCGAAGAATATGGAACCACCCATTAATTGCTGTTGTTCCCAGGTATATCCTGATCCGGGGTGGTAGCACCTGTTAGGGTCCCAGCTATGGGCAAATAGTTAACCCTCCAAACAGGGGTCAAAACACTATGAAAGTATAAAAACAGACTTTTATGAAATATAAACATAAACATTTTTGAAAGAAAAATATTACCAACAAAACTTTTTTGAATAAAAATTATTATCAACAACACATTTTTGAAGGAAAAATGTTACCAACAAAAATACGTTTTTGAAGAAATTAATGCTTTGGCATTAAATGACCTAAAAGGTTTAATATGCCATAAAACCAAACAAACCAAACCAAATCAGACTTAACACGTATTCTTACATTAAGTCCCTTGAGTACATACGCTGCCCTGGGTTAAGAGGGTGTCTTCTTGAAGACTCTGCGTCTGGAAACAGGACTCTGCAACATGTCACAGAAGCACGAGAAACCACTCATAGCTGTCTGACAACTTCTGCGTGCTTTTATCTAGCCACTTAACTCCTCAGACCAACTCCCTTGATTATTAAATGTGGCTTACAGGTTAACGAGAGACCTACAAAACTCCCTGTAACACTGGAGGTGAGGATTAAAACTGCATTTCACCAGCTTAAACAAAAAGACCGTCCAGAAGAGATGCAGGAGATTCTGAATAGTCGTCTGGAGGCCGTGGTTGAAAGCGATAGCAATTTTATTTAAACTATTTACTTTTTAGTATATAAAGATATTTTTGTGCAATTTTGGAAAAAAATTAATCTAAAAAAAATTAAATATTCGTGTCATTTTCGTTTTTCCGTAATCTAGATGCAAATTTATTCATAGCACCTTGAACCTATGAGAACTGTCATAATTTGATTTTGATAATGGACCAGTGAAAGTAAAGTTTACTTACTTAATCAATATTGACTACTAGCAGTATAGCCCAGCGTTGATCGGGTGTTATGAAAGCTTTAAAACTAATCCATGGTTCTGGAGCTCAGGCTCTTTGGACGTTGACACGAAAGACTAAAAAGCAATAGTTGTTTCCAGTTAAAGCGAAACCGTAGACTGAAAGAAAAATGAATGGATGTAAGTCAAATTTTGATTTCTTGGTATCGATATCAAATTAGTTTTTTTCATCGTAAATTAAATTTTGAAGGGTAAATAAGTCCTCTGAGTAAGTGCTATCAGGGCTGAGATTAAGAACTACAGTTATAACTACTTAGAGCCAAATCCGTAGCAAAAACTAAAATCAAAGGGCTGAAAAAATACAGACATACAGGCAGATAAACAGACACACACACAAACATCTTGCCTTTTATATATATATATATATATATATATATATATATATATATATATATATATATATATATATTATCGATTTTCTGCACTATTGTAACAACTGCAACCTTGAAACTTCTGAATATCGTTTCTTATGTCTTTGTCTATGTGTGTATTAAATTTTATTAAAATCGGACCACTCCTTCTATAACCCGATTTTTTTTATTTTCGATATTTATCGGGGGTACACCAACACAAAACCTAGCTAAGAACACTCGTAGACGCTTATAATACAACTGTGTAAATTTTCAAGAAAATCGGTTCAGGCGTTTCGGAGTTTATTGATAACACACACACACACACACACACACACACACACACACACACACACACACACACACACACACACAGACAAAGTTACATTTATTATATAAGTTTAGATCGTCACATTCAGAAAACCCACCTTGTAAAACTACAAAATAAAACTGTGCTGTTCCTGGGAAAATTTCCTGACTCGTTTACTAGCATATCTTTTCTTTTTACTTAATTTTTCATTTTGGAGAAAAGCTAACCATAGCATGAATTTAATTTTCGTTAATATGGTGACATTTTCGTTTATAAAGATTTTGCCAGGGACTCAAATCTTAATACATCAAGTTCGAGAACATTGCCATGGTAGAGAATACACTTGAGAGCCCGTACTTTGGTTCATTTTCCCCGAAGAGTTTACTGTAGTCCTTTTAGGCGTTCTAAATATACAAGTGCATCACTTTTTTGTATTTTGGTCTTACTGGATTTTGCATCGTTGTGCCCATCCTTTCGTGGTGTCTTAAACAACCTGCGGTCATTCGAAAATACTCTTCATGGTATGTAGTAGTGATAGAGTGTTACTATCATTTTTATAATCTTTATACAAAATATTATGTTAATCCGCTGCTCTAGATTTCTTCTTACACTCATTTTCCGTCAATGGAAAACCCAAAGACGTACAATTCCTATACTGCCCACCATCGAATGGCAAATTTTGACTGCGTCTCAAGAAAGACGAAGTTTGAACACTTTTGAACGTCGGTTACAAATGTTTATCTGAATCGTTACATAGTAACAGTGACAGGCTGTAGTCATTCAGGAAGCTAAATTGACCAACTGAATATATATATATATATATATATATATATATATATATATATATATATATATATATATATATTCCATTTGTAAATGAGTTATTAGGTGACCTAGGTTTCTACCATGAGTGGTGTCTTCAGGTGATTTTCAACAATTCATTTTACGGTTATAAATACCTCTTAGGTTCATACAACCATGGATGAAAACGTCATATTTCTTTGTAATTCTAAAAATTGCGCGTTTAAAAAATCCCTACCACGTTAGCTTAAAAACAAAAACTTTACTCGAGCGTTATAAAAAAGACCCCGCCCCCCAAAAAACGGTAAAATCAGTTATTGAAAATCGCTTGAAGACATCATTCATTGTAGAAAGCTAGGCCGAGTAATAACTCGTTGACAAACGCAAAATATTCAAATTTCTACAATATAATTGTATCGAACACTTTTTAATACAAATGTGCTCTGGTCTAATCTGATTATGACCAGGAACTAAGTAATTAAACAATCAATCAATCAATATATATATATATATATATATATATATATATATATATATATATAATTTCTCCCCAAGTACGGCAGAAATGACATTGTTGCGAAAGCGGTTACAGCAGGAGAATAAAAAAAAGTACAGGTGATATCGAAGAAAAAATAACATGTGGATGGGAATCAAGATAAAAGATGACAATTTAAACTTTTGGAGATTATAGCTATCAGGAAAGCAAGCAAATGGAAGAGAGTTCCACAGACGTGAAGTTCGAGAAAAGAAACCGATAGAGTAGAAGAAGGAGTTACATTTAAATATTTCGACAGTAAAATTTTGGGACTTTGATGCCAATCTAGTAGCACGAGTAAATACATCTCGTTAGGTACCAGGTAAAAAAAGCTCGTCAGATCCACGTCACGTCGATGAGAAAGAGACTGAAATCGAGATGCCAAGTCGAGACCGATTGCATTGCTTATCCTTCATTGGATTTTGTCGAGAACCTCAAGATGAATAGCAGGAGCACCCAACCAGATATGGCAACATTATTCAATGCACGGACGAATGGTAGATTCATAAACGCGCAAGACGGATTCAGACGAGAAAAATTTTCTGACCCGACATAGTGACCCAACCTTCCTAGCAGTAGATGCAGCTATAAATTCAATGTAGTCGTTCCAGTTTAGGTCAATTGAAAAAGTTAGGCAAAGGAGTTATATACGTTATTTATTATTAGAACAGTCAAAAAACATATGTTCTGAAAGAGATTGTAATATGAATGCTCAGTGGAAAAGTTCATGATGCCATTTCTGACCTTAGGTTTCTGGTTGGGACCTATGATAAAGAACCGTACTCAATGAAAAGTAAGAGAGAAAGGAAGAGACTTCCATAGGCGTGAAGTGCTAGAAAAGAAACTGGTGTAGGAGAAGTGTCAGTTACATTTAACTATTCAAACGGTAAAAGTGTACGACCTAGATGCCAATCTAGCTGCAAGCTTAAAATCACGTTGTCATAGCGCCAGGGAAAAAAGCTCGTCAGAGCCACGTCACGTCGATGAGAAAGAGACTGAAATCGAGATGCCAAGTCGAGACCGATTGCATTGCTTATCCTTCATCGGATTTTGTCGAGAACCTCAAGATGAATAGCAGGAGCACCCAACCAGATATGGCAACATTATTCAATGCACGGACGAATGGTAGATTCATAAACGGGTAAAATGGATTCTGATGAGAAAAAAACTTCCTGGACCAGCCCAGTATACCAACATTCCTAGCAGTAGATGCAGCTATGGATTCCATCTATTCATTCCATTTAAGCTCATTTGAACGCGTAAGGCCAGGTTTATGCAGATTTTACGATGATTGTTAAGTTTATTTATTATTATAGAGAATATCGTATAAACTGTTTTATCAGTACAAAGATAATGATTTTAACATTTTTTTCTACATATTTCACTCCAAATAAGGCGGAAATGCCAACAGTATACAGGACACGATCTTTTCTTCGTTATCTTGATATTTTTGTATTGTGTCAGTACCTTTTTCTGTATCATTAAAATGTCTTTTCTGAAGCATCTCGACCTATTTTCTGTACTATCAGAAATTTTCTCTGAAACATTTGAAATTCTTTTTCGCATCATGACGTCATATTTTCAGCACCATTTTAAGATTTTTCCCACAACAACTTACATCAACGTCGGTACTGCATCATCATTTTATATTTACCGCATCCTCTAGGCATCTTTTTCTGCCTTGCTTCAACATCTCTCCTGCACATTCTCAACGGCATTTCTATATAATGTCGAAGTCATTTTTGCATCATAGCGTCATCTTTCTTTATTGTAGTCTCTTTTCGGTATTCTTTGAGCAGCTTTCCTGAAACAAGTCAACGAATTTACTACATAATGAAGAAATCTCTTCGGCATCATGGTGCCATAATTTTTGCTTCATCATAATATGTTTATCGCGGCGTCTTTTCGGCATCTTTCCTCTATCATGCCAACGACTCTTCTATACAATGCCAAGACTTTTTCTGCATTATAAAGCCATTATTCTGCTTCATTATAACATCTTTTTAGTATTATCTCTACGTCTGTTCGGCATTGTTTCAACATTGTTCTTCTACCATGTCAACGACTTTTCTATATAATGTCAACACCTTTTCGGCATTATGAAGCCATTTTTCTGCTTATCTCGACATCTTTTCAACATTGTTTCAGCATCTTTCTTGCTTTATATCAACGACTTTTAATGTCAACCCGTTTTCTTCTTTATCATAACAGATTTTTTAAAATTATCGCGGGATCATATCGGGATTGTCTCAATATTTTTTCTGTTTGATGTTAATAATTTCTTCAAACGTCGTAATCATGTCTCCGTCATCATGTCATCTTTTTTGTTTTATCAGAACATATATTCATCCAAATTTGTCTTCTGCATCATAACATTTATTCCACGTTATGTCAGCATATTTTCTACGTTGTCACATTATTGTCTGTGAACGTGAATGAAGAAAACATCAAGTTATTACATAAATATGAGGATAAATCAATTTGTTATTTCGATTTTACTGGTTCTAGACTAATATTGCATTGCTTAAGGTCATTAATGGATCCACAAGATTTTTTTTCGCAAATCGAGAAAATTTAATATCTAGCTACAGCACAAGTTATATACGAGTAGAATAAAGCGATGATGATAAAATTTAGCAGCTTGTCAAGAACAGATAGAGATTTCTAGATTAACTTCTCTTTGCAGGTCAAAGAAATGTCTTATATGACCAGCATAGAAAATAATTTGCCGAAAACATGAATTTATTGCCGTTAAAAAAGTTGTTCCATGGAAAAACGCTAATTTAATTCGACTGCAAATAATGTTTTGATGTAATTGATTATTTAATTATAGTATGCAGTACATTTTGTTATGACGGTTTTTAGTCAGTGCAATTTACAGCTATCAATATCGTGAGTATATATTGAGTAAGCTTACAGACAATGCATTTATTATTGCATTAAACTTTATTTTATTGCATATACATATTTGTGCAAGCGCTTGTTTTTTTGTTAAAACAGGAGAAATTACGTCTACTGGCCTACACATTCTAGAGTTAATAATGTAGATGTGTTGTTACGTAAGAGCCAGAAGCTGCGTCAGTTTCGTCTACAGGGAAACAACTTTGAATATTGCCAGAGAGCATATTCTCTTTATTAAGTTTGTTGAATTTGCAGGGGGACTGTAGACTTAATTCACACTATTGTATACTTCCGATTCACCATGAAATAACGCGTCTGTCTGAATTTTTCTTATATTTGGTCTATACGTATTTATATGCATATAAATTTAGAGTTCTCTAGAGAGTTATCCTACCACTGTATGTAAAGGATATTCCTTTGGATTCTTCTATGCCCACACTGCATGCTGATATATATATATATATATATATATATATATATATATATATATATAAATAAATTATATATATAATATATAAATAAATATTATATATATATATATATATATATATATATATATATATATATATAATATTTACAGCTTTCCCTGACGATCCGTTTAGGTAAAACCCAGGTAGTTTGTCTGGCTCCGTAGGCATTTTTTATTTGTTTCGCTCTACCTAAGTATTGAGCGCTCGTGTCGGAGTTTTTCTTTGGGCTGCGTGCTGACTCGGTTAGAGCTCTTTTAACTGATGCTCATGTACTTGACTGTTTATTTTTTAAAACCTATTTTAACCTTTTTCGTAAATCCGTGGAAGGTTTTTCGATACGAGTATAGTTATTATCTCTTATATATATATATATATATATATATATATATATATATATATATATATATATATATATATATATATATATATATATATATCGTACTCTAAAAGTCTGCCTCCTCTGAGCGCCCATAGCTCAAAGGTTGAATCGCCGACTGACGCCAATTCGGTCGGGTTTCAATCCTGGATTAAAAGCAATCGGATGTCTAACCGTACTGATGAGCTGTGATAAAGCGAAACAGATCTGTCTGCGGCTGACTTAAATATATATATATATATATATATATATATATATATATATATATCATGTCGGCACAAATATGTGTATCTATTAAAATAATGTTTAGAATAGTAAGAATAAAATTTATATCAAGTAATTGCTTAGAAGTAAGTATGTGTGTCTGTGTATCTCTTTCTCTGTGTATAGTACAAGGTAACAAAACTAAGGCTTGAGTAGAATTCTAAAAGTTTATGCTATTACTGAACCAGTTATACTCGATACGAGTCCCTTACTGTGTGTCGACTGAAATAAGTGTAACACGCACACACGCACACATACTTATATATGTACGTACATATAACTTGTAGAGTAAAATATGTTTCTAAAGAATTAATTTTTTAAGAAATATTTATATATATATATATATATGTATATATATATATTACGTGTACAGTAATCCTCCTTGTGTTTATATATATATATATATATATATATATATATATATATATATATAATTATTATTAATCATTTATTGGTCATAAGTAAATTAAACCAGTAAATTATAGGAGAGATTGGGTTCCATATCCTCAGCTGGCAACCAGTATAACGCTGAAAGCAATGGCAAACCGTTGCGGGATAATCCTCTGCCCTTTCAGTCATGACTCTTTCGAGACATGATCGCCCAGGCGTGTATCATGTATGGCACTTAACTGACTGACCTGTGAAAAAATTTCCCTCCCAGAATTAGAAAATTCTTATTCCTATTCCTCACCCCTCAAAGAACAGGCGTTAAGCACTAATTATATCTATATATTTTACTTACTACCGATACATAAAGATCCCTCTGGCTAAACAGAATCGATATCTCGTTAGAGAGTCAGAGTTACCACGGATGTAACGGAAAGAATACGTATTAGAGAGCGAAGTGAACTAAATAACCCTCTGTACTGTATGACCTATAACATTTACAGCCATAATATATGCAAGCGTGTGTGAATGAGTGTGGGTTCTGCAAACAATAGCTGAATGTCCAAACCATTTTTGAAAAGAATAGAAAAAATGAAAGTGGAATCCAGACATGAAAACGACATAATGACATAGAAGAGAATGGATTTAGGTGTTTTCTTTCGAGATCTGAAGAAATTTTGTACATAATAACGTCAGGAATAGAAACTGGGAAGTAACTGGAAATTGTACTAAAGATTCTTTCTAGACACAAACAAATACAAATTTCTAATACAAGAGAAACTTTGAACGTTTCCGTTGGGAGCTGAATTTCTTTTTTTAATACAAATGGCATTACGTATAAGTGGTATTAGTCGGAATGATGAAATCTATAATTTACATTATCTATATTAGATACTAATATTTCTTGCTGATATTCTAACGTTTCAGCTGTTGTTCCCTACGACTGTCATCAGATACTAGACGATCCGGGGATCCTAAAACGAAATTTCGAACACAGTTTCTATTTTATAGACTTCTTTTTATTACAGCGGCTGATTTTTTTCGTTTTACTTGCCAAATCCAAGAAGAACTTGTCTATGCAAAGTCAAATTATGACATTTTGAGGCCCTATATAGGTTCCAAATCCTATATCATCTATCAACTAACTAAAACACAAAGTAAAATTGCACACCAGCAAAATCGGATTCAACCGACTAAAATGCATTTTGGAAAAACCTATGTGTGCAAAAGTGGATTCAAAGCTCTAAAAACAATTTGGAAACATCCGGACCAAGAAAAAATTCAAAAGTCAGTGTGAAAAGCAAAATTCTTAATCCTGATTGAATTAAAAATAGAAAATTTATATATGACGTTTTTTCACACCCAGAAGCGAAAAGGCCTCCTGGAGCCAGCAACATGAGAAGCTTCACTATTTAAACCATGTCGCTGACCGGTCACATCAGTCCGATATGGGATGGTTAGCTGACGGACCTCGTGTCGTGGCAATGTAACAAAAGAAATTTCAAAAGCAGTCAGAATGGGAGCGGTATCTGATAGCATCTCACAATGTAAGGAAGAAACTTCAAGCTGACTCGGTCACGTTTCGCCTTTACTGCCATTTGTTTCTTCATTTTCACTCCACGCCGCCAAAAATAAAAAAATGTCTTACTGAAAATATTGCAGCTAAAAATAAAATTTGAATGCAATATTTTAAGTAAGAAAATCCTTATTTTTTACTTCACTAGAATATGTTGTCCTTTACTTTTCCAGGTTTAATAACTTGTCCTGTTCTTTTCCAGGTTTAATATAATCTTAAGAATTAAGATTTTCATGCGCACATTTTCCCATATAATCTATGATTTTTCATGCATTGCTATTAATTTAAGATAAATTTAATTCTAAAAACCGCAATCAAAAATATTAAAAGAAAAAAAATTATGCAATTAATTGAAAAAAGAAAGAACTTGATTATAATTTATTCTGACAACCAATTCTGATAAAATGATAAGCAATGAGCAAAGTTTGATTGACAGAAATGATAAAAGATATGATCAGAATTTAAATGTTGAAAACCGCATGCAAATCATTAAACAGATGAAGAGTTACAAAGAATAAGATTTATTATTAGAAGTGTTAATCACTCACTCACTTATGTAGTTAGTCTTCCTTTTCGTACTTCACATATTTTGATGTAACCTTTTTTCTACTGAATCAAAATTCAATATTTTTTTTACAAAAATGTAGCTACAGAGGTGTCCTATCTAACTCTGTAAACTATTTGAAATTTGGTTAAGAACTGCATTAGTGGTGAAGCTTGAAAGTTGCCTAGATTCACTCAATGCCGTGGGTTGAATGATGGAGTGTGCATCCCTTCGTATTTTACCAGTTCAGAAGTAGCCGTTTATGTCGAATAACCGAGAGGATATTTGATTAAGCGGCTACGTCGTGTAACATAAGATCGTGTTTAAAGTTGTTTTATCGGAAGAAGACCATCAGCATTATAACCATTTTGAGGATGCCTCAGAAGTCACAGAACAATAAACCCAGTTCTTTCCCGAAGGTGACTGGGGGTGTTCCCTGGGGCTTAAACGAATTCCGCTGTCGGTCAGCACACGATACTCGCATACCAGGAGTTAACCTATCTTTATTGCTTAGACATTAGCTATGACTTCTTCTTCTTCTTCTTTTCTTCTTCTTCTTTTTTTATGTGTCGTGTCCTTTCAAAACGTGGCTGATCATGAACTTTCACTTGTCCCTATCCATTGTCGCTGTTAACATTTTCAGTATCTCCCCCAAATCCCGTTCCACCATTCAATTGCTCAAACCTATCAAGTATGTCTCACGCTGCTTTTCCCTATCTCCCTATCCGACCTGTGAGTATTAAAGATTCCAAACCCTTCTTCCTCATTACATGTTCTAGTAACCCCAGCCTGTCTCTTAAGTATAATTTTCTTTTTGTTTGCATTCTCTCCAAAATCTTATCGTTGTACATGGTATTCTCAGCACACATCCGTTTTGTGTCTATTATTAGCACAGTATCATCTGAATATCATATTATTCAGATTGTAGCTGCTAATGACAAATACTGGCAGGACTTGTAGTTCCATTAGAATTGCCTTGCTGTATAGGTGAAATAGATTTGGTGAGAAAACACATCCATATCTTATGCCCTTTTCTATTTTCTATATCTGCTGAACTCATTTTCTGTCCGTATGCAGGGACTTTACTACTACTACAGGTTCTTGATTATTCTAATGACTTTCCCAAATATGTCTCTGTGGTGTACTATGTCGAACGCCTTTGCATAGTCTATGAAACATAGTTGTACGTCCTTTTGCCTTTGTATTGCTTTTTCCAATAACATTCTGAGCATAAATATGCCTTAACTATGCACTTAAATATCACTTAGCAATCATTTACATAACACTGTAGAAATGAATGTTAATTATGTAATCGTCAAAGTTAAAAATAAGTAAAACAATTTTTTGCTAAGCTTAGTTTTACCAAGCATAGGGATTCATATAATACATTCAGTCAGTGAAGTGCCATATGTGATACACGCTTGGGCGATCATGTCATTTTCGAGACATGACTAACCGCGTAGAAGTAGGTTTTCATTACATTCTATGGTAGAATGGTTGCCAACCAAGGCTATGAAATCAAATCTGTCTTGTTATTTAATTCCTAACTGGAATGAAGGGGCAGATTAATACCTTTCCCAAGGGTATTTGCACATATGTGAATTGCAAGGAGTTCAATTGGAATTCGAACTCGGCTCCCCGATCTCTTGTTCCGAGCCGATCTCCACTGCACAACAACGCACATCCTGCACCACAACGCACATCTATATAAGACACACATCGATATAATACATTAGTCAGTGAAATAGATTTACGAACCTTATCGACGTATTATAGTTCTTAATCCGTCCTTACCTAAAACTTAACCACTCGAATACAAGGACGTTAAATTTTAAATATCTGAACGTGATACAGAAAACAATTTTAAGAGTTGAATAATGCAGACTTGACTTCTGGAAAGATTAAGCAAAAGAGAAAAACAGCTCAGGAAATAAACCGGTTAATCGTTAGTGTCGAAGAAAGATAAAAAAAAGATCGGCAACTGATTGCCTCATAGAACCGAAAGTGCAAATAATGCATATGTAATATGAAAAGAATAAAAAACATCGGGAACAACCAAACGAAGCAGAAATAATAATCTTCTTAGCAAAATGTACGGATATTTACACAAGGAAAGAAAACAAATTTTCGGAGTAGTTTTCAAACCGGGAAAAAGGATCTCCATAATATTGCAAAAAAGAAAACAAAATACGAAATGCATATACTAGCAAAAAGTCTTTCGGAAAAGTTGTCTTTTGAATATATTAGGAAAGGGGTGGAGACGTAAATTTTCGTTTGATAAATGGGAACATTATTTAATAGTTTATATTGGGAATTGTCAAAATATTCTATACGACGAAAGACACGGACAAATTCAAAAAAAGAAAAATACTCATCTTCAGAAGCATAGCAAAAAATGACATGCCTAGAGGGTGTGGTAGACGAATCATCGTCTAAATTACGTAAAAATGAAAATAACACTGACATCTCACTATAAGAGGTATATTTACCAAAATTACAAAAATGTCTGAAGATACTAAAGTGTGAATTTTTTCAGTAAAATCACCATTGGCGTCAACCACGGCCTTCAAACAATTTTGGAATCTTCTGCATCTCTTCAAGGCGGTGGCCTTGTTTAAGATGGTGAATACTTCCAAAATCATTGCCTGTATTTAATTTTTGGTGTTATAGAAAGTTTTGTTGGGAGAAGACAGTCAGCTAAGTGCCATACGTGATACACGCTTTGGTGATCATGTCTCGAAAGAGACATGACTGACAGGGCAGAAGATTATTCCGTAGTAGGTTGCCATTATTTTCTGCGGTAGACTGGTTGCCAGCCAAGACTATAGAACCTAATCTGTCTTGTTATTTAACTCATAACTGGAGGGAAGAGACGGATTAATACCTTTCCCAAGAGTATTTGTGCGTAAATGAATGCAATGAATTCAACTAGAATTCGAACTCTGCTCTCAGATTTCTCGTTTTAAGCCGATATCCACTGCACCACAACGCACATCCTGGGAGAAGACAGTCTATGGGAAAAGCCATAAACGGACAAAATAATTTGCTCTACCCTACACGAAAACCCAAAAATGTAAAACTGAATGATTTAATTTGTATTCTTCAACACTAAAACATGTTTTCTATATCCACGTAGAATATTTAAAATTTAATGTCCTCATATTCCAATAGTTCAGCTTTGAGTGAATCATGAGGGAATTTGACGAAGGCATACTTTATCGCTATGGTTTTTACATTTATTTGACAGACCAATGCATTGTACATTAGAAAACAGATTTATTTAAACAAATAACACCTTTTTCAGAATTCCTATGAAAATAAAAGCGTGCTATTTAATTGCTAAAATAAGTGCAATTTCATCGATGTAATTGTTATCTCTAGGACGATTTTACTTAGAAAAAAAGAAATATTTGAAATTTCTAGGACACATATTGATAAAAAAGGGCTTGGAGGATTTAACCCTCACGACATAGAAGGAAGAAAGAGAGTAATGCGTCACCTACATAATGAACTTGTGTAAATGGATGTAAGAAAAGGAAGTGAAAGTGGTGTATGCAAACATTAATAAGAGCTTACAAAGAATAAAACGTTGTGGAGAGCCAGGATTGCCTTGAAGAGACACTGCAGACAGTAGTTTACATCAATAGAAACATATTTTTGAAAAAAAATTAGATCTGCTTTCAAATATAAAGTTTTGGAATACTACAACATGTAAATTCTTAAGTAATTTTAGATTGTCATAATAGTTCAAGTTATGGGTCAGTCGATGTCTGCCATCTTTATCTTTTTAACGTCGTACATTCTTTCTTATATCGTATCAAATACCTTATTTATTAGTATTTGTCTATATTTCTGAAATGAGGTAGTATTTATACTATTTACATTACTCGGACTATTGTAATACGAAGTGCTACAAAAAATCATTATTGTCAAAATTGCAATATGAACTCTGGTAAAAATATACTAGAGAAAACCAGTAATGGTTACTGAACATTAGCTTTATAAGTCCCTGAAATTCAGTTGTTCTTGTTCTTAAGGATACATGGCCCAATAGATATAAACGTTGGTTACAGTGACTTGACCCAAAGTGTTATGATTTCAATACCTGGCTACAGCAGTGTTGAATAAATAACTTAAAGAGTCCGTTTAAAGAGAAATACCTCATGACTACCAGAAGGGGCTTAGCACAAAGAATGAGAATAATATAACACAGTGATCGTAATAAAGGGTTCCGTTCAAATTTCTTAGCACTTGAAGAAAGCCGCAGTGTACAACGGCCGAAACGACGTACAAATTGCAACAAAGATGAGAACAATAGTACCTCCTACCTTGAATGGTTCTTGAGCCTGATGTTGGGGAAATTTACTAAAAATAAAATAAATTAAATTGAAAGGAAAATGTTTTAACGTTATTCATTTAAGTTATTATTTATTTATTTTTTAATCAATTCACCTCAAGTAGGCGGTAATGTCACTAAGACAGAAGGGTGTTAATAGGGGTGAAAGAGAATAAAAATCCTTTATAAGGAACTAGTGACCAAATTTTATAGAAGGGATAAGGCTCTACGATTGTTTAAAAGACCGAGCAGGAGTTTGAATCAGACGATAGGCAAACTTATCTGCTCCCACTGAGGAAAAATTAAAAAAAATATATACATTTATAGAAATAAGTAGTACATAAAAATGTTCAAGTGAAGACGTTAGAAGATTAGAGTTTAAGTAAATTTTAGAATAAACCGGAAGCTCAATAATAAACAGGAAATACTCTTCTCTTGTACAAAACAGCGGAGAGTATTACGGCAACATTTTTTTTTTATATAGCTGGGAGTGTACTTCCTTACTAAAGTTTTTCTAACCCCCCCCACAAAAAACAAAACAAAAAATAAAACAAAAACAAAACAAAAAACAAAATAAAAGACAATTTAAGATTTTAATTAAAGATTGATTGATTAATTAATTAATTAATTAATATTTAATTTAAATTATGAGAAACTAAAATTATTGACAACATCACAAAAGACATTAACATTTTTGTGGTAATAGCAAAAAAGGCATAGTAAAATTGTAAGCCAGAAAGATGTGGAGAATCATGATCATAAACATCCTGAGAAAAAAATACCATTTGAAAGAAGAGATTTGACCTTGTTTGCCGGTCTTTTCTCATCTAGAAGCGGTTGAAGGGGATAGGCGCAAGTGCCGCGTTACGGAGTTTAAGATCCAGGAAGTGCCGAAGGTGTTTGGCCGGGATAAAACTTCTAGATTACGAATTGTACTTGAGATAGTTGCCCGTTTTTAGTCCATTGATGGAACTGATTTAAAAACAACTAGATGAAATAGGGGTCTATACCTTATCGTTTCACGAGGGGTGTGACCAAGTTGCTACGAAAAACCAAGAACGGTGGAGATGGGATAGATAACTTACGTCCTTTGACGATGTTAAATACAGAGTTAAAGATTTTAGCCAATATCTTAGCCAGCCATTTGCCGGCTGTCCGACTTGGTCTGATTGGCTCTGAGCAGATTTGTGCTGTGAAGGATCTGAAAATTCAGGACAATCTTTTATTTGGTACGATTGATCATTGAGTAAGTCGAAAGTGAAGTCGCTCTGATCAATTTAGATCAGTCCAAGGCTTTCGATAGGATTGACAATCGTCTTTTGGCACTTGGTTTCAGACCGTACTTTCACACTTGAATCTGACTTCTGTGTTCGTCCTAAGTCGAGAAGTTTACCTCGTCGCAAATAATCTTGTTTAGCAAGCATACATTTAATGTCACAATAAGAACGGAAAGGCGGCAACTCTCTCCGTTAGAATTTGTCAAAAAAGTCGGTGAATCTTCAGCTTCTCTGTCTAGTCATGAAAAACCAACTGAGTGGCATTTTGTTAGTGGGTCGGCATCAGGATATTGGGAACGCTATATGAAAACATTGTCAATCCTGCCTCAAATGATTTAGGTTTGTTTTTGCTTTTAAGCCTAGATATTTTAGCTAAGGTATTGGTGGTCATTGGCTCCTTTTATTTTTGTTCCTACTTTCTTTAGATTAATTCTCAATCCTCCCTCTCCTTTGATGACCAGAAATCTAAGTTCCCTAGTGGATGCGGAGTATCTTTCATTTTTCAAGTGTATTTTTTCGTATTTGTTGTCGAGTCTAGATGGGCGTGTAATTGTGTGCATTATTAATCTGATGACTGTTTTGAACTTACCCAAGTCTCGCTTAAATAGCGTTCAGTCCAATGATATTTCTGACACAAATTATTACTGTAACCGTTTGGTTTAGTTTTTTGTAAATATTATTAAGCATTGTGTAAATATTCATCTGGGTTTTCATTTTTAAAAGTTTCTTATTTATTCCTCACTTCCCACAGACAAAATGTACATATGGGACGAGTTAGAAATTTATTGAGTATTTGAGGTATTTTGGTGTTTGTATTAAGAATGGTAAGTCAGAATGCGGTGTTTTGGTGCAAGATATATTGTATAGTTTGTTTGGTTCAGTGATTGTGTCTAGCTACGTTTTTTTTTAATACAAGACAGATGTCTTCACCGTCTCTATTTTTGTTCTTGTGCCACTTTTTCTCCCTAATACAGAAATAAATAACACCTCGGTGATCGTACAAGAACTTTTCAACGTTTTCAGAATAAAACCATTTCTTTAGTTCGAGAGAAATATACCGATATCATGGGCATTAATAATTTGTTAAAAAAGTTACTTTAAGAAAAAAAGAATAAAAAAACTTTGCGATTATAGACATTATTCGTATATATCTTTTAAACTTGTATAACATAGCAAGTTTTTATGGTTTGTTTTGGACGATGTCAAATTTATTTTACGCATTATTGTTATCAAATTAAAATTAGTCTAAACAAATTGATCTTTTAGTAAGAATATTTAAATGAGGAATTATTATTATAAGCTTTCCTATTCAGATAGACGCGCTAGTTTTTTTTCGTTCGTTGTACCTATCGTTGTTCTAAATGAAGGTTGTGAACAACGACGAAAACGTGGCGAGTATAATAAACAATTGATATTGGTAAAACTTTCGGGATAATTTATATCCACACGAACAATATACCATATGAATTTTATCTTATAATATCTATCCTTATTACAATTTCATTTTCGAGTCTAAGTATTTATTGTACAAAAAATCACAATTGTCTATATTTCTGAGATGAGGTAGTATTTACACTATTACATTATTCGAACTAATTTCCTCGACTTTGTTGCATTTTTCAGCCCTTGTACGCTCCGGTCTTCTTCAGGTGCTAGGAAGTTTGAACCGAACCTTTTATTACAATTACTGGTGTATATCATTCTCACTCCATGCGTAGATCCTCTTTTAGTCGTCATGAGTTAACTCTAACCCTATAAGTTACTTGATTACCACTGCTATAGCCTGGTATTGAACTCACAACTTTTTATTTATTTATATGCATCCTATCACGCTCATGTACTATTTTTTCTTATGTTTTTATGTAAGATACTCAGTAGGACAATCCACATCCAAAGTCCCCATGTAGGCTACAATTACTTTGGATGTGCGTTGTGATGCGGTGGATATCGACTCTGAAGAAGAAATCGGGGAGGCGAGTTCGGATTCCAGTTGAATTCCTTGCTTTCACTTACGCACAAATGACCTTGGAAAAGGTATTAATCCGTCTCTTTCCTCCAGTTATGGCTTAAATAATAGGACAGATTGTGTCCTATAGCATTGGCTGGCAATCAGTCTATCGCAGAAAGCAATGGCAAACTACTGCACAGTAAGACCTGATTACCCAAAGCGTGTATCACGTATGGCACTGAACTGACTCGGTTGTAGGTACATCAAAATATATGTTGGCGTCATTTTAAACGGCATATTGTTATAAATATTTGCCGTCATTATTTATGGTAAGGACCTAATCGTTTATAAATAAATCCAAAAGATATTTTTAAAACATTTTATACTTTGACCTTTCTTAGGTGATATTAGTTGGAATTTCGAACCGGATCTTTTATTAAGTCTACTGGCGTCGAATTTTTAACTCAGTTGGCCGTTTACTTTACTGATGAAGAATTTCTTGATCTCGAAATATAGCCTCTGCTAGAAAAAAATATTCACGAAGAATTCATTTGCAAAAAACAAAAAAAACAAAACAAAAACAAAAGACAAAAAAGAAAAAACAAAAACAAAAGACAAAAAAAAAAACAATCTTCTTTATGTTTTACGAATGTATTGTGTTTTCGTATGTCCAGGTCACTAGAATATTTGAAGGAACTATTGATTGAGTAGGACATTTAAAACTAATATTTCTTTACAAACAATGATACAAAAATGTGACGTCTAATCCTAGCTATAAGGAAGATTGGTTAAAATATACATGTCCTTATCTTTTTAGGTTAAGCATGTCAGATTGCACACAATTTTCCTTTTCCTTCGTTCTCACTACTTGACTAAAGAAAATAACTTTTGTTTTATTCATTTGCATTGTACGCTCTGGCCTTTTTCATGTGATATTTGTCGGAACTTTGAATCGATTTTTTGTATCTAGTTCACGGGGTCAAGTATTTTAATTATTAGTGTCATATCTCAGTATTAGGTAATACCACTTGATAATTAAACTCTCCAAATTTTTGCTCCCTTTCTTGCGTCTACCTGTTGAATTTACAACACATATGGTTACCGAGATATTAGGATTGTAAGTCCCCCAAAATTCAATCACTGGTCTAGTGGATAAAAGCATGGACTGAGTGATCCAAAACTGATTTGCCCCAAAGAGTGTGAATTCAATACCTGGCTACAGCAGAGGGAACAAATCTTGGAGCGTTTAGTTAACAAGGGGAATTAACTAAAAATGAGATATCCAACGTGAAATTAGAACAATCTACCACCGTGGGATTTGTTCTAAATTTCAGCTTGAAGAATGCTGGAACGTACAGGGGTCAAAACGTCGTGAATATGGTAATAAAGATAAGAAAAACAGTTCGAACAATGTAAATTTTGTCAATATATTGTAAGTCCATTCAGAATTGTTTGTATTACCAAATAAACAATATAACAAATTCTGAAGGGACTTACAATGTTGCTGCTTACGACACGAGCTTAAATTTAAACCAAGCATTTCACCTTATACCCAACCAATGTAACTCTACCTTAAACACATCCGTTTTCAGGTTCTTCACTTCTTAACTTTCGGTCCTGGGTATGACGGTAAACTGCATCCGGCAGTAGGGCTCTGATTGGGAGGTTATGAGGAGCATAGAACCACCTCTTAATTGCTCTTATTCTTAGGTCCACTATGACCCGGAGTGGTAGCACCTGTTCGGGTCCCAGATATGGACAAAGAGTTAACCCCCTCAAAGTGGGGCCAAAACAAAATGACAGTATAAAAATAGACTTTTATAGGAATATATACATGAAACTAGACTTTTATAGAAAAATATACATCTTAACACATTTCTGAAAGAAAAGATTGATTCTCAGCAAAACATTTTTGAATACAATTTCAGTTTTCTAAACAAAAAAGAATAAAAACAAAAATAATTTCATTAAAATCTGACTAAATCAACCTTTCGACTGTAACCGAACATGATAAATTTGATACACTCATAGACAAAGACATAAGAAACAATATTCAGAAGTTTCAAGGTTGCAGTTCTTACAATAGTGCATAAAATCGATAATATATATATATGTATATAAAAAGCAAGATGTTTGTGTCCGTGTCTATTTATATGTCTTTTATACAAATCCACAATTTTTATCCGATTCTCACCAAACTTCACACAAATATTATTTTGGATGGGTCTGAGCTTCAGGAACATGGATTAGTTTTAAAACTTCCATTATACCCGAGCAACGCCGGGCTATACTGTTATTACATAATAATGTGTGTTCTTTAATAATTCATTTTTTTCAAACAGAAATATTCTTGAAGCATAGAAACCTTTAATTATGAACATGACAAAACATGATCTGCGTCTACTTTTCATGCATGAACTAAAACTCGGGTACAGTGCCTCCAAAACTTCTGTCAATATCGACAGAGCGTGGGAAGATTGTCCACAAGTGATCGGACAGTACGTACGTGGTTCCGGTAATTCCGCACTAGTGATGAGAGTCTTAAACATGAAGAAGGTAGTAGACGTTCATGTAGCTTTGATAGCGAACAACAGCAAGCAGTTCTTGAGCAAAACCCACGTCAAAGTGTCAGAGAATTGTCTCAGACGCTTGGTGTAAGCACTGCAAGAGTTTCATGCAATTTGAAGCGTATTGGCAAGTTAAAAAAGCTCAATAAATTGGTTCCTTATGATCTCAACGAAAATGAAAAACTTAAGTGTTTTGAAGTGCGCTTGATGACCTTTCTGCGTAGCACCAATGGTCACTTTCTTCACCGAATAGTCACTTGTGATGAAAAGTGGATCCTTTATAATAACCGTAAATGACCCGGGCAGTGGCTTCATCATGATGAGTCCCCAAAACATTTTCTAAAGTTAAAGTCGTGTCAGATTATAGTAACTAAATGGCCGACTGCAATTAGTGTTGTCCCTTACAGATTTCTGGAAGCAATTCAGAGCATTAATACAGAATTTTACAGCAATCAACTTGCTGAAATATATTCACGCCTGCAAAAAATGAAACCTACATTGATGAATTGACTGGTCTAATTCTGCTGCAAGATATTGTGCGGCGACATGTTGAAAGAATGACGTTGCAAAAACTCACAGACTTAGGATATAAGAGTTTATCACCTCCTCCATATTTTCCCGATCATTACCCACTGATTATATATTTTTAAAAGCACTTAAGCACATTTTTATATGGTAAAGCTTTTAGCTCCAAACCAGAGGTGGAATCAGCTTTTAAATATTTCGTTGCATCACAGTCAATAACTCTTTATCAACAAGGAATGAATAATCTCGTTGATCGATGGCAAAAGTGCATAGATTCTCAAAGCTCGTATTTGGTCTAATTTCAACATTTCTACAGCTCCTTTTTCAATAATAAAATTATAATTCTGAAATCGGCCATTATTTTTGTAACAACATAATAAATCGCCGATAAAATGAAAAATGTGTTCACGTTTGTTTTTCTTTCTTTCACAGATTGCAGCTGCTTCAGAGTACCGCAAGAGAGATGATATTTTATGCTTTGTCGTCTCATCTACCGAGAGCTAATGACGTCAATGGCAATAAACATACAACCAATTTAAAATGTTAGTTTAATTATATGTATTATTTTAATTTCATTTCGTTATATATATTATATTTATCTTCACTATGTGTTATTATGTTCAAGATTATTTCATTACTTTTGCGTTAGCATAGCTGATTAACGTAATATTTTCTTAATCGTTTCACCCCAAGCAAGATAGTACTGCCACCAGTGCACAAGGGGCTACATAAGCAAAAAATTACATACGTATGGAGCGAATAGAAAGAGAAACAAGTTACAGTGGGTGTCAGAGAATGGGTAAGAGAAGGAAGGTAGTGCTGGAGTGAAGACAGTTACATGAGGGTAGAGTGAAAAGGGAGAACAACAGAGATACAGAAATGTCGGGGAAAGGATAAAAACGAGGGGTATCAAAAAGATAAGATATGGCAATCGATGTTGCATTTAGATTGTAGGTCTATGACACTGTTAGCCCTCTGCCTTCGGGTAGAGAGCACTCTCTGCCTTCGGGTAGAGAGCACTCTCTGCTTCCGCCGAAGGGTAGAATCACGACTGGAGAACAATAGACAGACATTTTTTGGCCTGGCTATATGGCCGGGAAAACCCACAAGTAAATAAACCTTGTGTCACATCTATCCTTGCGTGGGAAGGTTGGTAAATACTCTAGGTCATCATTTCACCCGTTACCGCCAATGGTGTGTAGGGCAGTAATGTTTTGTTACTGTTTTCGTAACAAACTGTTTTTTATGGGGCAGGGTTGTTAGCCCTGCGCCCAAACCCCAAACCTGGAGGACCGGTGGACCATTCTTGGTCCTTATGTTTACAGCATCTGGTATTCCCAAACGGTCACCCATATAAGTACTGACAAAGCTTGATGTAGCATGTAGGTATGAGGGAAGTAAATATACGGAAAGGAATTGAACAAACGGGAAGTGCAATAAAACACATTGTTATAGTAGAAGAGAAGATTATATTTAACTATTTTGACGGTAAAAGGATGGAACCTTGCTGCCAGTGTAGTTGCTCGAGTAAATTCATGTAGAGAGGGCACCATAAAGCTAAGATCGTCGGAGCAGAAGCCGTGGAAATATTTGTAGAAGAGACAGCTGATAGTCACTTCTCGTCGGTGAGAAAGTGATTGGAGTCGAGCTACAAGTACGGAAGATCGTAATAAGTTCTTACACACAGAGAGTCAGGTTACAACTCATCGTAGGAAGCGAGCATTGTCGTAAGTCGAGGAACCCGGTATTTGAGATCTTTTAAATAAATTAAGCCGAAATTCTCATCTATGAATATAGGGGAATCCCGAAAATGTTAAATTTTGACAAATATTAATTTTAGTTTAAAAGCGATAAGTTACGTTTGAAAAACCAACAAATTTTATAAATGAGGCAATAAAGAAATAAATATTTCTCAAAATTTTGTTAATGTTCAATATCTTTCTCTCATCTTGATTTTCAGAAGAATAAATATAAGCATTAACATAAACTAAAAAGTAAAATTAACCAAATACCAGATGCATACTTTCTCACACAAACGGATTTAACAAATAGTTCTCATTTTAAGCATATTATAAATTAAATTTAAACAGAAGTCGTAATATGAAAGCATCTGTGATCACTGAGCAGCATAAACAGATTAAAACAAATGAGAATATTGGAATAACGTAAATATTAAAGACTGAGAAAATATATTTTCTTACGCTCCTCAATGCCCTTTCTTTCAACCAACTGTAGCAGCTTCGTTTTGGAAGAATTGAATTTTACGAGCCATTTCTTACACCAATCCACCACGGATTGGAGGTCCTTCTCAAGCTCGGCAGCGAGGGTCGCCTTGTCACCTACACCAGATTTTTGATCGAGGCGAGAGTAAACTGTGGTATCATCGGCGTACATGCCTACTTGTGATCTTATGGTATCAGTGAGATCATTGATATAGATTAGAAAGAGCGTAGGACCTAGGATAGAGCCTTGGAGGACACCCGCGTTTGTAGGGTAGTTCTGGGAGGCATGTCCGTTTAATACCACCTTCAGTGTGCGGTTAGAGAGGAATGACCGGATTAAGTTCAACAAAAGTCCAGTTATGCCATAGCTTCGAAGTTTCCGTAGAAGGCCGGCATGCCGTACTCTGTCGAATGCTTTAGAGATATCCAAGGTGTCGTTTCGGGCTTCACCATTCTTGCCGAGAGCCTGGTATATATACTCGGTGATAGTCGTTAGCATGTCAGCAGTGGATCAGGTGAAGCGGAAGCCATAATGTTTGTCCGAGAGAAGCCCGTGGGCTGTGAGATGCTGAACGACCTCGGCATTGATAATGGCTTCGAACACTTTGCCGAAGATCGGAAGAAGGCTGATGGGGGTGTAATTTGCGGGGTCCGATGGTTCACCAGTGTTCTTGAATATTGGAACCACAGAAGAAGACTTCCAACAGGCAGGAAAGCAGGAGGAAGATAGGCAGAGGTTCTGCTCTGACGAACTTAAATCACTGGTGCCCCATAGATGTGAATTTGCACGAGATACTAGATTGGCAACTAGGTCCCACCCTTTTACAGTGAAACCGATGAAATGTACTACTTCAACAGCTTCTTTCCTCGCACTTCCCGCCTGTGGAATTCTCTACCGCATGCTTGCTTCCCCGATGGCTACAACCTCCAGGAGTTTAAATGTAAGGTCAATAGACACCTCCTAACACACTAACTCACACCCACTCTTTCCAACTCTCTCCCTATGTACATCCTAAGTCGTCTATCACCCTCCTTCTGACATTTCCTATACCCAATCCCTCTATGTAACCCCCTGCGCTATAGTGGCAGTGGAATGCCTTGCTTGAGGTGACACGATTAATAATAATAATAATAATAATAATAATAATAATATATATATATATATATATATATATATATATATATATATATATATATATCAACTTATTTATAAATGGAACTTTGTCTGTGTGTGTGTGTCTGTGTGTGTGTTCGTTAGCTATAGACTCTGAAACGGCTGAACCGATTTTCCTGAAAATTTACACAGTTATACTATAAGCGTCTGCGAGTGTTCTTAGCTAAGTTTCGTGTCGAGGTACCCCCGATAAATATCAAAAATCGATAATAAAAAAATCGGGTTATACAAGGATTGGTCCGATTTTAATCAAATTTGATACAATCATAGAAAAGACATAAGAAACGATATTCAGAAGTTTCAAGATTGCAGTTCGTAAAACAGTGCAGAAAATCGATAATATATATCTATATATATAAAAGGCAAGATCTTTGTGTGTTCTCTCTGTTTATCTGCCTGTATGTGTGTATATTTCTTAGCCCTTTTATTTTAGTTTTTGCTTCGGGTTTGGCATTAAGTAGATATAATTTTAGTTCTTAGTCTCAGCTATGATACCATTTAATCAGAGGACTTATTTAGCCTTCAAAATTCAGTTTACGACGAAAAAACTTATTTGATGTCGATACCAGCAAATCAAAATTGGACTTACATCCATTCATTTTTCTTTCAGTCTACGGTTTCGCTTTAACTAGAAACAACTATTGCTTTTTAGTCTTTCGTACCAACGCCCAAAACGTCTGAGCTCCAGCACAATGGATTATTTTTAAAGCTTTCATTACACCTGAGCAACGCCAGGCTATTCTGCTAGTATATATATAATGTGCTTGTGTGTGTCTAAGTCTGTTTGAATCTCTCTCTCTCCGTATATCTATTTGCATTACTTTGTAATAAAAATATTAATACAAACATTATTTTTTAAAATATAAATCTAATTAGCTTTGGTTGAATTGAAGCTATAATGATCGCACATCATCTTATATTAAAGTAATAGTTACAAAATCCATTCGCTAATTCTAATTATTTTAAAAGCATAATTCAAAATACTTACTCATACGTAGATCTGTATATGTCTATGTAGGTAAAATTATATTTTATATACAAAATCATATCCAGATTTATTTATCTATGCAATCTGCATATATTTGTTTGATTGTGTGTATAAATATTGATTACATGTACGTATACGCACAAGTATAAATCAATTCAAAACATATATGTAAGATATAATCTTAACGTTTTAATTAGAGCGTAATTTTTTAAATTAGATCATCTTACCAATGATAACTGTACAATATAACCTAGTTCTAGCTGCTGTAGTGTAGGGCCATTGACGATGAAACCGGTTTTTCCACCAGTGAGTAAGGTGGTAAGATACCCATGAAATTGCAAGATGGATAATATTCTTGTAGAGTAAATAGCCAAGAAGCACAGTGAGACAGACTTTCCGTCTTTAATTTTCCAGCCAGTTATGGAGCTGACACGTAATCACTGTGTAGAGGGCTTTCGTGATTGAAGTCAACGGCGAGTGAATCATAGGTATATTGACACGCGACCAAGGCGAACTTTCAAGTTGCTGACGCCGGCAGCGGTTTGATTTGGGGAATGATAGGTTTCGTTATTTCTACTCTGGAGGGAATTTGTCAGGTGGTCAGTTGCGCAACTATCCTAGGAACATACTGTTATGAGACTGATGTCGATGACATTGTATAATAAGTGTATAAGAATGTTTCAACCGAGCTAAAATGTAACTCGTAGACATTTTTGTAAAAAAAAATTTAAGTGTTCGATACTAGACTTTTAAGTATACAAATGCAGTACTAAGTATTTGCAGTGTACGAAGAAAGATATAGAGCTGAATATAAGAAAAATAGGGAATGCATGTTAAGAACATGTAGATAACCACCATATTAAGTAGCTATACATATTATGCATGACACACCGCATGCATATTTCTTGCGATAAATGAACAAAGTTCATCTTTCATAAAATCCTAAAGGATTCCTCTTGATTCATTACGTATATGATTTAAATTTTGTAATGGGAAAAATGATTTTAAAGATAGAAGATGAAGATAGGGAAAATATAGTGAATAAAGAAAGAATTTGTAATACCAAATGAACTCGTGATATCGAAAAGCTTTGTCCTAATCACAAAGAAAAAGAAATATTTTGTAAGCGTTCTGGATATGAAAAACAAACTGCTTGACTCTCGAAATTATTCATGATATTAATGAAAGAAGAAAAATTGAATGGCTCTCCAGTGAAAGGAGTTTATTTAAAAATTTACTACCAAAGAAATACGGCAATGTACAGAGCAAAAATAACGCCCTTTCTTGTTTATTAACTTTTATTGAACAAAAATAAATACAGTCGATTAAAAAAAACTTGAATTTTTTTGGAAATCCTCTCAGTACTTAGTATTTTTTAATTATCGCTAACATTTTTTATCAAACTCTACGTTTCGTTAAATTTTTCAAAATAAAAATTTCGATAAAATGCTAGCAAGCTGATTTGTTTAAAAATTATTTGAAAAATCCTTATTTCATGGTTTAATAATTTCTTTAATAGGACTTCATATTAAATCATATTTTCTTTAGAAAATTTATTTCTTCCCTTTTAACAGGGAAGAATAAATTCTTACGATTTCTTACTCTTGAGCATGCGACATGCAACTGGCTATGTGTAAATATTTTTCTCGAACCAAATTAAAACTTTTGATGTGTTTATAGTTCACGGGAAAGATATTAATCCGTCTCTTCCCTCCAGTTATGGGTTAAATAACACGACAATTTGGGTTCTATAGCATTGGCTTGTAACCAGTCTAACGTATAAAGCAATGACAACCTACTGCGGGATAAACTTCTACCCATCAGTCATGTCTCTTTCGAGACATGATCGTCCATGCGTGTATCACGTATGGCACTTGACTGATTGTACCTTCGTAATCACTATGAGACTCATTCCACTCTTTCCGAATCCTCTGCACTTTCCTAAGATTGACATCCAAACAGTATGAAATGTTCGTATTAGAGCTTCCTGGGTGAATAACAAGCAGAACAGCATGCAGTTTCCAAATTTCTGCCTGAGTGAGTTTTTTTTTTTAAAATCATATCACCCCAAGCAAGGCGGTAATGCCACTGATGTGCAGGGGGCTACATAAGAGTGAGAAGATTAGAAAAGAGAAAACCGGAAACCACATCCTAAACAGGAAACAAGGGACGAGCCTCTTCACCTGTTCAATAGATGTGGTGGAGTGTGAACCGGGCGATAGTTTAATCTATCTACTCCAATTGAAAGAAAAAAACAAAAAAACAAAGTGAGAAGATTAGAAAAGAGAAAACCGAAAACCACATCCTAAACAGGAAACAAGGGATGAGCCCCTTCACCTGTTCAATAGATGTGGGTGGAGTGTGAACCGGGCGATAGTTTCGTCTATCTACTCCAATAATGGTGCTCTTTTTCTCATAGACGGCGCCCAACTTACCCTAATACACTGTCTAAAGAAGGCAGTAATACTATATTCTGGGACAGAACCGAAATCAATGTTATAAAATATTTTATAGAAATCGATGTGATGCTGAACAAAGAAAACACATTACTAAGAACGTAAAATATTCCGGCATAAGACAGCACATTGTCATCCAAAGATGAAAGAGTAGTTTGCCCGCTAATAAAAACATCACAGTCTAACAAGACAGGCCAGTTGAAAGCTATTGTTTTTACAGAATGAAAATGCTAAAAAAAACAGTGAGCATCTAATTTAAACCTGTTTATAAATGGAACTTTGTCTCTGTGTGTGTGTGTGTGTATGTGTCAGTATGTGTCCGTTACCTATAGACTCCAAAACGACTGAACCGATTTTCTTGAAAATTTACACAGTTGTACTATAAGCGTCTGTGAGTGTTCTTAGCTAGGTTTTGTGTCAAGGTACCCCCGATAAATATCGAAAATCGATAATAAAAAAATCAGGTTATAGAAGGAGTAGTCCGATTTTAAATTTGATACACTCATAGACAAAGACATAAGAAACGATATTCAGAAGTTTCAAGGTTTCAGTTCTTACAATAGTGCAGAAAATCGATAATATATATATATATATATATATATATAAAAGGCAAGATGTTTCTGTGTGAGTGTCTGTTTATCTGCCTGTATATCTGTATTTTTTCAGCCTTTTTATTTTAGTTCTTGCTTCGGGTTTGGCTTTAAGTAGGTATAATTGTAGTTCTTAGTCTCAGCCATGATACCATTTACTCAGAGGATTTATTTAGCCTTCAAAATTCAGTTTACGACAAAAAAACTTATTTGATATCAGTACCAGGAAATCAAAATTTGACTTACATCCATTCATTTTTCTTTCAGTCTTGAAAATGAAAAACTATTTGTTTTTGAAAATCTTTATTCATAACAATAACGATATTTGTTCTCTATAACTTGATTCCATCTGTCAACAGCCTTATAAATACCTCGCCTGTAAAAATTTTATGTTTTGATGTGAAATATAAATCTAACTCATGTTTAATCTCCTCTCGTGATGTTAACCTAAGGGCATCTAAAAGGTTTTGTAATCCTCGAAATAAGTGATAATCCGAGAGAAGGTCAGGAGAATATGCAGGATGAGGCAAGGTTGCACTTCTCATCACCCGTGACAAGCCTACCCCAAAATGGTGTCTGAATGTGTCGTGAAAGCAAAGATTCACACAAGAAACACGTTGTTGCAGGTTCTCTGGAGAACATGAGTGAGAATATTGCAGAAAAATATGAATGCCGCTTTAATAATCTGACAGAAAATGCTATACATTAATTATGCTGATATGTTTAAGTAATAACAATATGCATAAAATAAATTAAAATGATTTAAAATGCCCCTTTTACAAACCGGCAAAAACTTCATTTTCATGTTCATTTATGTATTTTATTTGCGTTGTACAGGTTCAGATTCACCATTTTTAACATCACTTCCAGAATCTAGAAGTTATAAAATTTTAATATAAAAATGCATTACGCGTATTTGACAGCAAGTCAGTGGTACCCCTGCCACATAAATATACTCGTGCAACCAGATTGACAACAAGGTCCCACCCATTACAGTTAGATCATTCAATTGCAGCCTTCAATTCTACTCACAGCTTCTTTTCTCGCACTTCCCGTCTGTGGAATTCCTTTCCCATATACTTGCTTTCCCGACGGCTACATCCACCAGGAATTTAAATGCAATGTCAATACCCATTTCTTATCCATTTGACTCCATTTCTTTCTACATTCTAAATCAGCCAGTGTATCTGTGTTTCCATCCTTCTCTTGTTCTTTCTCTGACACCCCCTGTAATTGGTTCGTCTTTCTCTTCACCCTCCTCCTGTCTAAACTTATACTCTTATGTAGCCCACTGCGCATCAGTGGCGGTACCGACTTGGGGTGAAATGATTAAAACAAAAAATTCAGAGTTTTCTATCTCCTAGCTCGCTGCTACCAGAAAAGTGTCAATTTTACGTTGTTAATTCACAGTAATGGTACTATTAACTGATTTCCTTATCACATTCAACATTCCTTAGCTCGGTACTTTCATCGGTTGCAATTTATTAAATATTTCTCTTAAAATAGTTTTGTTAGCAACATCTGTTTCTCAAATCCACTAATTGTTATTAGTGTTTCTAGTATCAATATCTTCCTAATCGTTTTTAGAAATAATATAGAATTTCAACATATTGGTTACAGCATCATTTTGTCTTCGAATTAAATGAGATGTCAATTTTAGGTGTTGCTGCTGTTGAACGTCCTCAAGTGATGTGGTTTCTATTCTTTTATACACTTCGATCACAATTTTAATTTAAAAAATGCCACACATATAAAAATAGTAAGCAATTTAGTCAGAAGAAAAGTTTCTCGAGAGCGCTATAAAGAAAACATCAATTTGCGCCCCGGTTTATTCCGAATCTCACCTTTTCTTATGGAAGTTATACTGAAACAGACAACATAAATAATAAAAAAGTCCAAGGAAAACGGTTGAATTCGCTTCATTTCAACATCTCGTGACATTGCACGACACATGAAGAAGTTCTGAAACTAGAATTTTCTGTTAATCTTTTTGAATGAGTGAGCGTTTTGTTATAGTTGCCAACACTATTAGTTTATAGCTACGTAATTTGGAATAAAGCTTATTTCGTCTTTTTGCCTTGATAGAGTCTATCACAGAACGAAACGTGATGGCGAGTTAAATAGAGTTTTCTTCTTATCTTCTTTTTATTTAACCATACAGATCTTACTTATTCCTACTGTAGCACCAGTCAACGTGGTTCGAATTAGTGAAGAGACACAAAATACATTCGACCAAATATATTTTAAAATATTGATTTGAGAAAACGGTCGTATACAAACGGTTGTATTAAATTCTCACTGTATAAAACGGTTGTATTAAATATTCATAAGCGGAATTGTCGACAAGCATGATATCCACATGTAAGTCTCGATTTGATGAGGTTATTCAAGAACCTGATTGGAGGTTCGGGGTTAATCTTTTGGTTCTGTGGTAATTTGCGGTGTTGTGTCAAGAATTACAAGGGATATTGGTGTGTAAATTCTAATCAGTGAGCCGAATTCAAATCTCGTCTAGTTAGTTAAATTCCCTCTCGTAATATTGCCGTTAGAAAAAGTATGTATATATTTCTTCTCGGTGTTAAATAATAGACTGCGATTTATAGCCTAGATGGTTACTATTCGCAGAGATGAAGATCTTTGAATTTCTAACCAAGAAGAAAACAACAGAAAACTGCCGTTCCACGTATTCATGATAATTAAGAGATAATAAAGACAAGAAAACATCAAGAGTCATGGTTGGTTATATCATGAAGAAACGCATTTTAAACCTACCGTGACAGAATACAATACGAGCTTTGTCTGAAAAGTAACGGGACTGAGTGTGTTGCGTGTGCTCTGGGCGTAAGTGGGACCATCATCTAATATCATCTAATATATTTCGAGAGCATATAACTGTAACCTTTGCTTTTCTTGCAACCATTGCATTTTTTTCATATGCCTTTGTGGCAGGTTAAATAGTGGCTGTCTCACCACGACAGAGAATCTGGTCAATATTTCCTCAGCAGTTCAAGACCGAGAAAATCTATTCCATACCGGAACATATCTGATCTTGCTCTGTGTTTTTCCCCGAAATTCAGAGGGATGAACAAGGGAAATTGTTTTGATGGCGTGGTGCCATCAAGAGAGCCATATCGATTCTGAGAGGCATCCAAGAAGAATCCGTCCAGCTGCGCATAGAAGCGTGACAGAGAAGGATGGAAACATGCGTTAGATATAAAAGAGTTTACTTTGAAGGGGAGACTATGTAGTTTGTTGTATTGAATTGAAATAAATTGTTTGTGATACAAGTCCCGTTACTTTTTAGACAGACCTTTTATAAGAAAAAAAATCAAATCGTAGACATTTTAGCCAGAAGGTTGAAAATCAGCCTTCTTCTATTTTTCATGTTCCGGATGTGCATTGTGGTGCAGTGGATATCGGCTCGGAACGAGAAATGGGGGAGCCGAGTTCGAATTCCAGTTGAATTCATTGCATTCACTTACGTGCAAATACCCTTGGGAAAGGTATTAATCTCTCTCTTCCTTCCAGTTATGAGTTAAATAACAGAACAGATTGGGTTCTATAGCCTTGGCTGGTAACCAGTCTACTGTAGAAAGCATTGGCAACCTACTGCGGGATAATCTTCTGCCCAGTCAGTCATGTCGATTTCGAGACATGATCACCCAATCGTGCTTCACGTATGGCAACTGACAGTCCATGGGCAACCATGGCATTCCACAACCACTTATACTTTGTAGAGACGTTTGTCTTTTTTGCCAAGACTCCTAAACCCCGTTCAAACATCCGTTTACAAAAACCCGCCTTCCCCTGTCCCTTTTCCTCCGATGTCTTTTGAGTATCATATTCTCCAAGCCCTACTGCGTTCTTATACGTTCAATAATTTCAGCTATCACTTTCTTAAGTGTTCTTATGGGTTCATTTTTGTTAAAATGTCTTTGTTGGCAACGAATTGTATCCAAGAGTTTGTCAGCATCCATTTTCTGAACATCGTTTTAGATACCTTCAGTTTTCAGTCCATCTGTGAAAAAATGTCCAGCATTCACTACCATATTATACACCCTGCTTTATTTTTTTTTACTATACGGTTAGTTTTAAATCCATATGAGAGACATGGTGAAATTTATTTTTATTTTTTCATCAGATCATGTTATTTGCACTGGTGTACAGTTATATAAAACTGTTTTCGAGGTATTTACATTATTCGAACTATTGTCCACATCTTTGTTGCCATTTGTACAACGTTTCGGTCGTGGTACACTCCGGTCTTCTTCAGGTGCTAGGAATTTCGAACTTTATAACAAGTAACTTACAAGGTGAGAAAGAGATAACTCACGACTACCAGAAGAGGCTTACAATCACCCTTGTGATTGTAATAAACGGCTCGGTTTAAAATTTCTAGCACTTGAAGAAGGCCGGAGTGTTCAACGGCCGAAAGGTCCTACAAATGGCAACAGAGATGAGAACAATAGTCTGAATAATGTAAATACTGTAAATACTTCCGCATCTCAGAAATATAGACATATGTTTTCGAGGTGTATGATGAAAATTGTTTGGCTTTGAAAAATATTACCCCATCAGCGATTGCATCAGAATTTTATCACGCCCAGACATTATTGGCTTGACTGTCTTACAGCGATTGTCTGCAATGGACAAGAAAGAGTAACAAAAATTTTAATGGTGCACAAACACGCTGGCAAGCCTCACCCCCACTCTACACACACGCACCGAGCGGATAATTTTGATGTCAATCTTTCAACTGTCAATCATGTCATCAAAGCAAAGAAACGAACTGGATCAATCAGTCATAAACGTAAAGGAAAATGCGACCGAAAAAGGAAAAACAATGCCAAGAGATGATATTTACGTGTTAAGAGAAAGTATAAAAGATAAAAGACAAGTTTGGGCATTGTGGTGCAGTGGATATCGGCTCAGAACGAGAAATCGGGGAGCCGAGCTCGAATTCCAGCTGATTTCATTGCATTCACTTACGCGCAAATACCCTTGGGAAACGTAGTAATCGGTCTCTTCCTTCAAATTATAGGTTAGATAACAGGGCAGATTGGATTCTATAGCCTTGGCTGGCAACCAGTCTACCGTAGAAAGCAATGGCAACCTACTATGAGATAATCTTCTGCCTTCTTCTATTTTTCTCGAAAGAGACATGACTGACTGGGCAGAAGATTATCCCGCAGTAGGTTGCCATTGCTTTCTGCGGTAGACTGGTTGCCGACCAAGGCTATAGAACCCAGTCTGTCCTGCTATTTAACCCATAACTGGAAGGAAGAGACGGATTAATACCTTTCCCAAGGGTATTTGCGCGTAAGTGAATACAATGGATTCAACTGGAATTCGAACTCGGCTCCCCGTTCCGAGCCGATATCCACTGTACCACAATGCACATACCTGAGGCAAGCTGTCTAAATAGATTCAATAGCAATTTTTATTGTAGTGGCTCCTAAGTTCCTACAGACTTTTTTCAGCACTGTTTCATTCTTATTTCTTTTTCTCTGTGAACATGGACTTGCACTGCAGTTTTGAAGGACGACAGATATTTATCCTGAAAATATATTATTTTAAGATTTTTATCTGCCTATATTTATCAGATGAGGTACTGTAACTATTTCCAACATTTTTATTGATTGAATTGTTGACTCCTTCTTTTTTTGGTTCATTCACAACATATCAGCCGTTGTACGCTTCGGTCTTCTTCAGTTGATTAGAATTTTGAACGGAACCCTTTATTTTGTCAACCGGGATAGATTGTTCTATTAATTCTTACGGGTATCTCCGTTTAAGTTAGTTTCTTTTTGTAACTCGACCCTCTGAGTTTTTGTTCACCTTTACTGTGGCCAGGTATTGAACTCACAACTTTTGGGGTTAAGTCACTAGATTAGTTCAACCAACGATTTTATCGACTTGGCCATGTTTCTTAATTTTTCTTAGTAGAAAAAAGATCAAATTGATTACTAGATAGGTTATGTTCCCTTTGTTCGCTATTGTATTTCTCTTTCTTGCACATCAACATCTAATCTAAACTTATTTATAAATGGAACTTTGCCTGTGTGTGTGTGTGTGTGTCCGTTACCTATAGACTCCAAAACGGCTGAACCAATTTTCTTGAAAAGTTACACAGTTGTACTATGAGCATCTGCGAGTGTTCTTATCTAGGTTTTGTGTCGAGTTACCCCCGATAAATATCGAAAATCGATAATCAAAACAATCGGCCTTATATATATATATATATATATATATATATATATATATATATATATATATATTATCGATTTTCTGCACTATTGTAAGAACTACAACCTTGAAACTTCTGAATATCGTTTCTTATGTGTTTGTCTATGAGTGTATAATTTTACTTTTTGTTTCCAATCTCTTGAAAGCCTTGTCGTTCGGTCCATCTCAAGGTATTAAAAATGTGGTAGATATAAAATTTTGATACAAGGGGAGATAATCCATCAAAAGTGTATACTAGAAACCCATAACGTGTTGAAAGTATACGAGAGGTGGTTGAACGTTTCTGAATTCGAGACACTTTCCAAAATCTGGTCAAATGACCAAATATTAGATTTTTGTTTGGAAGGACATCTTGGTCAGACTGATAACTTTTCAGCGATTCTTTGTATAGGAGTTTGTACACAATCACATCTCAACCCTTCAGACACATCTTCAACTGGAATTTATTTATATTTTCTCGCTTTATATGCAGAGGTTTTCATAGAATTTGCTCAGGAAAAAAAATTTGTGCTTATCTATTTTCTACCGTTATTTTTTTAATATAGAAAACAATATAAAAGTTATTTATATTTTCTCGCTTTATATGCAGAGGTTTTCATAGAATTTGCTCAGGAAAAAAAATTTGTGCTTATCTATTTTCTACCGTTATTTTTTAATATAGAAAACATTACAAAAGTTCTTCTTACAAATTGGATCGGAAAAAAGTTCTGTATTCGATTTGCGTGAAAGCTTTCACTTTTCATAAACGTTTCAGTTGCATCTGGCGCATAATTATATCCCTCATGTTATGGAGACGTCAGTTTTTATTCGTTTCAAAGTTGACTGAAAAGCGAAAAGCGACCATTTTATTTTTCACAATACAAATGACAGTTGCTACATCATAATTTCAACTCATCACGATTTTGTAATCATGATGAGTGAAAAGTGATTAAAAAAAACGAATGTTTTCAATTGTCGTGTCACGATTTTATGAGGTTAACGAGGAAAGTAATTATTCAATTCCGTCTGGACAGGCTCATTTGCCAAATCTAAAGAATCATGTCTCTTACCGAGTCGAAACATCTTATTTTAACTAAATTTTGACACAAAAAAGCTCTAAATCTACTCAAAGTAGAGAGTAACTGTCGATAGCTATAATAAGATGTGGGATATTAATGGAAGAGTATGTCGTTAAGAAGTGGATATTGCGAAAATACATAAAATATATAATAATTAACCTGTTACGTCAAGAGATCAAAATTGAAACGTTCTGAGGATCACCCATGTTGAAGTCAGTTCAACTCAGGGAAAATGTCTGAGTGAGACTTCGTTACATTTGAAACCCGGAGGAAATAAGAGTGATTCACATCCGTGGATTTAATATAATGCATCTAAACTATAAAGATATAAACGGACGGGATGAAAGAATGAAGTTGGATATTTGCCATGGAAATAGCGATAGAAGCGAAAAACGATTTGTCTCTTGGAAAGGGGTCGTAGGAATGAAAGTATTCCTAAAAGCTATTGAAACCTGTGAAGTCAATTCCAGCCCAGATATAACACGAGAATTGTGCTAGAATAGTGACAGTTTTGTAGAACTGGAAAAAAAGGTCGTGCATTGGAACATTAGACTTTCCCAGAAGACTTGGTAAACAATTATGAACGTTATCAAAGTTGAAATGTGAGGATTAAATCGCTCTAGTCAAGATATGACTGCAATAGAAAATTTTTTAGCATATTCCGACTAATAAGAATAATTGATCACAGAATAAATCAGATACTTGCGGATACGATAGAGTAAACCGACCATTGAATAGATTTTATATATGAGTTGTACATGACGTCTCCATTAGACATGGGATACAATAGATATTTCAAAGTCTGGATCCTTATTAAGAATGGTTTGAACAGGGATAATTTTTAACAGTGAAAGAAAAATTACTAGCAATAAACTGACTAGGTTTGATCAAAAAGTATTGGGACTGTTCATATTGTAACAGAGCTTAAGTACGCAGGGTAAAGCCGCTTAGCACACTTTGAACATCATCTCTGACCATCTCTAAGAAAAAAATCGTATAGGATTTTCTGTAGAAATATTAAAAAGAAAACATCGCATAATAACATATATCCGTTTCTGTAGGGGGATATTAAGAAAAATATGGTATAAGATAACCTATCTGTTTCTGCAGAAAATATTAAGAAGAAAATATCGCATAATAACACATATCCATTTCTTTAGGGAGTATTAAGAAAAAAATCATCACATAACATCACCTATCGATTTCTGTATGGAACGTTAAGAAAAAACATTGCATACATTTATTTATTTAGATTATTAAGAGAAAACATCGCGTAAGATCAAAAATCCATATCTATAAATATTATTAAGAATAAAACATTGCATAAAATCACCTATTAATTTCTGAAAGGAATATTAATATTAGAAAAAACGCATGAGTTAAAATATGAGTAGCTGTAGGGAATATTAAGAATAACAAAAACTCATAACATAATCTATCCATTTCTGGAGGGAACATAAAGAAAAATCATTGCATATTTCTTTATATTTCTGTAGGGAATATTGAGAAAAATGTCATCAGATAACTTACCCATTTACTAAGGAAATACTTCGCATGAGATCATCTATCCATTTCTGCAAGGAGTATTAAGAAAAAATCGCCTCAAATTAAACCATCTATTTCTCTATAAAATATTAAGAAAAAACACCGCATTCTATAACATATGCATTCTGCAAGAGATATTAAGAAAAAAAATCCCATCATAAAATACATCCATTTTTTAAGGAAATATTAAGAAGAGAACATCGCATGAGATCACCTCATCATTTCTGCAGGAAATATACAAAAAAGTGTATAAAATCACCCATCCACAAGGAATATTTTTGATAATATTATGGATCCCGGGAATGGGAACTGCACAAAATAAACGAGCGACAACCAGAAATTGAGATGGAAAAAAAGTATATTAACGTAAAGGATACAAACTTGAACGCAGATTAGTAATCCAGGAATACGGTTAGTAGGAAGTATATATACAAGTCTCTAAAGTAAAGCCGTAGTATGTTTAGTATGTCCACGTCGGAAGCTGATGGGTGCTGTGTAATAATATTCTGGGTGAGAGAAGCTCAGAGCTACTATGAACTGACTCTGTATTCTCCGTGAAACTTCGGTATCGTTCTGTATCTCTCGGATCTGATATCTTGCTTCTATACGAGTCTATTATTCTGGCAAAATGGGAGACCACCCAATACCCACTTTCTAGCTTTTTTTGCGTTGGGAGTTAATATGATTTTAGCTTATTATCTATCATTAGCAGTTCTGTAAATTTTCTTTTCCTGCTTGTTCTTCTAATTTCCGTACTTGTGGTCTTTGAATCTCAAACACTTCAAAGATTTTCTCCATCACGTCTTCATTTTCTTAAGGTGACGAGCTTGGCTTCGGATCTGACGTCTGATACGGTTTGGTATCTCTCTGATCTGACGTCTTGCTTCTATGGCAGGAGTATATGTATACTCTAGACGAGTCTATTATCCTGGAAAAAAGGAGAGACCCCACAACAGATAAACATCGCATATAACCACTTATCAATTTCTGCAGTGATTATTAAGAAAAATATTGCATAGGATCAGCTGTTCATTTCTGCAGGGAATATTAAGAAAATACATAGCAGATGATAAACCAACTACTTCACTTTTATATATTTTATCAAGAGAATTTTATTATCGGATAAGTTAACTTATCCATTTCTAGAGATAATATGGAAAAACATAGTATAAGCTCTCTTATCCATTTCTGATGAGAATAATCAGAAAAGATCACCTAGCAATTATTGTAGGAAATATTAAGAAAAATAGTGCATAAGATCACGAATCTATTTCTTCATAGAGTATTATGAAAAAAATATTCGTATATCACTTATGCATTTCTGTAAAGAACACTAAGAAAATATTTTCATATAACCGAAACTTGATTAATGTAAGCGTCATATACAATGGAGTTCAGAATTTGATAGTCCCAATTCATGGAGAAATCTTGTACATCCATATTTGTTATATATACTTATCTTGACAAAATTCTTATATAAATATTAACAAATAATCTATGGAATAATATTTATTTATGTAAGTATTTATTAAATTGTTTAATTGTACTCGTTGGCATAATAGCAAATGACTTATATATATATATATATATATATATATATATATATATATATATATATATATATATATATATAGATCGTTCATTCATTAATGAATTAGAACATGGCCTATATTTACCTGGCATATCACACGCTAAAAGTCTCTCCACTTCTACCCATAGGTCAGAGGTAGAATCGCTGATTGATGACAATTCGGTCGGGTATCAATCCTGGCTGAAAGCATTTGGATGTCTAATCCTACTGATGAGCTGTGATACAACGAAACAGATCTGTCTGCGGATGATTATATATATAGTCTGTATGGTGTATATATATATATATATATATATATATATACACCAAAAGTTAACAAGAACATTAAAATGCTGTCGAGACATCGAACATCATTTTTAGCTATTTGAGGGTGCTGAATCAGAAAATTACCTTCGTTGTTCTTGGTTACCTACAGTTTTTGCTGTACAGAAATGTATCATTTTAAGAAAAAAGAACACTTTGTTCGATGTATGATACTGACTGATGCCAATATTTCTCAAAGTAAAATCGTAGAGACCTTTCAATTCGTATTTAAAACCAACAAATGTTGGTCTGCTTATTGAGAAATATTATTTTTTCAATAACAATCGGACCTAAGTTTTTAATATAACACGATTGAATATACCAAGACCAACAAGTATTTTCATCAAACCATTTAACAACAGATATAAAATATTCGTGAACATAGTAATAATTTTCTCTTACTCTATTGACTGTCATGTTCTATTTTATTTAAATTCATTTGGATACCACAGCAGTAATCAGCCATCATTTGTTTGTGCCACCGTCCCTGGTAGTGTTCATCCATTGTTTTGATATCCTGATAGAATCGTTCTTGTTCATCATTTACATTCACAATTATCCGAAAATTTATCTAGATGGCCATGTAGAAAGGACCCTTAATACTCATATTAGTGTATGACTGATGAAATGTATTACTGATAAAGTTTATCAGTTAGTTTGAATTTTGCAGATACATTAGGAAAGTTCGGTACTTCTATTTAAAATTTTTTAAAACTCAAAAACACGTTTTTTCTTATAAAAAGAGGTTATTTCAGGTGCCTGACACTTATTGCTACCTGAAAATTGACGGGTTTCTACGACCCTTTTCTAACTAAAAATATTGCGATCAGCCAAGATAGTAAATTGATCTTTTTTCTAAAAATGAGCAATTTCAGTAGAGTAAAAACGGTAGTTAGCCATGAAAATTAAAGGTCAATTTCGGAAGCAGCACTGTCAAATAAATTCAAATGAACGTGTTTTGTTTCTTGGCAATAAAAGTCATGTTAACCAGTGTTATTTTCACAATATTGAACGTATTTAATACGGGAATGAACAACGGGATCTTCTAAGAAAAATCGCAAATTTGCATTTCACTAACAAAATGTATATTAGGTTGTTCCAAAAGTTCGTAAACACTTGCAAAAAATTGAAATTTTACTCGCCAAGTAATCTAAGGTTATCAGAAAACACTTGCAAAAAATTGAAATTTTACTCGCAAAAACAACAAATATTATTGCTCAAAATAAAAACCATCATTTTCCAAGACTTTCTAGCATCGATTTGCAAGCTTTCGGATCTGCTCAAAGTACCATTCAGCCGGCTTCGAATCAAAGAATTCTTGACACGCTTCCTCGACTTCATCAAGCGAGTCGAATCGGCGGCCCTTCAGAAAGTGTTACATTGAGCGGAAAAGGCCGTAATTTGATGGAGCACAGTCAGGACTGTAGGCTAGATGTGGTAGAACCTCAACGGCGTCTAGCTCGTTAAACTTGTCTTTGGTCTTCCTGGCGGTGTGTGGCTTGGTATTGTCCTGCTGCATCAAAGAGTGCTTTTGGTTGATCAGAGCCGGGTACTTTTGCTTCAACTTTCCGTAGACCCGCACAAATTGCTGACAGTAAAGTTCGGCACTGATGGCAAGAACATTCGGAACAAACTCAAAATGCATGATTCCTTCAAAGTTCCACTAAACACACAACACGACTTTCTTGCCGAATCAATCTTGTTTTGGAACCGACGGTGTCTCTTGCCCTTTCTGGACTCATCGCTTGTCCTGATTGTGCTGGACCAGATAGACCCATTTCGCAAGTGTTTACGAACTTTTGGAACAACCTAATATGTTTATATGACGTGAGTTCTGTCCTATTAATCCCTTTTCTCATGACCTCTGTATTGCTTACCAGAAATTTCTTGGATTACTCTGCGTCCCACCATTCCTTCCCTCAGCACTGAAGAACTATAAAGTTAGATCTCGCATTAAAATTAATATTTAAATTCTTAAAAAATATTATTAACCATAAACGTGAAGCTTACGTTTTAATCCAGTGGGGGTCTCAATTCATATCCAATAAATAATTATAAAGCTTTAAATTTAAAAAGTTTTTTCTTTTACATTAACTGTGATGAAAAAAGGAACTCAACCACCATATTACCACCCGCCGTATATTAAAGGTCAGGAGTCGCATGTGAATCGTGATCCACGGTGTGGCCACCCCTGGCGTATAAGATCCGGTATAAGTTTTGCATGTCAACGTGTCATTAACTGTTCCGTTACTTTGCTAAATCAAAAAAACGCATCGACCGACATTGTTATGCACAGTGAAGAACGAAAAAAAAATTTTCACGACAGATCTGTTAACAGTTGCCTTAAAGCCATGAACCTGTTCAATTAATCCTACTTTTCTCGGGCTTACAGCCTCTTACGTTGAATATACCGGTTCTCGCTCGATCACCGAATTTAAGCAACGTTGAGCCTGGTCAGTACTTAGAGGAGTGACCGCTTTGGAATACCAGATGCTGTAAGCATTTACTGACGGATGTGCGTTATGGTGCAGTGGAAAGAGAAATCGGTGAGCGGAGTTCGAATTCCAGTTGAATACCCTCCATTCACTTAAGCAGTGGTACCCTTGTGAAAGATATTAATCCGTCCCTTCCCTTCAGTTATGGCTTAAATAACAGAGTAGGACTTGGGGACCTTGTCCTTAAAAACAAAATCCCAATGAATCTTGATACTCAAAAAGAAAAATATATTACTAGACACAAAACTTATATAAACAACAATAAATTGTTTAACGAAAAAGGTATTACCAGCAATAAATAAATAAAAATTTAGTTGGCAATAAATGACCCGCCGAGGTTGATTTGCCAGAAAAACAAAACAACTGACCTTCTTTTCTCACATTATTTCTGGTTTTTGATGTTTATTTCCTTTTCTAAAAACACTCGCAGGAGTGACTCTCCTTTATAAAAATTGAGGACGCAAAATATTTCTATATAGCCGATCAAAGAACGAAAATAAGTTCATAGCAAATTTTTACTTAAATCTTGAAGCTATGAAAAATTAATAATATTTATACCGAATATACAAGACAACAGTAGTTGCTACCCGGAGTAGAAACCCTGTAATTTTTCAGCAAAATACGGAAAAATTTCAACATTGACGGAAATAATCTCTTATACGATGCCCTAAACTTTTAAATGAATTATACTAAAAGAAAGAGTGTCAATATTGTTACTATTTACTAAATCACTTGTTTTAGGAATGCTTATTTTGTATTTTGTGACATGTTCTTAGGTACACGTGTGATCATGGTTCTTCATGACTATATGGCATTTATTCATACTCTGACTATTTTCCGTAATTTTATTTTCATTATCACAAACTGTCAATATTTGTGCACCCCCAGCATTCATCATGTGTATGTTAATCCGGTTAATATTGAGGGAATTTCGAACTGAAACCATTAACCTGCTAGGGTAGATTAATCTTGTTCCACTGACAATATCTAGGGATCATTCAGTCAGTTAAGTGCCATACGCGATACACGCTTTGGGCGATCATGTCTCGAAAGAGACATGACTGACTTGGCAGAAGATTATCCCGCAGTAGGTAGCCATTGCTATCTGCGGTAGATTGGTTGCCAGCCAAGGCTATAGAACCCAATCTGTCCTATTATTTAATCCATAACTGGAGGGAAGAAACGGATTATTACCTTTCCCAAGGGTATTTGTGCGTAAGTGAATGCAAGGAATTCAATTGGAATTCGAACTCTGTACTCTGAACTCTAGTTCCGTGTTGATATCCGCTGCACCACAATGCACATCCTAGTGACATCACGTAGTTGTTTCTGGTCTTTTTCTTATCAAGTGCTACTTCTTTTTATTACTAATTCTGTTTTCACTGAGTCGAGGTCGTTACTACTCTAGAAAGGGATTGAACTCAGAATTACTGCCAGAAAACTCACAAACCAGCATTTTAATCTATCTAGGAAAATTAATTAGTGGTTTCGGGAATTTGGTGACATAGAAGTTGTGAGTTGTATCCCCTCGTTGGTCAGTGTAGACTTAGATTCAGTGAAAACAGGCGAACAATAACTTAGCATTAGTAAATAAGAAATAAGACGAGATCACTCTGACAGTGGAATTTAAAAGATCAACCCCTGTAGATTAAATAAAGGGATCTGAGCGAAATTCTTTGAAGGTTGCTTGGATCCAGAAGCACCTGATGAAGGCCGGAGGACACAACGACGGAAACCTTGCTATAATAACAATAAATTCGAGAGCAATAACCGGTAAATTTTCGTTTTAGGTGCCGACGGCTTTTCCCCTTCAAATTTATCCAAAATAGTATTATTTCTGTGCAAATGTATATGCTGAACTCAAATCAACAATTAGTTATTGAAGAAACTTACCTTTATCTTGAAAGTCCATAAAAAAAAAACGAACTATATCTCGCACTTTTTCTCTCCCGTAACTCTCACGAAGAATGACGTTCTACGGAGGCGGAATTTCCTGTCGAATTTTGGTTGTTTTTCTTCCTCTACTGAAACTTCCGGCCATGTACTTCCTGTTTCGAGAGCAATAAGCGTAGAAATACAATAGCGCATTACTTTAATTCCCGGAAATACATCGCCGGAAGTATCCGTAAATGAAAAAAAATCGACAAAACATTCGATCACATGCGCAGTCCGTCATTCTGCAGTTAATTACATGACTTCGTGAGAGTTACGGGAGAGAAAAAGTGCAAGATATAGTTCGTTTTTTTTTATGGACATTTAGATAAAAAAGCTAAGTTTCTTCAATAATTAACACTTGATTTGAGTTCAGCATATACATTTGCATAGAGATAATGCTCTTAAGGATGAATTTGAAGTGGAAAAACGACGGGATTTAAAACGAAAATTTACCCAATAACCTGAGTATAAATAACGATAATTCTTTATCCCACATTTTCAGACATTCTCTATCTTTTTTTATTTACCATTTTATCAATTCAGTTTTTTTCTTTAAGCTCCTTGTTCTGCCATCTATTTCCTCAAACTCATAAAAATATTTTTCTCATCGTTTTTCCCTGTTCCTTTTAATTTTTTTCCTATAATTAAGGTAGATGAAGAAAATCAAAAGGAAGGACTACAAATAAATGACAAGAAAACCAAATATATGGTCATCAGGAAACGGAGGATACCAAAATGTCAATTAAAGCAAGTAAAAAAATTAAGTCCTTGAGAAATGTTCTAAGAGAAGTCAAATAGTACGACACAGAGATCCGAAGGCGAATTGGAACAGCCAATGAAGCATTCCAGAAACTAATCAGAGTATTAAGAGACAAAAAAACTTTGCTAGAAACAAAGAAGGGAGTACTGGATTGTCTGTCCTTCAATATGGCAGTGAATGCTGGACAATATCATCAAAGATTGAATAAAATCTTGAAGCAACTGAAATGTGGTTCTACAGAAGGATGCTGCGAATATCATAGCACTATCATGTGAGCAATGATGAGGTTTTAGAATGAATGGAAACGAAAAATAAATTAATACTGAGCATCAGGAAGAGACAGCCGAAGTTCTGGGGACATGTAAAAGAAGACTTAGAGAATCTGATACTCACAGGACAAATAGAGAGAAAAAGAGACAGCAGAAAGCATTGGATAGCATATTTGAAGGGCCTGAGCAGGTGGATGTCAGTGCGGGGTTTGGGTGGGGGTAACAGGAGAAAGCATGCTAAGAACAACCAGGAATAGGAAGGAGTGGGAAGCCATGATCTCCTTCGTCCTGAAGGGACATGGCACATAGATAAAGAAGAAATGTTTATTTGACTCATTCTAAATATCTGTAACTGTTTCATTCTATTTTCGAATTTTCTACTTGCTTTCTTTTTTACGATCTTCCTAAAATTCGTCGGTAGAACGAACTCTCTGTCAGTGTAAATCTCTTCGTCATCCCTTAGGAAATTATCTAACATTCATTCTCATGAGATTTATCCAGATGAGAAATAAAACAATGGTATAAAATTGATTTGTTTTTTCCTTACAATATTTAAGTCAGTTTAGTGTCATACGTGCTATATGCTTGGTCTATCATGCTTTTTCGATCCATGACTGACTAGGCAGAAGATTTTCCCGCGGTAGTTCGCAATTACTTTCTGAAGTAGACAGGTTGCGAACTAAAGCTATAGAAGCCAATGTGTCCTGCTATTCAACCCATACCTGGAAAGAGAAGAAATGGATAAATATTTTTCCAAAAGGCATTTGTGCGTAAGTGAATAAAACGAATTCAACTAGGATTTGAACTCGGCTCTCCGATTTCTCATTCCGAGTCAATATCCACTGCACCACAACGTACATTTGGATCAATTTCTAAAACTAATCTTTCGCTATTTCTATTCAGGATTGCATTTCGCATCGACTGTTATACCTCCCAGATGTTTAAATTTACACACATGATTTATTTTGACTTCGGTGGTCAGTCAGTTAAGTGCCATACGCGATACACGCTTTGGGCGATCATGTCTCGAAAGACACATGACTGACTGAGCAGAAGATTATCCCACAGTAGTTTGCCGTTGCTTTCTGCGGTAGACTGGTTGCCAGCCAATGCTATAGAACCCAATCTGTCCTATTATTTAACCTATAACTGGAGGGAAGAGACTGATTAATACCTTTCACAAGGGTATTGGTGCGTAAGTAAATGCAAGGAATACAACTGGAATTCGAACTCGGCTCCCCGATTTGTCGTTCCGGGTTGGTATCCGCTGCACCACAACGCACATCCGAAACTTCGCCACTACTCAACTCAAAGTTTAGACTCTGTTGTTAAAAATCATGTATTCCATCTTCTTAAACAGTCATATTTTCTTCTTCTTCTCATTATAATTGATCTTTCAGTTTCTTATCAAAAAAAGATATTTTACCATTACCACATAATTGGCCGATCTTATGAAACATCACATCCCATTGCGTAATCCAGATAAGGTAACAAAAAGATTATTAGATTCAGTGTTACAGATCTCGTTTTAAAGACAGTTTGTGAGAACTCTTAGACTATACAATCCTTACTTTGAATATGATCATAGACAAAGTGCAACTAAAGTGACAAAACCAGCGAACAAAATAGTTATTTTTCCCCACCACATAAAACACGAAACATAGGCGATCATGGACTTTCATTTGTATCTGTCTCTTATCGCTCTCAATAAATTTTCTCTTGGTATTTCTTCCAAACCCCGCAACGCCATCCATTTGCTCAGGCCTATCACGTGTGTCTTGCACTGCTTTTCCTTGTCTACCTTTCCTTCTACCAGTCTTGTGAATATTAACTTCTCCATGCACTTCTTCCTCATTACGTGTCCCAGGATCCTCGTCTGTTTCTTCCTGATGTTAAGCATGAGTTTTCTTCTCGTTTGCATCCTCACCAACACCTCATCTTTGCTCACGGGCTCAGTTCATAGTATCCTCAGTATCCCTCTGCAAACCCACATTTCTGCGAAGCGTTATAACAGAAGACGGAAAGTGCGGCACAGAGATCCGAAGTTGAATTGGCATGGCGAAGGAAGCATTCCAGAAGTTGAGTAAGGTATTAAAAAACAAGACAATTTAGCTAGAAACAAGGAAGAGAGTACTGGATTGCTACGTGCTGTCCGTCCTTCAATATGGCAGTGAATGCTGGACAATACCATCAGAGATGAAGGAAAAACTTGAAGCAACTGAAATGTGGTTCTTCAGATAAATGCTGTGAATATCATGGATCAAGCATGTGCGCAATGATAAAGTCTTGGAAATGATGTAAACAAAAAGGAAATTAATACCGAGTATCAGGAAGAGACAACTGAAGTTCCTGGGATATGCAATGAGGAAGAAGGGCTTGGAGAATCTGATACTAACAGGCCAGATAGAGGGAAAAAGAGACAGGGGAAAGCAAGGGATAACATATTTGAATGATCTAATCAGGTGGATGACGGAACGAGGATTTCATGGTGTAACAGGAGAAGGCGTTCTCAGAGCCACCAGAGATAGGGAAACGTTGAAAGCCATGATCGCCTACGTCCTAAAGGGGCAGGGAATATAGAAGAAGAAGTTGACCAATCACCACTTTCCAGGCTTGTAAATTTCCGTATTTCTGGGTATGACGATAAACTACATCCGGCAGGAAGGCCTCTGACCGGGATATTGGAAATTTTGGGCACATAGAAGAAGCCTTTCTTTCATCCTTGAGGAGATCGTCTAACATTCACTGCTATACAGAATGACAAATATCTCACATCCGTCCAGCACATTTTTCAGTACTTTGGTTAGCTTTTAAAATGCGTTCTTGGCCATATCAGTGCGTTCTTCGGATCTCAATATCACACTTACATCATGTGACAGATCGCTTCCCAGATATTTAAGTTGCTTTACATGTTTAATTTTAGTTTCCCCGACCTGTGGTTTGCATTTTGGAGTTTTCTTTTAGCTGATGATCATACATTCAGTTTTCTTGAAGCTTGTGCCAAGTCCTTTCTTGTCTCCAGAAAATTGGAAAAGAAATTACTGAAGCCAAGAAGCTTATCCGAGTTTAAATGTGGAGAAAATAAAAAAATCGCAATATCATACAATCAAAACCAACACAACAAAAATGAACTGATCTAAAACAACCGAAAAAACTCATATAAATCCTGACTCCATTAACTAAAGGTAACAGAAGAAATAGAACATAACGATATACCTACAATCATTACAAAGTTTTTCTCCAAAATAATGAACATACCGACGAGAAAGTTAAGAAACCTATTACAAAACAAAATTATAAGGTATCTCTTGAAGCTAAACATTTGAAAACAGAATATTGTATCCCCGAATGTAATTAGAAGTTTCTAGATTTTATGAAAGAAGTCTGGAATCAGAAACATAGAAAGTCGTGTTTATTTCATATTAATTCCCAAATGTAACAAGAAAGTAGTCCTTCAGTCTCTTATAAATAAAGAAGTGTTTCAGTTGGATAAATTAAGATGAAAGTATTAAGGAAGATTGCTTGAACTAAACTCTCATCTTTTTCTTTTATGAATGTCAATTCTTCAAAACACAGCTTGGCTCTCATTCTACTAAGAGATGTAATGATGAAATTTATACTACTTTATGTATTGTGGCCCCCAGAACGTAGACGATCATGTCTCTCCACAATTTCCTTTCCTTTGTAGCGCTTATTCTTTATTTAACTGTTCTATTTGGATGTGCACTTCCGACTGGATGTGCGTTGTGGTGCAGTGTATGTCGACTCGTAAAAACAATTCGGGGTGCCGAGTTTGAATTCCAGTTAAACTCCTTGCATTCACTTACGCGCAAATACCTTTTCCAAAGGTATTAATACATCTATTCCTTCTAGTTATGGGTTAAATAACTGGACAAATTGGGTTCTATAGCTTTGGCTGGCAACCAGTCTACCGCAGAAAGCAATGGCAATCTACCACGGGAGAATCTTCTGCCCAGTCAGTGATGTCTCTTTCGAGACATGATCGCCCAAAGTGCGTATCACGTATGGCACTTAACTGACTGACTGATCTGTTCCACCATAAATCTCATCAAGTATGATATACGCCCATTTTCTTTGTGCCTCTTGCCCTAAATCTGTCCTGTGAGTATCAGATTCTCCAAGGCCTCTCTCTTTATTATGGGCTCTCGAAATTTTAACTGTCTCTTCCTGATGTTAAATACAAATTTCCTTTTTGTTTCCATTTCACTAAAATCTTCTCGTTCCCCATGTTTTGTCCACAGTATCCTCAGCATCCTTTTGTAGTACCATATTTCTGTCTCTGCCTCATCTTTGAGGAGGTTCTTCAGCAATCACTGATATATATGAGAACATATTTCACGTAAGAGTTCAGGTCTCTTTTGTTTGTTTCTAAAGCATTTTTCTGTCTCATAATACACCGCCTTGCTTTGGAAATGCATTTTTACTGTCCCAAAATGCCTGCGGATTTTAGTGTCCCACTTTCCATCCTATCTTAGAATACTTCCCAGATAATTCAATTTCATTTTAATTCTATTTGATTTTACTATATCTGAACTATAGCAAATAATAGAAAAATGCATACTTTATATGTCGATCTCACAGCAGCCTCGATAGAGAATGCTTCTTTTCATCCGGGCTTACGGCCATATCACGTTGAATACACTGGTTCTGGCTCGATCACCCAAGTTAAGCAACGTTGAGCCTGGTCAGTATATAGATGGGTGACCGCTTGGGAATATCAGGCGCTGTAAGCGTTTAGTGACAGATATGCGTTGTGGTGCAGTGGATATCGGCTCGGAAAGAGAAATCAGTGAGCCGAGTTCGAATTCCAGTTGAATACTCTACATTCACTTAAGCACTGGTACCCTTGGGAAATATATTAATCCGCCCCTTCCCTTCAGTTATGGGTTAAATAACAGAGTAGGACTTGGGGCCCTGCCCTTAAAAACAAATCCCAATGAATCTTGATACTCGAAAAGAAAAAATATTACTAGACACAAAACTTATATAAAAACAACAATAAATTGTTTAACGAAAAAGGTATTACCAGCAATAAATAAATAAAAGTTAGTTGGCAATAAACGACCCGCCGAGGTTGATATGCCACAAAACAATCTTTTCATCTATTAGTTACCGCCTTCTAAGCACCGAATGCACTGAATGCGTCGATCTCATATAACTGCTTTATCGGTCTTACAACTCATGCGCAGACGCCAATAGCGAAAGATTTCATACATAATCAAGAGTACGAATATGATGAAACAAGAGAGCAAGTCTATTTAATCTTTTTCTAGACCACACCCTGTGCATTTATAAGGTTATATGAAAAGAGATGAACACTGATCATTTAATCATTCAATAAAACATACCAAATGAATCTTTTAATAAAAGACAGCAATCTTGTTTTACCAATGAGGTCAATATACAGATGATGAAAGTGGATTATAATATAGGTATTCTTGGTTGGTACCATAATAAATTTGAACCGAAAATCAACATTCTTTAGTAACATTCTAAGAAATAGCCCACAAGATAAACAACTCCGAAATAGAAATTATGAGCTGTAGTTGAAATAAAAGCAATGATAACACCTACTCTTAATCTATAAAAATCATTCAATATATGGATTTAGTAAATATCAAACACTGGAAATCCCTCGTTGTATGAATCAGTTATAGCAAATTTATTATAGGACATAAGGAAAATAAAATAGGCTGCAATACATTCTATCAACACGGCAAATTGCTACAAAACTAAAAAAAAGTAACCTGAAAACTTAAGTTATGTTAAATAGCGTTGTCAGATCAAGAATATCATATTAATGTTAATCATAGCGTCAAACCCGATCAGAACTATCTAAACTCATTTCTATACAACAAATTTCTCAGGTCAATGACTATTTGCGGCTTTGAGCGATGGAGATCTGTGGATCTTGGCAAAAAATCATCCATCTTTAAATCTTGTGAATTAGAACTACAGGAATACAAATTTGACCAAATAATAGCAACCATAACCCAAGAAGACTAACAGCAACAGCAACAACTAAAGTGAGTGTCAGATGTAACTCAAAGAGATAATAATGAGATAATGAAGGTGTTGGCATTTCCACACTATTTCGATTGAAATGTTAGAAAGAAAAATCTCATCAATAATGGAAAGACAAAACAGTAACTTAACTTGATAAAACCTCAGTCAGTCAGTTAACATGATACCTGCTAGGGCGATTATGTTTCCTTTGAGCCATGATTGACTAGGAAGAATATTTTCCACCAATTAGCATGTTATTTCTTTCTACAGTAGACAAGTTGACAACCTCGGCTATTGAACCCGATCTTTCAAGCTATTCAACCTGGATAGAGAATAAAACGATTAATACCTTCCTGATGAATATTTGCACGTAAGTGGACGCAACAAATTCAGTCGAAAGTGGAATTCGGCACTGAGATTTTTAATTAGAAGCAGATATCCATTGGACAACAACGCAGATCCAAGAAAAACCTATTTTACTGAAATATTGTTTTAAAAGAACTCTTTTATAAATTTCAACCTGCTGCTCGGTCTCTGTTTCTGCCTCATCAGCCCTGGTCAATGAATTCTTAAAAGAAATATTTTATAAATTTCAAATCGGCTGCTCGGTCTCTGTTTCTGCCTCATCAGCCTTGGTCAATGAATTCTTAAAAGAAATATTTTATAAATTTCAAATCGGCTGCTCGGTCTCTGGTCTCTGTTTCTGCCTCGTCAGCCTTGGTCAATGAATTCTTAAAAGAAATATTTTATAAATTTCAAATCGGCTGCTCGGTCTCTGTTTCTGCCTCATCAGCCTTGGTCAATGAATTCTTAAAAGAAATATTTTATAAATTTCAAATCGGCTGCTCGGTCTCTGTTTCTGCCTCATCAGCCTTGGTCAATGAATTCTTAAAAGAAATATTTTATAAATTTCAAATCGGCTGCTCGGTCTCTGTTTCTGCCTCATCAGCCTTGGTCAATGAATTCTTAAAAGAAATATTTTATAAATTTCAAATCGGCTGCTCGGTCTCTGTTTCTGCCTCATCAGCCTTGGTCAATGAATTCTTAAAAGAAATATTTTATAAATTTCAAATCGGCTGCTCGGTCTCTGTTTCTGCCTCATCAGCCTTGGTCAATGAATTCTTAAAAGAAATATTTTATAAATTTCAAATCGGCTGCTCGGTCTCTGTTTCTGCCTCATCAGCCTTGGTCAATGAATTCTTAAAAGAAATATTTTATAAATTTCAAATCGGCTGCTCGGTCAATGAATACCGAATGTTTCTTTATAAGGAAACGGCTTTGAAATTTTTCCTAGAATCTTTAGCAATTTTTTTCAGGACGCTCTTAACGTCTCACGTTTCCTGTAAAAATTTAAGCCAACGTTCGCTAAAAGCATGGAACTTTCTTGAGACTGCCTGAAGGAAATACTGGGTCTGTTCGGTGGTGATGAAATGATACAAACTTGTTTCTTTTTAGATATTAAAAGTTTCAAGCCATTTTCCTTCAGTGAGCAGTTTAAACTAGTTCAAAGGAAAGCTGTAAAACACCGAACATCTTCTTTTAGGGAGGTGCTTCCATAGATATTATCTTCTACATAAGAATTTAGCAATAATATGAGGGTGTTTATAGGTAGGGCGTTTATAAAAAGCAATTAGGTGGTAGAACTATAGGGAAGTCTTTTTGGTGGAGGATCACTAGCATTCTTATTTGCATGTTTTACGTTGGTGCGTATTATTTGGCAGTAAATATGGTGATTTTTAAATAACATCAGAAATGTTATGCGCATTCAACGTGAAACACATCGATGAACTACTGGTTTTAATCGATTTCTATAGAAACGACGTATGTTGGCAAATGCTTGATTCTATAATTCAACCGTTAATAAAATCGCGACAAACAGAAAGTGTGACCAAATGGCCATAAATAAGCATTAACATGTCTATAGAGTTTACGCACAAAGTTATTTCTGCTAAACTCACATAACCTATTTTTTATTGTTTTTTCTACTTTTTTTTCTTTTAGAGTAGCAACTTCAATAAAGTCTTGTATAACTTTATACACAAAATTCATTCACTTATGTAATTTTCTATGTATCAAAAATATAACATGAACATCATTTGGAGCATATTGCTCACTATTTACACGATGCATTATTTAAATCCTTCTCAGTTATTTTTTTTAATCATTTCACCCCTAGCAAGGCGGAAACGCCACTGATGTGCAGGGGGTTACATAAATGTAAAAATATTAATTAGAAAAGAGTGAGGAGTACAAACTAGTTAGAACAATAGAAAGCAGGTGCGATGACAGATACATAGGTGGAGAAAAAGGGAAGGTTATACAGGGGTCGGGAGAGAGCTAGAGTCCAGTGGTTAGTAGATGAGTATTGACTTTGCATTTAAATTTCTGGAGGTTGTAGCCGTCAGGAAAGCAAGAATACGAGAGCGAGTTCCACAGGCGGGAAGTGCGAGAGAAGAAGCTGCAGGAGTAGAATTGTCGTCTGCATTTGGCTAACCTAACTGTGAATGGTGAGTATATTATACCAACATTACTTCGTAGAAATAGATTACCGATTGGTTGGCCAGTTTCAAATAAAAAATTATTCGGTATAAATTCAATAAAGTCAATATTAGATTTACTAGGAACATCTTCTGGCACAAAGTATATTTTCGTGACATAAACAGGAAAAATATTTTGGACAACTTGGGACAAAAAGCGGAACGAGCCACTTCTTTGTGGACATGGTTGCGTATTTCCAATAGGTTTCAGTTGTCTCACGTTGAAATACCGGTTCCCAGACGATCACCTAAGTTACGCAACGACGAGTCTGGTCAGTATTTAGATGGGTACCCCTTTCGGATGCATGTTGTGGTGCCTTCATGACATGATCACCCTAGTATATGTCACGTATGGCACTTAACTTACTGAACCACTTGGGAATACCAGTTGCTGTGAGCATGGATGTGCAAATGGCATAATGGACTTACGGCCACTTCACGTTGAAACACTGCTTACTGTATGATCACTGAAGTTAAGCAACGTCGAGTCTAGTCAGTACTTAAGGGGTGACCGTTTTCGAATATCAGTTGCTGTAAACATGCAAGTTCGGGTCGTGTAACAGATAATGTCACGAAATTTTAATTGTAAAATGTCGAATATTAATTGTTGAAAAAATCGAACTGTTTTATTCTGTAACCTTAATAATTATCGATTTACGCCTATATATCGTTGAAACACCTGTTCTCGTATGATCAGGTTAAGCAAAGTCGAGCTTGGTCAGTATCTAGAGGGGTGACCACTTAGGAATACCAGGTGCTATAAGCTTGGATGTGAAGGTGGTGTGCTGGAGAATACTCAGAATAGAAAATTTGAGCGCAGAGTTAAAATTCCAATCAGTTTCTTTATATTCATTTACGCGCAAAGGAAATTATGGATTCACTTCTTCTTCATCCCACTAGCTATGGATTAATTCGTAGAACTTGTATCACGTAAAATCATTATTATCTCTAAAAGATTCTTACAAACTAATACTGTTTTCTAGCTTTAAATAACCTTCAAAGCGTTAATAAGCCGTAAAAATCGAATCAAATAATTAATATTAGCAAATTTCAAACGTATGTTAGACGATGGAAATTTGGATTCTACTGTTGTCGTCAGGTCAATACACCAAAGTGGCACTGTGTATGTTTCTTACATCAAAAGCAACTGCTTTTTAACCAGAAGATATTTTTCGTAGTCTTGAATAAGAAAAGGTAGATAGTCGGGATTTACCCTACTCCCCCACTGGAGCGAGTTGTGACACAAGGTCGGTTTTTAACGTGAGGAACCTGAGCACGTACGCTCAGGCCACTGGTCAAAGATTACTTAGCCTCCGCTATACGCGGTAACTGGGTACAAAGCTGGTTTTAGCTGGTCATTGCTTGTTAAAACGTATATGGTCTACAGAGAGTTTGTGAAGGAAAGCGAGAAGTAAAGACAAAAATGTAAATTACAAGAAAATTCAGTGTATGGTAAAAAGAAAATTCAGTGTATGGTAAAAAGAAAATTCAGTGTATGGTAAAAAGAAAATTCAGTGTATGGTAAAAAGAAAATTCAGTGTATGGTAGTTAGCAAAAGAGACAGCCTGACATGCAAATTACAAACTGGGGATATTAAAATCAAACATGTACGGCAAGTTAAATATCTCGGAGGATTTCGTTTCATTTTAATGTTATGGAATAACATTAAAACAAAACAACCCCCACCCCCGTTGCAAGTTAATTCACTCTTCCTTTTGTCATCGTCATGGAGTTTCACTTGCCAGTGCCCCAATTTTAATGCAAGTTTTGTAAAGAACCTTGCCGACCCGAGTGATGATTATATCTTCATTAACTGTAAGAGGTTTTGCATATTTCGTTGTTATTTTGTTGGGAGCTCTAAAAACTACATAAAATTTCTTAATGCTATCGTTCTCTTCCATTAAAATTATTGGTAAACACCCAGGGCTATTGGACCTCTCAGTTACGCCTGACTGCATCATTTCGTTGACCGCTGAAGCAACCATCATTATTTGTTCCATTGGTGTGCGATACAGCCCCTTTCTCATAGGCTCATGCGTTCCAGTAACGATAGGCTTCTTCACAATATCGTCACTAACAAACAAGTCTGTATTTCCTTTCAGTAGCCTCCTAATTTCGGTACCTTTTCTAAATCTACATTGGCATTTTTTTATTCTTCCGTTTGTCGGGCATACTAATTTCACTGATGTTATCTGCCCTTTCAAATTTAGCAATTGGACACCCCGATTCAAGGTAACCGTTTGGTTGGAGACTTTCGTTATTAGCAACGGAAACCTACGAAATTTAGCGATTTTTAATTCTACATTATCAACTGATGTATCGCTGAAGTTGCTAACGTATCCAGTACTCAGCTATTCTATGTCATAATCTTTGCTACTCCCATTTCAAAAACTTAATTTGTCGTATACAAGTGTACAGGCGCTGGGGTTTTAATGTTGCGTTTTGTGCCAACCTAATAATAGAGGAAATATGGACATCTTTCTCTAATGCTACGTATTTCTCCCCTGTTCTTAAAGGACCCTAAATCAAAATACATTCTCACCTCGTTTTGCTTTAGCCAATCACGGCTGAGTATAACATTTCTATTAAGAGTCTTCAGAACGAAAAATCATGGCAGAATGGACTGATTTTCTATTTGAATTTGAAGGCGACAAAAACCTTTTACGATTAATGGGAACCCGTTAGGAGTTTGTAATTTGACTTTCTTCTTTTCAAATGCAACTCTCTGTCGAAACTGCTAGTGTTGCTGTAACAACAACCGTTTCGACGGATAAACGATAACAACAAAGGCGTACATATAAAAATATAATCTTATATTTCTATTCTCTTCGGTGACTGTTGTGTGTATAAGGATAGTCGGAGGGAGGTTGGCACACACGAGGAAGTGACTGGCCAGAGTTTTCTTTTCTTCCCTGCGTTCTCTTTGAGTCCTTTTACCGCACTCAGATCTAGAACCGGAAAAACATCGGTTTTATATGCGCTTAGATTCACCAAATTTCGCTTGATTGCATATGGCGTATAAAGAATAATGTGTCTGTAAGTAAATTCTGTTCTATGACTTTAAATTTTATGTAATTTTATTTGCTATTTCTGTAAACGAGAAAATTACCCAGAAATGTTCTGATTGTGTTCTTATCTTTATTTGTTTTTATATATGCAAACACGTTTGAGTAATTAAAAAGAACCGATAAGGTTTGTCCGCCTTTTTACTTTTTTTACTGTATTTTTCCAATTTTCGGAAAAGGTCTTGAGTATTGTGCTCGAAATTGTGGTTTGAAGTTCATATTTTGTTCAAGTAGTTTCAATTTTTGCAACCATTTTGTCCAGGCGCATTTATTTATTATTTTCATATTATTATTGTCTTTGAGTTAGCTGCCTCTGACGTCATCACACTCCTTTGCGATTGTTTTATCTCTATATATAAAAGTTAATCTGTGAGTCTGTGTGTTACTGTTCCCTATGCACACCTATATTTTTTAAGCTACGCCATTCAAATATTTTAGGGACACATATCTACAGGGAAACCAGGTGGACACATAATTCTTGAGTTTAAGTTCAGAAATTTTCTCTTTGGCACTTTTTGGCCAATGATGCAGATTGTTTACATTTGCTCCATAAAACATCTAATATCTAAGATGGCTGCTGAATTACGTCACAGAAATCAAATCAAATGTGTCAAACAAACAATTAAATTATTTTTTTATTAAAAAAAAATGAAACAAAAATGAGCATTTATATTTAATTTTTATTCCGACGTTTTAAAAATTCATTTGGTCAACAAACAAAATGGGAATATTTTTCTCCCGTAATTTTGGAACAAATATGTAGGCGTGCATAGGGAACAGTCACACACAGGCTCACAGATTGCCTTTCATATATATAGATTATATTTTAAGTGTTTGCAGCTAATTTAGACGTATTTGTTTCATCCGCTGAAGAAATTAAATTGTTCTGAGTTGCACGGGCAACGCCGAAATATGATGCTAGTATTTCTTAATCTCAAAACCGCTACATTTGACTGACATATTTCTTTAATGTAAACATACATTTGTTTGCCAGCCTGGATTCCTTAATTTGAGCGAAATTGTATAGAAAATGAAAACAAAGAGGAAACTTATACTTAACACCAGGCAGACAATTGACATTTCTAGAGCATATAAATGAGATGGGTTTTAAGATATGACACTCACATGGCAGATTATCTACAAGAGGGGCAGAAGGAAGCAACGTATAACTTAGTGAGATTGAGTAATTGGATGGTGGATGAAGGTTGAGAAGAGATAAATAAAACACGGAATTTATTAAGAGCTACAAAGGACGGGAAATTATAGAAATCCAAGATCGCCTACGTATTGAAGTGACACATATTATTAGTAGCAGTTTAACCCGGTTTCACTCGAGTAGTTTAAGCAATAAGAATAAGAAACATATGATGAATTTACGTAGCAAATACTTTTTTTTTTTTTTTTTAATCATCTCACCCCAAGCAAGGCATTCCACTGCCACTATTGCGCATGGGGCTACATAGGGGAAAGTAAAGAGAAGGAGTGGATAGACATAGGGAATGTCAGGAGAAAGGTGATAGATGAGTAAGGATAGCGAGGATGAGTGTCGGGCAGATGGGAAGAGTGCTTGATAGAATGGGAGCAGGTTAGTGTGTTAGGAGGTGTCTATTGACCTTACATTTAAACTCCTGGAGATTGTAGCCGTCGGGGAAGCAATCGTTTGGAAGAGACAGCGTCCACTCTCGTCTCTTTTATAGATATAGATAACAATGTAGAATGTCTCTATTTGATTAGGGTGGGGCTGGGCGGGGCAACATATATAGATATAGATACTATTAAGTGCGGTGATCGATTCTATATTATAATCAATACATAAACTGATCCCTGACTTTGTGAGGTGATAATATATTTTTTCTACCCCTAATGTTGGCTTTCTGAATAATTTCAAAGTGTCGTTAGCGTTCTAAGATTTTGAACTACATTTGAGCGCCAGTCCCGTTGAGCTAGATTGTAAAATCCCGACGCTGAGTCCAACCTATCAAACAAACAAATGCGTACATAGCGTCCACTCCCGGTCTACAGGTCACATAATGGCTATTAAGTTGACACTCTCGCCTTGTTATCACTTGGATTGGCCAAAAAGTTAAAAAGAATTATTTTTTACCTTACTGGCAGGAGCCATGTGTTGGGATGGGTGCAACTTTCTTTAAAATATTCTTAAAAGTAAGTCATTTTTTTTGCTTAATTTTAAACTTTTCGTGCTTAACTGAACGTTTGGTTTTCTTTTTTAACTTTGATTAATTGTTTCTGTCTGATATAGACAACTATTATTTTATTTTGCATTAATTAAATACAATTGTTTTAGAAATAGCTGTTAAAATACTTATGTTAAGTTTTAATAAACACCTTTTAATTGTAGTCGTTATTGAGTTGGTAGTCTGAAGAGGAGCGGGGTACGAATTTCAGCTTGATTCGTTATATTCGCTTACGCTCAAGTACCCTTGGAAAAAGTATGAATCCATCGTCTTACCTATGAGCTGAATAGAAACACAGACTGGGTCATATTGCCTTGGTTGGGAATCAGTCTACCTATTGTAGAAAAAAATTTATGTCTAATCAAATGAAACGTGAGCATCTTTTAAGTTCTTTTGTTATGCGTGATGTTTCCCATTCAGTCACTTAGGCTTACGGCCATATCACGTTGAATACACCGGATCTCGCTCGATCACCGAAGTTAAACAACGTTGAGCCTCATCAGTACATAGATGGGTGACTGCATGGGAATACCAGGTGCTGTAAGCGTTTAGTGACGGATGTGCGTTGTGGTGCAGTGAATATCGGTTCGGAAAGAAAAATTGGTGAGCCGAGTTCGAATTCCATTTGAATACCCTGCATTCAATTAAGCACTGGTACCCTTCGGAAAGGTATTAATCCGTCCCTTCCCTCCAGTTATGGGTTAAATAACAGGGTAGTACTTGGGAACCCTGCCCTTTAAAACAAATCCCAATGAATCTTGATACCCGAAAAGAAAAAAGGATTACAAGACGCAAAACTTATATAAAAACAACAATAAATTGTTGAAAGAAAAAAGGTATTACCAGCAATAAATAAATAAAATTTAGTTGGCAATAAATGACCCGCCGAGGTTGATATGCCATACAACCAAAAACAACCAACCAACCAACCAACCAACCAACCAACCAACTAACCAACCAACCAACCATTCAGTCGCTTAATTGCCGTTCTTTATACATGCTTCATACGATCATGTCTCGAAAGAAACAAAACTAACTATGCAGAATATTTTCCCTGAACAGCTTCCTATTACTGCCTACGATAGACTGCCAACCAAAGCTATAGAACCCAATCTGTCATGCTATTTAACTCATAGCTGGAGGGAGAAGAAATGGATTAATACCTTTACCAAGAGTATTTGGGCGTAAGTGAATGAAGCAAATTCGAATTTTGCTCTCCGATTTTTTATTCAGAGCCGATATTTATTACACCACGAGGCGCATTTATTACACCACAAGGCGCATTTATTACACCACGAGGCGCATTTATTACACCACGAGGCGCATTTATTACCACCGACGAAGGCGCATTTATTACACCACAAGGCGCATTTATTACACCACGAGGCGCATTTATTACACCACGAGGCGCATTTATTACACCACAAGGCGCATTTATTACACCACGAGGCGCATTTATTACACCACGAGGCGCATTTATTACACCACGAGGCGCATTGTCCTCATTGTTTCATTTAAATACCCATACAACGTCATATTCTAAAGCTTGCTAAAACTTATATTCCTCAAATCTATATGAACTTGATCAAAAATATTCCGGCCAAACCAGTAATATTGGAAGAGATAGGCGAGAAAATTCGACCGAATTAAATCTTGAATTTAATTCTGTTTATATATGCATATGGGCACAAGTAGTCTGTTATCTAAGTTGAAGAAAGTTTTGTATAGTTTAAAGATTATTCAAACCTTTTTACCATATTTATTGTTTTGTTTGTGAATCCGCATCTTGATAAAATAAAACAAAAAAATAATCGTCTAAAACCGATATTATTATTCTGGTTCTTTTTTTTTTGTTCATGGATGCGCACATTTTTATTGTATCTTCCAATATTAATCCCAGCCATGATCGATAAGATGCTATATTATTCATAGTAGATCACTAAAATAATGATAACCTATAATAATCGTAGTGTTCTTTAATTTGTCAATACCTATATACGCTGATAATGTATTCATTGTGCTTCTCATTCGTAGACAGTATATTTGAATATTCTGAGACCACTTTTTTATGATGAAAGACCAAATGGCTTTACAAGTTCCTTCCTAAGTCATCATTATTTACAATATTGATATTTGAACAATCTTTTTTAGTTTTTTTTTTTTTGGTAATCGTCTCACCCCACGAGTAGTTACAAATGTAAATTCATGAAAGAAGGGCACCAGGTAATGAGGCTAGTCAGAACAGAGGCCGTCAAAATACTTGTAGAAAAGACAGAAGGAGGCAGGCATTCCGTCGGTGAGAAAGTGGCTGAAGGCGAGTTGCCGAATCGAAGCTGATTACATTGAAGATCCTCCTTTGGATTTTGTTTAGAACCCGAAGATGAACGGCAGGAGCTCCCGATCAGATATGGTAACAGTATTCATTATTCGGACGAACGGCAAGTTTATAAATATGCAAAACGGATTCAAACGAGAAAAACTTCTTGGATTATCACAGCGAACCAACTTTCTTGTCAAGAGATGTAGCTATTGATTTAATGCATTCATTCCGCTTGAGATCGGCTGAGAGAGTGACGCACAGGAGGCGTAGTGTTTTTTGTTCAGAGAGACCAGTGTGATCCATATTAATGGAAGGTATGAAAGCATCTTTATGGTGGTTAAAGGAGAGCAGCTTTGTTTTGGAAGCAATAAAATTTACAAGCCACTTCTTACCCCAATCCGTCACAGACTAAAGTTCTTTTCTAAGAGCAGAACCGACATCTACTTTGTCAGCATTGGCCACCCTGTCAAACGCTTTTGTAATATCAAGTGCAACAGCCGTGGCTTCAACATTCTTATCAAAGGCGGTCCTTACCTATTTTTGCCGTTGTGCTCTTCGGGCTTTTTCAAATGAATATTGATCGAAGTAACCTACAAGCAATTTTTCAACTCCTAGCGCTTCCTGTAATATTTTGATTGATGCTTCTGCTGTTGTAGCGTCTTGTCATATTGTATTTATTTTTATATTAAACCTACTGAGTTGCTTTAATAGCCTAACATATGCACTAATTCTTTCACGTGTCTAACTCTTTAGTGGTCTTCCTGGTTCAGTATTTTTATTTCATTCCACAGGGCCTGATAAATAGCTCTTTCCCTCTATACATGATCAGCAATGCCCGATTTCATTGTTTCACTCTAACTACAGTTTTTCAAAGTTGCACTCCCATTACTTATAACACGGGAGCCGCTAGTAAACAAAGGACAAATGACAGCAAGTCTTCGAGACCATTAGCATCAATCAAAACAAGGCTACAGAAGCATCAATTGAAGCATTAATCAGCAGGCAAGTTAAATAATATAATTGAGTATTTGTGCAATAATCCCTCGTACTGTGTTCAAATATGTTTTTCCGGATATAAAGTGTATAAAAATTGTTCGAATGTTCTATATGTTTGTGTGCTTTCGCTTATTCATTTAGTCATTATAATATATGTTTTTTTTAATTTTCAACTAAATTTGTAGATTTTTATATGTGTATTTATTGTAATGGAAGTCTTTTTTTTTAAATTCCAGAAGGGTCAAAAATATATAACCATGTTCATAGCTGAAAAGAAATATAAGAAAAATGAAATAAAATGCTTACCCGCAGTACCTTGTCAGTTGTCTGTAATGAAAGTGTGAATTGAAGTTGTAGCGATAGATGTGGTGATGGTTGTTGGAATGGAAGTTGTGGGTGGGATGGATGTGGTGGTGGTGGAGGTTGTGGCAATAGAAATGTTGTAGGGATGGATGTAGTGGTGTTTGTTGGAATAGAAGTTGTTGTAGAGATGGATGTGGTAGTGGTTGTGGGAACGGAAGTAGTAGTAGGAATAAAGCTTGTGGTGGTCGATGTAGGGATGGATGTGGTGGTGGTTGAGGGAATTGAAGTTGTAGGGATGGATGTGGTGGTGGTTGTGGGAATTGAAGTTTTGGGTCAAAAGTAGATATTTTGTGGAGTTACGGGTGCCACAAGTCCGGCTTTATGTACTCGATTTCCAACGGTCTTTGTCGAATCTCTCAGAGCCATAATTTCTGTAATTTGTTTAAGAAAAACCACCGAGTTTGTACTACTTAGGAGTCTACAATCCGGTCCAAAATAGAGGAGATATTTATTTATCTACAAGTTGCTAATATTGAAACTCGAACTAAGAATCTAGTCCCTTGCAGGCCGATAATCCAAAGCATCTGCATTTGATGTAATTGAAGAAAATAGGCAAATGTGCATCCTTATGGCATGACACCTAATTGCACTGGTCTTTTCACAACATTGAACTTTATTTCCGTATCTCTGCATTTGAAGCGCAGTTATGCAGGGTTCATTGACCCCTGTATTGCTACATCACGAGATAGCAGGAAAGTGAAAATGTTTTCAGGTTATCTATCAGTTACTAGCATGCACTCAGGTCAAAATTGTCAGTTATTCAGGGTGTTAGAATTTTCTTTTTTCCTAAAGGTATATCGGCAGTGAGAATGGATGGAAGCGAAAGAGATGAAAGGAGAGACGACCTCGCTAGTTCGATGTCCAGAAACAATGAACAAACATTTCAAAGACAGTTAAGGATTGTAAGGCAGAGAGAAATTGGGATAGATTACAATTTTGTGTTCAGAGGAAAGGTTAGTGATATTTCGATAAGAATTATATGTGCATTCCTTGTTACAGTTTTTACATTTGAAACTAATTAAAAGTTTGCATAATATTTAGATAATCAAATATGGACGTGCAACGATGAATGAAAAGAATTATGTGAGAAAAGATACAAGCAAATAAGCAAAGGAAATTAGACTATGGAAAATCTGATGAATCTTAGTTGATAATATATAATCACTACAATGGTTCTCGTATCTCAATAATGGAGTGAACCCCAACTTTATTGCACTCTGTAACAACTGGAACAATCTGTTAGTTAAATCAGATTGGATTACTTCCTTTTATCCATACGCGAATATATTCTCTTCTGATGCAACTATGAATAACATATACAAGGATCATTGAAAGACATAAAGTCGAAAGGAATCGTGAGACACATAAGTATGACTCTTGATCAAGAACGTTCAAAGGAAAGCAGTAGATATTTAACTACCAAGAAATAGTCGTCCCACGCTCTTTTCTCAGTTCTATACTTCTAGCATGAACTAACAAATAATAGTATTTTACTGGCATAATTGTATTTATTATTTAAATGAATTGATCTCCCATTTTTAATATCTCTAGAAATGTAAAGAGATCCTATGTTTTTGTGTGCTTATTCCCGTGTTAAACGGGACTGTAGATCGTCTCTGGTAGTATAGCAAAATATAAGACGTTCCATTTTTAATATTATTATTTAATACGGCTTATCTACGAATACTAGTATATGAGTTTCAAAAGCACTCGGAAAACATATTGTTTCAAACGTCCTTTTCAAGTGTTGTTAATTGGGTCTAACCAAATACTTCGTCCTTATTGTTTTGATAACGTTTAAGTTGTGCATTCTTTAGCTTTTCTCGTGTCTGTCGTGTTCTCAAATGCGTTCTTTTATACAGGTGTATCTCATCCTCTTCTCATTTAAGTAGCCCCCCACCTTATACCTATGCTTGAAGTTGACTTCTGACCGCTGCTCTGGACACATGAATATTCAGTGAACACGTTCAGCTGCGTCAGAACTTCAATATTAAGATCCATACTTCTGGAATCATAAATTTATCACTTGAACTTTACGAATTAATATATTAGCTATCAACATTTATGATCGGCTTGATGATCGGATTATCAGAGTAAATTATGTTGGTAATTTCTTTTAGTTTTCTTAGTTTCCATTGCAAGTATCAGTCTCGTATTTTCACTTCAAATAAAGTTTAGCGGGATTCTCTGTCTCTCCTGCCTTGAACAGCAATATTGTTTTTCTTCTTCTTTTTCTATCAATGTGTACCTCAGAATGTTGGTGATCCTGAATCTTCAAAAATTGCTATCCTTTGTAGCTCTTAGCTAACGTTTGTCTTTTAGCCATTACTACCAGTCCATGCTACGCTCTAATATTAATTTGCATAAACTTGCTTACCACTGTCTTTCAATATTTTCTGTGAGTGTCAAAGAAACTTTAAGTGTCTCTTTCTGATTCTAAGTATAAAGGTCCTTTGTGTTTCAGTCAATGGTATTCTCAGTCAAACCTTGCTTTTCTTGCTATTTTCTTCTCTCTCTAGTATCCAGGAAGCGCGACATCATGCTTGATATTAGGTCAGTCAGTTAAGTGCTATGCGTCATACAAGCTTTCGAGATATGACTGTTTTTCGAAGTAGGTTGCCAATACTTTCTGCGGTAGGCTGGTTGTCAACTTAGGCTGTACATATCTCTCCTGCTAATTATCTTGAAGACGAAGGACGAAGAAGAGACGGATTAATATTTTTTTTCTAAGGAAAAAATAAGAGAATGAAACTGAAATTCGAGCATGGTTCACCGATTGCTAATTCCGAGCCGATGTCCAATGCACCACAACGCAGATCTGTCATTTTCTATATACCAAGCAAGTATGACAAATGGCTAATATTTCCTTCAAACATTGCTTTTGGGACCAAGATATCGATATTTCACCGAATCCTATTGGGAACACTTGTAAATGTAAACATTCTCGTTTCTGCAAATTAGGAACGAAACTACGTACGATTCAAAAGTAGCATTTATTTATTGTAGGGTTACATAAGAGAGATCACAAAATTAAGAATTAAGTAGGTTTCCGCGATTTAAGCTTATCTTTTAAATTAATTTCACAAATCAACTCTCAAAAATAGTCTCTCACCATGTTTTCTTGATAAGGTCCTTGCTAGCCGCGTTAAAATTTCAGTATATCCTGGTTGAAACGCTTGTGTTGTCCCTCGAATATGAGGTAGGTTCTATATGACTAAATATTCGCTACTGCATACCAATTCCCCACTTCCCCACTAATATATATATATATATATATATATATATATATATATATATATATATATATATATAATAATAATAAACTAGACTCCGTAAGTTTGCACTAATTTATACCTTCGAAAAATATGTTAACAAACAGAACCTAAATCCGCTAAAATCCGGCGTAATATGTCGTCGTATAATGGGGGAGAAAAAAAAGAAACCAGCGGAACAAGAACAAAATGTCAAGTATCCCCAGGAAAGAGAAAAAACCCAAAACGGAACCAAAACACCAGAAAAAGTGCTCAATACGAAAGTACGAAAATACAGTTAGAGCAAAAACACGTATATATATATATATATATATATATATATATATATATATATAAGTTTTTTATTCAATAAAATGCCAATAAATACTTAAGAGGGAAAACCATGGTGAAAAATGTGCTATAAAACAAATAGTTAATGATATTGCTTTAAAAAATAATTGAAGAAAAAAACTAGTCATTCGAATATGTTGGAAGGAAATTTTAAATTAATGGATGAAAAATAGATAATGTTCAGAAAAGGAGGGTGAAAAAAATCACCCACATACCTTCACCAAGAGACCCGAATAAATCCAATTGGAGCTTGAGATCTTTTTGTTTGCATAGAGAAGGAGGGTTTGATTGTATCGCCAAAGTTTCCAGAACAATGATGTGGAGGTTTGCGTGTCACAGCATGTATCTCGCTCTATTCGTGAAGACCACCCTATTTCAGAGTGTTCACAGATACCCGAATCTGCCATTGGTGAACACTTGTTAACTATATAGGAATGCGTTGACTCTTTACTCTGTTTTGCACAGAGTTCGTTGTGCATTCCACCTCATTGTCCTGGAGGCGAGGGCATCTCGAGGTGGTGTAATGGTTATCAAGCTTGTTTCGCTAGAATTATTCGATCCTCAAACTTTCGGCCTTGTGTCACATTTAAGCTGCGCTTTCAAAATTACCATTGTCCTGGAGGCTTTGACGATACATAGATGTACGTAGTTAAATAGAAATTTTTTAATTATTCATATAATCATCCTACTAGATTTTTCAAAATGATGAATCTAACACGATAGGCGAAAACAAGATAAATTAAATTGATACAATCGACAGAGATTAAAAGCAAGTGTTTTTGATGAGTCCCTATGAACTCGTAAAATTATCAGACATTGAGAATTTATATTTAAATGTGTATCAAAAGGAAGAAAAATTGCCAGAAATATACAAAAAAAAAAAAATTCCATAAAATACATTCGTTTATCTTTAAGCGCGAACTCGTAAAAATGAAATATTGATGGGTATATTAACACACACAAACACACACACACACACACACACATATATATATATATATATATATGTATATATATATATATGTTCCTCCTCCAAACCTCATGAATTCTTTTTATTGATTAGTCTATTTTCGTTTTTCAGATTATAATCTAGAAGCGATAATTTCAATTTAACAGAGTCTGAGATTAATTAATTCCGATCCCGCTTTTGAAGCCTTCTCATCGACGTTTGCTTTATTTCTCTTTGCAATAAATCTATTCCATAGAAAACCCTGCAGTCAATTCACTGCGTTTGTTAATAAATGAAGAAAATTAATAAATGTCCTGACATTTTTCTATCGTTTCAACATAAAATAAAGAAGATAAATTAATAGGAAACATATATTCATGGTTAAAACATTTCCGGGTCAATTTATGCTAATTATTTACAACCAGAAAACAGATTAGTTCAATCAAAAGGTTACTTCGTTGACCTGTCCATATTTTTTTCTCTCTTTTGTGTCGTTTTCTATTTCTCACTATTTTTGATGTATTGTTTCTGTAATATTGTTTTCTTTCTCCATTGTTTGTTTGTTTGATTGTTGCATTTTTTTGCTTATTTTTTTTTGTTTATTTCTTTTGGTTTTTGCTTTGAGTTTTTTCTTTCTTTTTTCTTTATTTTTGCTGTCAGCCATTATTCTTTGTTGCTTCTTTCTTTTTAAGTTTTTCTTTTGTTATTTCTTTTTCTTTCTTGGTTTTTAATACTTTCTCTCTTTCATTCTTTCTTTTAATGTTATTTTTGCTTTCAGCGTTTTTATTTCCCTATTTTTTACATCATTTTTCTTTTGTGTTTTTTAACATTCGCCTTCTCTTTTTCTTCCTTTCTTTCCGATTTGCTTCTCTCTTGTTATATTATTTTTGCTTTTTTATTATTTGTTTTGTCCGTTATTTTTCTTACATTTACTTTCCAGTTTTATTTTTCTTCCTTTTCATTTTTCATATTTATTCTATTTGAAATATTTCTTTCTGTTTTGGCGAAGCTTCGTCGCCAAGTTGTTGTGACATGTTAGGACCAGGAAGAAAGTCACAGAAACAAGAAAGTAAGTTCAAACAGTGTGTTAGAATAACAAGGACATATGTACAAGGTATATATATAAATAGAATTATAAGTCCGAACGGCATATTTACGCTGCGTCTAGACTGTCTCCTGACTGCCTCACAGATGCGTCCCTGGAAGTCACTTAGGTTAATATTTATGGACAGAGGAAGAGTCCATTCGACGTAGAACGGTAATATAACACTTTTTTCTTTTTTTCATAGTATTTTTTTAGCTTTCGTTTTGCTTTTTTTTTTTTAGTTTTTCTTTCTTTTTTTTTTCTTACTTACCACTTTTTTCTTTTAAAACTATTTTTGCCTTCAGTCTTTTTTTTTCTTTCTCTTAATTTTTGTTTTTGCTGTTGGTTTTCTGATTATTTTTTTTCGTTCTGATTTATTTTTTCATGCTTTTTCTTTCGTTTTAATTTATTTTTGCTTTTAGCCATTTCTCTTACTTTTCTTTATTTTTTCTTTCTCTCTAACTTCTCATTTATCCATTCTTCCTTGTCAGTATTTTCTTGTTTCCGGCTTTTCTTTATAGATAAATGTTCGCGTAAATAATTACACAAGGGATGATGAGAGCTAACCAATATAATGCTTGCACGATTATCATTCTCCACCCCCTATCACCTCCGCTTTCATTCATATCACACACCTCATATAGCACCATTTTAAAATTAACCATCTACAATGATTGACTTTTGAGTATTATTTCATTGAGGAAATTGTAGAATTAAAAAATAGCTTCCATAAATTATTTTTCGAATGATGTTTCATTTCTATTAATCTAATCTACAATAAATTCATCCTTTATCAGGCAAAAACTAAAAACGTAAAACGAAAAATATACTAAACACGAAAATTTTATTCTAGGAATGGCCAAAGCATGTCCTCAGCGTTGTGGCTCAAGTAAATGTCTATATTCGATCATCTCTTGTCATAGTCCAGCGTTTCTGAGAAGTTGGCTAAATGAGACGTTCAATGCCGAACAGTAGAGGAAGTTTTACGTGTCCATGATATACTGTTGGCGGAAGATGAATGAAAGAAATAGGGAGATATTTTGTGAAAGGTTTAGCATACCCAATTAACTGCAGGTATTTTGCAGAGAATGGAAACCCAAATTTGAAATGAAGAAAAAACAAAAAATAAAAGAAAAAGATTACAATAGTAAACATTATATATTTACTTTTGTAGAGGCTTTGTCTGAATATATATCAAGCAATTTTTGTTTAGAAAATGTATGTATCCGGGAATGCGATACGTAACGTGTTATTTTGGATTAAAACAGTGTTTTGAAATTTATTTGTATGAACTCTGGTAAATACAAAAGATTTACTGGACATTAGGTTTATAAGTCCTAAAAATTAAGTTGTTCTTGTCCTTAAGTGAATATAGACGTTGGTTAGTTTCTGTGACTTGACCCACATAGTTGTTAGTTCAATACCAGGCTGAACAAGTAGCTTGCAGGGTTAGAGGGAGATTACTCATGACTTCCAATCGAGACTTTACGCAAGAAATGAGGATGATATATCCCAGTGATTGTAATAAAGTTTTCGATTTGAAATTTCTAGAACATGAAGAAGGCCGGAGCGTACAACGGCCGAAAAGATGACGACAATAGTCCAAATAATGTAAATACTGTCTTTATATGATATAAAATATTTTACATATATTTCTGGAGATAAGCCTATATTCGCATTTGTGATTTTTGCCAGTCTGTTTATGAATAATCTTGTATAAATTTACATTTTTTGTATATATTCAGACGCAACTCACATATCTATCTATCTATCTATCTATCTATCTATCTATCTATCTATCTATCTATCTATCTATCTATCTATTTATGTTTGTGTGTACGCGTCTGTTTGGGTTGGTGTTTGTATGTGCGTGTGGATATCCTCTTCTTCTGTGTGCCATTTTCTATCAGAACGTAGGCGATCATAGCCTTTCACTATCCCTGGTGGTTCTTAGCACGCTATCACTTGTTACACCACCTAAACCCCGCTCTGCAATCCACCTGCTCAGGCCCGTCAAATATGTTATCAGCTGCTTTCCACTGTTTTTCTTTCCCTCTATCTAACATGTGAGTATCAGATTCTCCAAACCTCTCTTCCTCTTCATATGTCCAAGGTACCTTAGCTGTCTTTTTCTGATGCTCAGTATTAATTTCTTTTTCGTTTCCATCCTTTCCAAAACCTCATCATTGCTCACATACTCGATCCATGATATCCGTAGAACCACATTTCAGATACTTCAAGTTTTTTCTTCATCTTTGATGATATTGTCCCGCATTCGCTTCTATGTTGAAGAACAGTCGTCACATAGAGCCAAGAGTCTTTTTTGTTGTTTAAGCAACATTTTACTGTCTGTTAATACGCTGCTCAGCTTCTGGAATGCGTCCTTGCCATGCCAATCCGCTTTCAGATCTTAGTGTCGCACTTTCCGTCTCCTGTCAATACATTTTCCATGTAGTTAAATTTTTGTACATTCTTGATTTTAATATCCCTATCCTGTAATTGGCATTTTAGGTTACTCTGTTTTCGGTTTTTTTGTAGTCCTTTCTTTATCTACATTTTTAGGAGGTCTTGTAGTTTTCTTTCCGTATCGGCTATCAGCACTTTATCATCTGCATATTTTATGTTGTTTCAGATTGTGACTACCGATGATGAACCCTGGCATAATTCCTAGGGTCCTCGGAATAGTCTTACTCTACAAGTTGCTTATCTGCTGAATTCGTTTCCTGTCTGTATGCAGGCGGTTTGCTGCCAGTAGAGATTCTTGATTACTCTAATGTCTTTCCCAAATATATCGAGGTTGCTGAGCATTTCTATCAGTTATTTGTGGCGTACTTTGTCGAACGCCTTAGCATAGTCTACAAACTATAGGTAAACGTCATTTTTCATTTGTATCGCGCTTTTTCTGATAGCATCCTAAGCCTAAATATTGCATTTCTTGTTCCAGTGCCCTTGACGAAATTGTACTGTTTTGTCCTATCTCAGGCCTGATTGTGCTTTGCGCTATATTCATTAGTATTTGGACAATGAGTTTCGTTATGTGGCTCTTCAAACTGATTCTTCGGTGGAGTTCACATTCGTTTGCGCCGAGCTTCTTAGCAAAGTTATGAAAATTGTTCCTCTTATATCATCAGGTTTTAACCTACTGTTGTAGATTTAATTTATTATTTCCATATTTTCCTGTATGCCGAAATCTTCAAGACTGTCAACATCTCTATTACAGTGCCATTTAGTCCAGCTGCTTTGTTCCTATTCATTTTGGCCATTGCAGCTTTCACTACGGTTTTTAGAACTTCAGGGCTGTCAGTATATTTGTTTACTATCGGTTGCTCTCTCTTATCGAGGAAGAGATGTTTTATATATTCTTTTCATCGCTGGCATATTTCCTTTTTCTTTAATATGATCGTTTCATCTTTTGGATTTTACACATCCTGTAGAGGAGCATGTTTTTTTCCTGTCAGTCAGTCAGTCAGTTAAGTGCCATACGTGAAACACGCTTGGGCGATCATGTCTCGAAAGAGACATGGCTGACTGGGCAGAAAATTATCCCGCAGTAGGTTGCCATTGCTTTCTGCGGTAGACTGATTGCCGGCCAAGGCTATAGAACCCAATCTGTCCTGTTATTTAACCCATAAGTGGAAGGAAGAGACGGATTAATACCTTTCCCAAGGGTATTTGCGCATAAGTAAATGCAATGAATTCAATTGGAATTCGAACTCGGCTTCCCGATTTCTCTTTCCGAGCCGATATCCACTGGAACACAACGCACATCCTGTCAGTACCCTTACTTTTTATGCATTTCTTTGTTATTAGATTTGTTCAGTCTCTTATTTGCTGTTGAGTCATTCCTCTTTATCCGGCCTGCACTTGGTTCTTATTTCCTTTTGTAGTTTCTTATACTCAGTTCTATGTCTTGGCATACTTTTCTGCTTCCTTTGCATTATTTCACGGATCTCTTCAGTCATCCACTCGTTATTACTTCGGCTGATTTCCTCTGGGACCATGTTGTTTGCTGATGTCACTGGCGCTTCTTTAAGTGCATCTGATTTCAAATTTACATTTCCCATTTGTTCTTGATATTCGTTTCCCACACTGTCAATGTATTTTTCTGCAGTTGAGGTCATTCACGAGTGTGCTGTATTGCAGTCTGTGAGCTTCACTAGGCTTCTTCAGTCTCCGGAGTTTCATCTTAATTTGCAGATGACTGGCAGATGGTGGCTTCTACAGTCGAGACTTGGATAATTTTTGTATTGAACCAACGCGTTCCAGAATCTTTTGTTTATGGTTATATAATTGATTTGGTTTTTCGTGTCGCCTCCTGAGCTTCTCCATATCCATAGGCGTCTTGGGTGTTCTTGAAACCAGGTGTTGATTATCACCTGGTTATTCGCCTTACACCACCGGACGCATCTTTCACCTTGGTCGTTGCAGATTCCTAATTCAATGTTGCCAGTTGTCTCCCTTTTCCTCTCCTTGCCTACTTTGGCATTCAAGCCTCCCATGTTGATTCTAATTTCTTGGGTTTTGCACTGAGCCTTGGCATTACCACGTGTGGAGTAGAAAGAGTCTATTTCTTCCTCATGGCTTTGCGGACTAATTTTTATCGACAAGACAATGTACCTTCAACAAAGGGATAAAAGTGAAATATCGTGACATGCTGAAAAGCAAACACATTTCGATATACTGGGATTTTTATTCTAGGATTCACTTAGCATGTGTAAGGGTATAGTTAAGGACATTTAGCACTTTTTCTATGCTTCTTCTGCCTTCCCTCACGACAGACTAACAGACCATTTTTTCACTTTTATCCAGTGAGAATTTTAATTCTCACTACCCATCTTTTACTGTAACTGTATGTATATCTAAACGAACTGTTCATAACAGGCCTCTCATTGCTGCCGCTGTTATGCTCATAACTACTTCCAAATATAGCTTATCACTACCACTGATGGACGGATTCTGACTGGTAATTCTCGAATACGGCAGATTCCGGCAGAGTGGAACATGATCCCGAAATCTATTTTACTTCTTGTTTTCTTGTTCCTTGATAGCGGGTGCTTGCGTTGAAATTCTAATATCTCAAAATGTTTGTCACTTATAAACATCAGACATTCCAGACCCAGACAAAATAATTTACACCTAATTTGTTTTCGTAGATTTCGCATATGTATATGTCAGTTTGCCTTCAAAAATTAAATGCTTTCCTTTCATTATGCATAAGTTGATAGACTGATTAATTAAATGATTTGTCTTTCCGACTTATCAGCCTTTTATAAGTTATTTATAGCCAGAAAATATTTTTATGTCATAAAAGTTTTGTAGATAGTCATAATTTACTGATACAAGCCTAACTGTTAACCCATAGATGGGGAAGATGAAGTGGATCCCTAATTTTCTCGAGGTAGTTAGCGTATATGACGAACTCGGATAGAATTGTAGCACAGCTTAACATATCCATTTTCGAGACGTTGTTCATTACACCACCAAGCTGGTATTCCCAAGTGGTCATCCATCCAGCTGCTGACTGAACACGACGTTGCTTACCGTCAGTGATCGCACGAGGACCGGTGTTTCAGCGCGATGTCTGTAAGCTTTCCATAATATTAAGAGTTATTTTTGTGTACATTTTGGATAAATGAATCACTTGCCTTTTCTTATCCTTTTTTTATAATAGCGTTTCGATACGTCAATAATACGGAAATGTTGAACATATTTATTTTTAAAGAAATAAGCAGCACACTGAAAAGACAGTTTTATATACTGACCGGTTCGGTTCATTCTCAGCAATGCCACCCTCACAAAAAACTAGCATTTAAATAAATTCACTTAGTACAGTTGGGTTTGATTCAAATATAGAGAAGGCCTCATCTAATCTAAACTTATTTATAAATGGAACTTTGTCTGTGTGTGTGTGTCTGTGTGTGTCCCTTACCTATAGACTCCGAAACGGCTGAACCGATTTTCTTGAAAATTTACACAGTTGTACTATAAGCATCTGCGAGTGTTCTTAGCTAGGTTTCGTGTCGACGTACCCCCGATAAATATCAAAAATTGATAATCGAAAAAATCGGGTTATAGAAGGAGTGGTCCGATTTTAATCAAATTTGATACACTCATAGACAAAGATATAAGAAACGATATTCAGAAGTTTCAAAGTTGTAGTTCTTACAATAGTGCAGAAAATCGATAATATATATATAAAAGGCAAGGTGTTTGTGAGTGTGTCTGTTTATCTGCCTGTATGTCTGTATTTTTTTCAGCCCTTTCATTTTAATTTTTACTTCGGGTTTGTCTCTGAGTAGATATAATTGTTGTTCTTAGTCTCAGCCATGATAACATTTACTCAGATGACTTATTTAGCCTTGAAAATTCAGTTTACAACGAAAAAAAACTCATTTGATATCGATACCAGGGAATCAAAATTTGACTTACATCCATTCTTTTTTCTTTCAATCTACGGTTTCGCTTTAACTGGAAACAACTACTGCTTTTTAGTTTTTCGTGCCAACGTTCAAAGTGTCTGAGCTCCAGGACCATGAATTAGTTTTAAAGCTTTCATTACATCCGAGCAAAACCGGTCTATAATGCTATATGATTAACTAACTAAAATCACACCAGGATGAATACCAGAATTCTTTCTCTTTTCTCTTATTAGCAAAAAACAAAAAACAAAAAAACAAAAAACAAAAAACAAAAAACAAAAAACAAAAAAACAAAAAAAACAAAAAACAAAAAACAAACAAACAAAAAAACAAAAAACAAAAAGAAACTGTTACACATTTGAAATGCTCTCTCTACATAATGTAGGTAGACATATTCTTTTTACGTTTTTTAGGAGTGTATAAATCAGTCCAACTTATTGCGATTAGCTTCTGCTAAATGATTTCTATTTTCGATTATATAACACGTTTTGCAGCTGTACAAGATTGAATTTCATATCGACAGGATTCTGTTATATTAAAACGTATAAATCAAATGTATGAAGGAGTCTGGGCTGAAAATAATTTACAAGCCACTCTTATACGCAGACTGTGTACATGTTTTATGATTCTAAACATCGAATCCCGAATCTCTGAAGCAATCTCGTAAATTTCTATATAATATTTCACTTGCGTATCTGACATCAAATCCTCCCATTAAGACAGAAGCTGTAGGCAAAGTCTGTTCCGTTTTCGTTATTTGAGAACCTCGAAGTTTCATAATCCGAATGGTTAAATTAGATCATGGAACTTAGTAACTTCCAATGAAGATACGAGATTTTGTTTCGAGGAAATCACATGTTGAACGAAAGTTCTGGAGATTTCAGATTTTTATTAGAAATTAGCAGTATAGTCCGGCGTTGCTCGGGTGTAACGAATACTTTAAAACTAATCCATGGTCCTGGAGCTCAGACTCTTTAGACGTTGGCACGACAAACGTAGGTTGTTGAAAGTTTGATCTCGAAGCCGTACAATGAATTGATGTAAGTCAAATTTTAATTTCCGGTATCGATGTCAAATAAGTTTTCCGTCGCAAACTGAATTTTGAAAGCTAAAAAAGTCTTCTGAGTAAATGATATCATGGCTGTTTTTGAACTACAATAATACCTACTTAGAGCAAAACCCGAAGCAAAAACCAAAATAAAACAGCTGAAAACTTGATTTTGATCAGACCCGATATTGGAGTCAAATAAGTCATCCAAGGATAAACTAACCTAAGTAAGTCCATGAAATCTTATCGTACCCATCGGGAATAAATTGGAGAAAATGAGCCATATTTGAATATCGGTTTTTGATCAGATTCGATAGAATATCGAGGATATCTATTTTCGATATCGAGGAAATCTATTTTCGATATCGAGGAAAATGAGTCGTCTGAGAAGATCTACTAATGTTTGAGACTAAAAACTATAGTGTAATCAAGTCAGAGCAAATTCTGCAGCAAGAACCACGATAAAAGTGCTGAAATCCTGATCTTGATCAGATCTATTTCCGATATCAGGGTAGAAATCGGAAAGAATAAGTAGCCCATGACCTGTCCGGAAGCCTAAAAAATATTTGTGTGAAGTTTGGTGAGTATCGGATAAAAAGTGTGGATTTGTATAAGGACATACATACATACATACAGACAGACAGACAGACAGACAAACATCTTGCCTTTTATATATATAGATGAAACAAAACGTTTCTGTTTCAATGGATTTAGCAGTTGCAAAATAAATGAGAAAAATAAGAAATTCGTAGGTATATTAGTTCCTCCGAATGCTACTATTAGTTAACAGGACAAGCGCTGATTTATTTTTATAACGAGTAAGATTTTTCTTTTTTAAATTGAGATAAATTGGGTATTAAAAATATTTCAAATTTGGGTGCGGGATATCAGTGTTTGTTGTTTTTATTTCTTCTTATTCTATGTACCGTGTTCCTTCAGGACGTAGGCGATCATTGCCTTCCACTATCTCCCTATACTTATCTTAGGACGCTTTCTCCTGTTACCCGACCCAAACCAACCATTTGATCAAGCCCATCACGCATTGTTTTCCCCTGTTTCTCTTTCCCTCTATGTGAGTGTCAGGTTAAGCCCTCTTTCCCCATTCAGTCATTCAGATAAGTGCTATACGTGATACACGCTTGGGCGATCATGTCTCGATAGAGACATGACTGACTGAGCAAAAGATTATGCCGCAGAATGTTACCTTTCTGCGGTAGACTGGTTGCCAGCCCAGGCTTTCCCCATTAGTTAGTTAAGCCCCATACGTGATATACGCTTTGGAGGATCATGTCTCGAAAGAGACATTACTGACTAGGCAGAAGATTAGTAGTTTGCATTTGCTTTCTGCGGTAGAGAAGAGACGGATTAATACCTTTCCCAAGTGTATTTGTGCGTAAGTGAATGCAAGGAATTCAACTGGAATTTGAACACGGCTCTCCGATTTGTCGTTCCAAGTTGATATCCATTGCACCACAACGCACATCCCCTTCACCATTACATGTCCAAAAATTTTCAGCTGCCTTTTCCTGATGTTAAGTATTAGTTTCCTTTTCGGATCCATGCTTCCCAAAACTTCATCGTTGCTCACATATTCGATTCGTAGTATCCTCAGTATCTCTCTGTAGAGCCACATTTCGGTTGCTTCACGTTTTCTTCTTTACATGTGTCCAGCATTCACTGGTATATTGAAGAACAGACATCACATAGAAATCCCGTACTCTCTTAATTGTTTCTAGAGAAATTTTCCCGTATCCCAATGCTCTACTTAGCTTCTAGAATGCAGCGTTGGCCATGCCAACTCGCCTATATTTTTTAATGTTATACTTCCCGACTTACGTTAGAACACTTCTTAGGTATTTAAATTTCTGTACATGCTGGATTTTAGTATTTCCAGCCACTAGTTGTCAATTTAGACTCCTTTTTTCCACTGATGACTATGTATTTTTTGTACTTTATGTTTAGTCTTTTCTTTTCGCTTTCTTCTGCTCAGATTGTAAGCAATTATTTCTCCAAAATCAATGTATTTTAAGGAAATTTGTTCTGGAACAGTAAATTAATTTGTTGAGTTGGAGAAAATTGATTTGTTGAGTTGGAAAAAATTGATTTCGTGAGATGGAAAAAAATGAAATCACTGTCGAGGTCAGGTTATTCCTGACGCAAAAGAAGAGCCCGGAGGGAATGCATTCATGTCTTCACGCTTAACTATGGATTAAGTTTCAGGCTAGATTGTGGTTTCAACCTTTGGTTAGTAGACAGTAGAAGATAAACCAGAATTTCGAATTGAGGAGAAGGCAACACGAAAGCATTTCCTTATCTTTGCCAAAAAGTTATGTCAATTAATGGATAACAAAAAGAAAAAAAAACGCTCATGAAAATCCATGATTGCTTATATCTTGGAGGGATGAAGCATTTAAAATGAATGAATATAATTCTTACTACTGAAATAAGCATCACAATTTACTGAGCGGAACAGCTCTATTGCATCATTTTATGGGTCTAACATTGAGAATCGTACTTAATTATTCATAGATTTGCCTAGTGTATAATACGCATACGTGAGTAAGTAAAACAAGAAAAATAGTACTAAGCTGTTGGGTAATATCTGCCTTAAATATCAGTGAATGCTGGACAATCACCGCACAGATAAGAAACCTGAGGCCATAGAAATGTGGTTCTACAGAAGAATAACAAGAATACCAAGGACTGTCACGCTCATAGAGAGAGAATAGCCAGGCAGCGTCAGCTCAGTTTATTCTCTTTACTGCCTTTTTAAACTTTACTACCAGTTTTGAAAGCTCTTGTCGCGTGTTTGTTCTTTAACAGTGCCTTGTTATTTCATATTTTTAAAAATAATGTCGTCGAGTAGTGAAGAATATATAAAGACCGGTGCGTATTTTTTGTATATACATATATATCTATATCTATCTATATATATATATTGTCCTCCGCAGACAGATCTGTTTCGCTGTATCACAGCTCATCAGATTGCTTTTTAACCCAGGATTGAAACTCGACCGAATTGGCGTCAGTCGGCGATTCTGCCTCTGGGCTATGGGCGTTCGGTGGAAGAAGGCAGACCTTTTAGCGCATATATTATTATTATACGCGCCCAATAGCCAGAGTGATCTAATTCATTTTACTGAATGAGCGATGCGTACACGCCAGAGTAGCTACTGTTTTTCAAAGTCTACCATTTTTCCAGAGTGCTCAATCAGGTTGTGAGAGCGTAAATATTGTCATATATATATAACATATTTTTTTTTTGCTACAGAACTTAAGTATTGCTTTAAATGTTATAATTTTTATGTGACACAGCATAATTAATGACGATAAAATATATATACTTTCTATTTTTTATTATATATATATATATATATATATATATATATACTTCTTCTAACAACCCCAGCCCTTTATTTTGTACACAGAAGTAGATGGTTCTAATTACACGTGCCATTTTAGTTAATCTCTTCTAATGTTAATTATTTCTCCAAGGAAAATCAAATTTACAAGTAGTTTCCACTACTGTGACCAGGTGTCGAACTCATAACTTTTTGAGACATGGCATTTTTGCATCACTCAACTTACGATTTTATCTACAGAGCCCTGTGTAAATAGTTTAAGTAACAAAAATTAATTCTGATTGATGTGAGAGTTCCAACAGATGAAAGTACATATGTTAAAGAATATGACAAAATAGGTAAATATACGGATAGTGTAATCGAAAACCTGTGGTCCTTTAAAACTTATAATAATTGCAGTTCCGTAAACTAACGATAAATATACAAGCAACAACATTAACAGGAGCACTGTTTACAAGGCATTCAAGAATTGCTTTGTATGGAACCGCTCCTATAGTGTAAAGAAGATACAAACACATTATCTATTTATAATTAGAATTTTACACACGTAGGTATATATTTATTATCCTGCCTTACTCTTGGTCACCAGGTATGGATTTATAATGAAGAGAATGCAAAAATAGATACTACTACTACTACTACTACTAATAATAATAATGATGATGCTGATGATAATGTAGTAGTAGCAGTAGTAGTAATTAAAAAAAAACAGAAAGAAAAACTTATGTATTAATTGATATGTCTTGTCCAGCGGATTGTACCATAGCAACCAAGAAATTTGAAAAACTGTCGAAATATAAAGACCTGAAAATTTAAATAGAAAAAATGTGGAAATTGAAAACAAGAGCTGTGACAGTAGGTGCACTTGGAATGATAAAAAATAGAACAAAACAACACATTGAAAGAATCCCTGAAAACCCCAGCTTAAGAGATATACAAAAAATTGTCTTATTAAGTACAGCCCACACACTAAGTAGAACTTTGTCTGTGTAACGCTAGGGATGATAGGGGAGATAGAAAAACATGAAATGAAGCCATAACAACACGCCACGACCTGCCTTAGGTCTTCCCGCAGACTTGCTTTGTAGTGCGACCATAGCAGAAATCGAAATATGATGAGAAATGACATAGTAATAATAATAGAATTATCAAGACACAAGCATCTTAAAGTGGAAATCTAAAAAATGCGGCATATACGGATATCAAGAATTCCAGTTGTAGTTGGAGCCCTCGGTTTAATTGAAAAATATTCCGATCAACTCGTTAAAAGGATCCCTGATAGCTGAAGCATTAAAGGCATACAAAATATTGTACTCATAAGTATACCTTATAGTTTACAAAGTTCTTTATCTATGTAAATTGTGTGATTTTATACAGAATTCTCCCGTGGAAAATCTCATGATGCAATTTCTGATCTTACAACATAGTTTGGGACTCAGAAGAAAATTAGTATACAGCAGAAATAATAAAAACAAATAGAATAATGATGATAATATTAATAATATTCATTTAAGTCATATATTAAAATGAATCATAAGTCCTTTCCTTTTTGGTGAACCGATTTTAATGACATGTCCAAAACTGTTAGGTCTAAAATCACCCTGATTTCGTCAATAGGAAAAATGTCCTCTTTTCTGACAACTCAAGACCATATCATCAAGGATATTAGAAGTTTCAAAAACATTAGAACTTAATTGAGATATTCTAACTGCAATATTCACCTGGCCTTGTCTCAACCGATTATTTAGTTTTGTAACCGTTGAAAAACCTTTTGATTGGAAAAAACTTTCTCTAATGAAAATTAGTTTCTACATAATTTTACTCAAAGTCTATAAAAGAGCTGCCTGATAAGTTGAAACAAATCATTGCAAATAATGGTGAATATATAATTAAATGAAATGTAATTGTGCTTTATTTATTGAAGAATAAATTTGATAACGAGAAACGGTAATTATTTAAGACTTAGCCTAATAAAATAAACCTGTTGCAAGGTCGGTAAATGACAAGCTGTCGTGCGTCTTCATGGTGCAATATGATAACGTAGTTCAAGGAAGAAGACCAGACATAATTACTCTTCAGAAAGAAGAGAAAGTTTTTTATAATCGATATGGTGCTAAAGTAGTTGAGAAAGAAAATGAAAATGAAAAAAAAAAAAGATATAATTTTTTTTAATATGAGATGTAAAATTTTTATGTTATAATTGTCATAGGAGACCCGCATATCAAAGTAGGAATGAAAGAATATGTGAAATAGTTTGCAAATTCGAACTAGTAATCCAAAATGAACACTGAAGAAAATGAATCCAATAGTGCCCAGCTAAAGAACAGTTAGTAGCCAGCATTTTATTTCGAGACACGCAAAGTGAATGTGGATGTGGAGAAATCTAGCAGAAGAGACAAAAAATAAAATCGATTACATCGACAAAAGATTAAGGATGCAGTTTTTCACGGCATTAAATCTAAAAAAAGGAACAATGATATAATAGAAAGTAAAAATACGTCAAAGATGGAACGAGAATATCCGTGAACTCTTCCAAGGCAAAAGAGAACCACCGGCTGAACACCGAAATATCAACAAACCAGAAATATTAAAAAGTAAAATGGAAACAACGATGGTCAAATTGAACAGAAGTGAAGCGGCAGGGCCAGAAGAAACACTAACGAAAAGGAAACCAGCTGAAGTCATAGGCAAACGAATGTGAATTTCATTGGAAAATCATTCTAATGAGCCATATAACAAAACTCATTATCCAAATTCTAATGAATACGGCGCGTTGAAGTGTTAGAAGAAGAGTGACAGTTCGTCAAAAACACAGGAAAAAGAAAGTTAATATTTCGGCTCAGAATGTTTTCCTAAGGAGCAATACAAATTCCGAAAGTAGTGTACCTGTTCTTTATCGTATGATAAATTTGATAAACTATCACCAGGAACATCTGTTAGAACTGTTAAGTAATCTTAGGAGATTTGAGAAGGACAAATGAAAACCTATACTGGCATCAAACCACCTGTATACGTATAGAAAATGAATTCAGCAGATAAACCAATTAAAAACTAATGTAAGACAAGAATATATCGTCTTACCGAACGTATTTAAACTATGCAGCTAGAAAGTCTTGACAGAATTTCAGGATTCATTATTGGCGACCGCAGTCTAAACAACATGAGATATGCAGATGACACAGTGTTGATAGCAGAGACGGAAAGAAAACTACAAAACCTTCTATGAAAAAAAGAAGGAAGAACTAAGCATCAACTGAAAAAGACATAATGTATGGTCGTTAGCAAAAGAATGGGCCAAAAATGCAAATTAGAAATCTGAAATACCAACATTAAACGAGAACAAAGTTTAAATATCTGGGAAGTTTTCTAACAGAGGACGGAAGTGCAATACTGAATTCCGAAAACGCATTGGTACAGCCAATGATGCATTATAAAAGCTAAACAGAGTATCACTAGACAGAAAAACTTCGTTAGAAACGAAGCAAAGTGTACTGAATTGTTACGTAAATGCTGGACAAAGATGAGGAAGACACTTGAGGCAACAGAAATGTGGTTCTACTGAACGATGCTGATCAGGCCCTGAAGCGAATATGGGAGCAAAAACGTGTTTATAGATAAAAAATGAAACAAAACTGAACTTATATTTAACAACAGATTTGTTGATTTTTAGTTTTGTTTTACGGCATATCAATTTCTGTGGGTTATTTAATTTTTTTTAATCATTTGACCCCAAGCAAGGCATTTCACTGCCACTGTTGCGCAAGGGGTTACATAGGAGAAAGCAATGAGAAAAAAGTGGTTAGGGGGTTACATTGGAGAAAGTGATGAGAAAGGTTGGTTAGGGGGTTACATAGAAGAAAGTGATGAGAAAGAGTGGTTAGATATAGGAAATGTCAGAGGAGGGTGATAGACGGGTAAGGATACTGAGGAGGAGGGTTGGGTAGATGGAAAGAGTGTTTGAGATAATGGGTGCGAGTTAGTGTGTTAAGGGGTGTCTATTGACGCCAAAAAGGTAGGGGTTTAAAGTTTTTCTTTAATATTTGGTTATAGTAGGAAGGTTAATCTAATCAGATTTTGATTTAATTTTTTTTGTTTAGAAAACTGAAGACGATTGAAAAAAGGTCAGATTTTTTTCCTTCAAAAATGTATTATAGCAATAACTTTTTTCTTAAAAATTTCTATTTTTCTGTAAAAGTCTATTTTATGTATATATGTCTATAAAAGTCTATTTTTATATTTTCTGAATATTTTGATCCCAGTTTGAGTATTAACTCTTAACCCATAGCTGGGACCCTAACAGGTGCTATTACTCCGAATGAGGGTGAACCTGGGAACCACAGCAATTAAGAGGTGGTTCCGTGCTTCTAACATTCTCCCAGTCAGAGGACAACTTAACAACAGAAATAGAAAGTTTAAACTACTGGGACACATAATGAGGATGGAGGGCTTGGAAAATCTGTTACTTGCAGGGCAGAGTAAGGGAAAGGGGAACAGAGGAAAACAACGCATGACATACTTGACGAGCTTAATGGGTGGCTTAACATACTTTAGATATAACCAAAAGAAAAGGGATAGGAAAGTGTAGAGGGTAATGATCGTCTACGGCCTGAGGCTGCTTGAAACATAAAGAGAGAGCGAGAAAGAGAGAGAGAGAAAGAGAGACAGAGACAGAGATATGGAAATTGTCTTTTAAATATACATATATTTTTCTTATCGTATGAAACTATTTTCACATTACTTCAAAGTGTTTGAAAGGAAACAGCTGTTTTCACCGTATTAAATCATTCTCTTATAATTATTTTATTAATATTCAATAAGATCATGATCTCCAATAAATATTCTGCGTTATGAATGAATAAATAAGCCCAGAAGAATGAATGTATGCAGTTCATATATATGCATATATAACACAATAATCATGGTTGCATATAAAGATCACAGGTTAGTTCTTAATATAAGCTTGTAGAACGAATGGTGCATATAATATTAGACGTTACTCCAATATTTAAAATATATAAATGGAAATTTTGCATCCATTGAAAGTGAAGAAAGCATAATAAGACAGATTGCGAGTTGTGCAATAAAATATTACTTGAATATATTTTCACATGGCGTCGGCTTTCGTAGTCATAAAGGAATCAATAACGATAAAAATCATTGTATGACCAAAGAAATGACTTAATAAACCAAAATCTAAAATCACGGACATTTCGGATAAATATACGTCCTATATAGATCTTGATTAATATATATATATATATATATATATATATATATATATATATATATATATATATATTGGGTATCTCAAAAGATTCTACTTACATTTTGAGTGATGAGAAAACCTTTATTTATAACATAGAGTGAAATGGAATAGCTTTGAATACAGAAGAAAATGTAATTGAAGAATGATATTCGCAAATGTTCAAATTGATGACCATTATTGTCCAAACGCTTCATGATGCGATAGACGCTATCCTTTGAGATGTGGGTTTCCCGACGAGTTTGTCGAAGTGATTTCTGTGGTGATCGAAGAAGTTTTTCCTGCACATGCTCTTCTTTTCCAGGGCTCGTGGATGTCCGTGATCGTCCAAAACGTTTCTTGTCGACGTTCTGGACGGTTCCATCTGCTTCAAATTTGTCTCTGATGCGAGCAATGATCCGGCGCATTGGTGGCGGTTTTGCGAATTTCCTTCTGAATCGTCTTTGCACTTTAATGGCGTTTTGGGTCTTCCAGTCACATTTCGGGACAAACTTCCTCTCTTCCAAACTAAGTTGTTTTCCTGTCATGTTGTGATGAGTTAATTACACGGGTATAAAAAGAAAAAAAAGCATGTTAGAGACAGTTAAAGCGTGAGTACATTTTTTGAGACCCCCTGTATATATATATATATATATATATATAAATTATTTGTTTAAGCATTATTTTTTATCGATACTCGTAGTTAAGTAGATATTCTGTTTTTAATTAAACAGTATTATATATTTATATCTTATTTATATATACTGTCCTGATTATTTACGATAAATTTTTATCACGAAAATGTGTGTCATACGGCAGGATTCGAACCTGTGACCCCTATCAACATAGGGGAAGATACTATGTGATCTAGCACGTCTTAGACCTCTCGACCACGAATGACCATTAGTCTAAACGAGGTTTCAATCAAGTCTATATAACACTTCGCCAGTAGATATAAATATATAATACTGTTTTAATTAAAACAGAATATCTACTTAAATACGAGTATCGAAAAAAAATAATGTTCAAACTAATCATTTCAAATTGTCGGAAATTGTCAAATTTTGTTATATATATATATATATATATATATATATATATATATATATATATATAGTCATCCGCAGACAGATCTGTTTCGTTGTATAACAGCTCATCAGTACGGTTAGACTCCGATTGCTTTTAATCCAGGATTGAAACCCGACCGAAGTGGCGTCAGTCGGCGATTCTACCTCTGGGCTATGGGCGCTCGGTAGAAGAAAGCAGACTTTTTACCATGTATCATTATACACGCCCAATAGCCAGAGTGATCTTATTCATTAATGAATAGAGCGATGCGTACATGTCAGGGTAGCTATTGTTTTTCAAAGGTGGATATATACACAAGTACACACACATATATAAATATTTTTCTAGTGTTAAACAGTGCCTCATGTAGTATAACAAAGCCATGAAGTACATATTAATAGATATACATATTATCATCCATCTATAGCACGACTCGTATTTTCATGCACTATGCAATCATCAGGAACATTTTATGAAATGCTCATAATATGTACCTGATGATTGCATAGTGCATAAAACTGCGAGCTTTGCTATATATATGTCTTTGTATTATATTCAGGACTTTGGCGATGAAGGATCTTCACCATTTCTTATCAGTTGTAGCTCTTACTATATTGTGTCTTTTTGTTTTCTCTCCCCGACCATGATACGCCATTCATTTATCCAAACTCTCTAAGTAGGTTAGGCGTTACTTTCATCTGTCCATTTTGCAAACATTCTGTATTGTGCGTAGCAGATTCTCCACGCCCTCTTTCCTAATTATGTGCGCTTGATGTTTTAACTGTCTCTTGTACTGTCTGTTATTTATATGTCTTTTAAGATTTCATTTTCTCGAAATCTTCGTCGCTGCTTTTGTCCCATTTTATTCTCAACATCATTCTGTAGAGTCATATTTCTGTTGCTTCAAGTCTCTTCTTCATCTGTGTGGTGATTATTCACGATACCCTGGCACATAAGCAGAATGATATTGTATTGTTCATGATTTCTAAAAAAGTGCCGCGTAAAAAGTTAGCGATATCTATCTATCTATCTATCTATCTATCTATCTATCTATCTATCTATCTGTCTGTCTGTCCAGAAATCCTCCTTATTGTACATATTTAATTGAGTTTCCTTGTGACGCGTTTCGGCCTTTCGGATTAAATTTTTAAGAACAAATGAAGTCCAAAATGACGTAAACGTGTTACCTGAAACCATTTGTACACTTCGTCATACATTTTTCCACCAATATTTTTCTTATATAAAAATTTATATACAGTTTTCTCATTATAGAATTATATACAGTCTCCTCTAAAACTATTGGAATGACAAGGCTAATTCGTTTGTTTTTTGTTCACTGAAGACATTTGAGTTTAAAATCAAAAGATGACTATAAAACAAGTGTTCAGAATTTTAGCTCATATTTTCTGCTATTGTGTCAAACAGCAAAGGACATACCAGTTTTGTAAATTTTGGAAAGCTCTGTGTGTATAAGAGGGTGATTTAAACGCGAGTGTCGATTATGTTAAATGTAACGATGAGAAGTTTTTTTGAGATGTCGTAAAGCCAAATAAAAATAAAAATAGATTTAAATTTTATTTTCAAGTTTAATTTTGTTTTTGACTGACTTGTTTCGGCACAGTCTACCAGATTTCATCCACACTTTTGTTTTGTCTTTATCGTTTTTTGTAAGCATCCTACATTGTGGGATCACACTTGCTGTGGTTGGTTTTACAATCAGTGCACTTTCTATGAATTTTCTGCGTAGTAACCTAATTTTTTCTATTAGTTAAAGAAGCATTTTTCATTTTTTATCTGCGGAGTTTCGCAAATTATCTCTTTTGTGTTCACAAAATCCTTTATTTAAATTCCTCGATGCCATTCTCAGTTTGTCCTTGTGGCAGCGATTGCACTTAATGAGTCTCAAAATAAATTCTTGCTTCAGGTTTGAGGTTGTTATTATATCGTTTACCTTAATTAGATTTATTATTGCTTTATTAGCAGGTGTAACAGATTTTATGCTAAGCTTAAATATAATATATTAATAAAAACATTACATTTAGCCCATTAAAAACCTTGTAAAGGACAAAACACATTACACAGAATTTGTCCCCTTTGTCATTCAATTACTTAACCGTGGAACACTAACCATCAATTAAAGTTACAGCACTATTAACCATGGGTAAATCATACCCGTTTCTGAAAATATAAAAAAAATATTAAATATAAATTTTTATTAGAAATATTTTACATGCAGGGACTTCAAAATTTGTACTTTGAGTTATTATTAATAGGAACTGAAAAACATTATCTTGGAAAGAAAATAAGGTACTGAAAATTTAATTAAATTGTTTTTAAAATGGCGTCATTTGTGCTGGGTACTATATACCCATGGTTAGTGTTCTCGGGTTAATATACAACTATTTCCTCTTAACTGTTCTCTTTGGATCCCCCCTCTCTCCCTACCTATCCAGATGACTAGACACGTTAAACAAAATTTGTCCACTTTTGTATTTTACCAATAATCTTTCTTATCACGTCGGGCCCTTTACACATCTTGCTCTATAGGGACAGAAAAGAAAGAACCTGATTTATTTTAAAAAGCCATGATGTTCCTTAGATTGTTTTTCTATGTAAATACATATTTCTTCACTACTCTATAATTTTTTTTTTTAATCATTTCACCCCGAGCAAGGCGGAAATGCCACTAATGTGCAGGGGGTTACATAAATGTAAAAATATTAATTAGGAAAGAGTGAGGAGTACAAACTAGTTAGAAAGGAAAAATAGAAAGCAGGTGCGATGACAGATACATAGGTGGAGAGAAAGGGAAGGTTATACAGGGGTGGGGAGAGAGCTAGAGTCCAGTGGTTAGTAGATGAGTATTGACTTTGCATTTAAATTTCTGGAGGTTGTAGCCGTCAGAAAAGCAAGAATATGGGAGCGAGTTCCACAGGCGGGAAGTGCGAGAGAAGAAGCTGCAGGTGTAGAATTGTCGTCTGCATTTAGCTAACCTGACTGTGAATGGGTGGGACCCAGTTGCCAGTCTGGTTGCACGAGTAAACACCTGTTGAGGAGGCATCAGTGACTTAAGCTCGTCCGAGAAGCTATTTATAGAACAGACAAATAGAGACCACATTTCGACGATGGGGAAGTGGCTGCAGTCGAGTCGCCAGATCAGTAATTATCACATTACAGACTCTCCTTTGGAGCTTGTCAAGAACACTGAGGAGAACGGCAGGGGTGCCTGACCATAAATGGCAGCAGTACTCCATGCACGGACGGATGGTTGACTTGTATATATGCAGGATGGATTCAGGTGGAAAGAACATCCTGGACCGACATAGTGACTCAACCTTAATATAAATTCACATATATACATAAGAGTTTACCATTGAATACTGCTGCAAAATTTGGTCATGTGCACCTGCTATTCATCTCGGACTTCTCGACAGAATCCAATGGAGGATCCGCAATGCAATCGATCTCGATTTGGCAGCTAGACCTCAGTCACATTCTTACCAACTGGATGTGGCCTCGCTTTGTCTTTTCTACATATTTTCACGGCTGCTGCACTGACAAGCTTATCTCCCCAGTGCTCTGTCTATACGAATTTACTCGAGCTACTTGATTGGTAAACAAGTCCAATTATTCTACAATCAAAACAGTAAAATGTAACCGCCACTTCAACTCTACAGTTTATTTTCTTGCACTTGCGGCCTGTGGAACTCTCTTCCGTATACTTCGTTCGTTGATAGCTACAATCTCCAATAGTTTAAGTGCAACATCAATAGCCGTCTTTTATCTCCTTGATTACCATCATTCTTTTATCTTTTTTTCCGACATCGCTTCTAGCTTGCTCTTCATTTTTTCGCTCTCTTCTCATGTAACTCCCTCCGCACCAGTGACAGTACTGTCTTGCTTCGGGCGAAATGATTATAATATATACATTCCATTTTTAAACGAGTTATTTCCCTACCAAGGTTTCTACCATGTGTGGTGTCTTCAGGCGATTTTTAAAAATCGCATGAAGATATCACACATGGTAGAAACCTGGGTAGCGAAAAAACTCGTTTAACCTTCTAGGGCCATTCGTATCATATACAGTATGAAAGCAAGCCTTGAAAGAAATATTTTCCTGAAAAATTTTTTAAGAGAAATATTTTATAAATTTCAAATGAAAGCAGTACTGACTGCTCAGTCAATGAATACCAAATGTTTCCTTATAGGGAAATACCAAATGTTTCCTTATAGGGAAATACTGTATCAAATATGATACGAATGGCCCTAGAGGGTTAAAAATATAAAATATTCAAAAGTTCTACAATATAATTGAATTGAACACTTTTTAATCCAAATGTGTACAGGCCTAACCCTATTAGGACCAAACACTAAGTATTAAATAATCAATCAAGCAATATATATATATATATATATATATATATATATATATATATATATATATATATATAGTTTTAATATAAAAATGTCATCCAAAGTTCGCTTATTCCTCGCTATTATTAAGTTTCGTTCTAAAAGAATTTTTCAAATCTTTAAAGCGGTGGTAGAAACCTGAATTTGTTCGTAGTTTGGATAAATTATTACAACTGAAGACATATATATATATATATATATATATATATATATATATATATATATACACGTGTGTTTGTGTGTGTGGTTGCATCTCCGGAGATAATCTGGCAGCTGAACCCCACTAATCAGTATCTTTTAATTAAAGCTTTATTCCTTGAAAGGGATCATTCTGAGATGCCAAACATCGTCCTATCACCGGTTGTCACACAAAGCCAACACTCATGAATGATGAAACTTTAGAAATAGACTTATTTGAAAACAAATTAATTCAAATAAGCTCGCAAGATCACATATGAAAGCAATTACAATTCATGCATGTAAGCACGAACACAAGTTAAAGAACAGTGGAATATGGACACATACATGTTTAATTTTAGCCAAGCAGGCTGTCGGCATGGTAAATGGCATCGGTGTAGAGAGTACAATTTTCGGGTAAATTAGCACTCATGGTAAGTAAAATTATAATCATTGCTTTTTTTTTATTTTTAAAAACTTCTTCCGGTGTACGTTCCTGCCTTCCTTAGCTGTCTATTTTGTTTTTGAATATCGAATACTGTTAATATTTTAGTACGAAGGAAGCTCCCATCAATACTTGAAAGAACAATGAAAGTAGAACTGAGATATCTATTTGCCTGAATATTTTTAATAATAATATCAATTACTGCTAAAAGTGATCACTGCATATGACGAGAACTACACCAAGTTCTCTGATAGGGAGATTGAAGATTTTCAGGAGCATGGAACCTCTTTATTGCTGTTACTCCCACCCTTATCTAGGGTCGTAGCATCTGTTAGGCTCCCATCTGTTGGCAAATAGTGACCACACAGACAAAAATAAAACACTGTAAAATTATAAAAATATATTTCCTAGTAAAAGAAGTACTAACAATATATTATTCTATAATAAAATTACGAACAACACTTATGTATAGTAAAATTACAAACAATACATTTTTAAAGCAAAATGACCAGCAATTAATTTTTATCTGTAATTGAAGTGATACAATTGCGTTTAAAATATATTTAGTTGAAGCCATAAAATTGTGCTCAAAATATTTATATTACTGCATTAATTAACCCATGAAGTTGTTGATATGATGCTAAAGAAAACCAACTAACTTAATTTAATAACCGAGAGGAGCAAGAAAGCTGAATGTATCCTTCTAAAGAAACAATTATTATTAACATTTCCACTACATACACTTCACATCTCGTACTGTTTCCCGGGCGATTCAAACAGAAACAATAAACATTTACTTTGCATTAACACATTTGTTTTGAGCTTGTGTCTGAATTGTCAGCGTTCTGACATTGAACTTTATCAAAATCAGTATGTCAAAGAGGTGAATATTTTTAATGGTTTCACCCCAAGCAAGGCGGTTCCACCACTGGTGCGCAGGGGGCTACATTTATTTTTTTTCTATTTCTATTAATTATTTCACCCCAAGTAAGGAAGTTTTACTGCCACTGTTTCGCAGGGTAAGTTTCGCAAAATGACGAGAAAGAGAGGTAGGTCATAGGGGATGTCAGGAGGAGGTTTATAGACGAATGAGAATACCGGTGTAATGGGGGTGTAGTGGATGAAGAAAAGAGTTTGAGAGAAAGGATGCAAGTTAGTGAGATAGAAGATGTCTGTTGACCTTACATTTAGTGAAAGTTTAAGCAGGGTAAAGAACGATGGGGATATTAATGTGAAGACAGTTAAAAGTGTGAAAGGAACAGAACAAGATACACAAAGTAATGGGGAAAAAACGAAAGAAGGACTAGAGTCAAGTGGACAAGAGATGGAGAATGACGTTGCATTTAAATTCCTTTACATTGTAGCGTCAGGGAAGCAAGTATACGGAAGAAAAATTCATAGACGGAAAGTTCTAGACAGGAAGCTGATGGAGTAGATATGGCGGCTGCATTCGGTTGATTTAACTGTAAAAGTGTTGGACCTTGTTGGCAGTCTGTTTGCTCGAATAAATTCTTATGGAGGAGGCATCAGAGAACTAAGCTCGTCGAAGCAGAAGCCATGAAAATATTTATAGAATAGACAGAGGGAAGCCACATCCCGCCGGTGAGAAAGTGGCTGGAACCGAGATGCTAGGTCGGGGCCGATCATATTACAAATTCTCCTTTGGAGCATGTCGAGCGGCACCCCGAATTTTTAGTAATACCGGACTAGAGGATAGCGAAAAGCGTTTGCCAACGATGCGAAGAGTCTACAACGATGCACACTACACTTTGACGTAAGCCTTGTGTCTGAAAGTGCTGTTTGAAAGCCATCTTTAGTTGTGCTAGTACGTAATGACAAGTCATCCTATCCGACGGTTTTAGTATACTGGCTTGTTCAAACTATTGATCAGGGCAAATAATGTGCTCTATCACAGAATTTCTCAGCTCCGCTCGGTATGGTTGCAGTGTCAACCACAGGTGGACTCTGATTTCAACACAAATGTGCTTAGACAAGTATGTAAAAGAAAAGCACACGTGAATAAAAGCAGCTGGCTTTTATTGATATATAATGCGATAAGTAATTTTTCACCAATTCATATTTTTAATTTCATGCATGCGTATTTGTTTTTGATTTTGTTGATTGCAGACGACACAGAGATCCGAAGTCAAACGGCATGGAAAAGGACGCGTTCCAGAAGTTGAGTAAAGTATTAAGAGACAGGAAAATTTCACTAGAAACAAAGAAAAGAATACTGGATTGCTATGTGATGTCATATCTTCAATATGGCAGTGAATGCTGGACGATATCCTCAAAGATGAAGGAAAAACCTGAAACAATTGAAATGTGGTTCTACAAAGGATGCTGCGGATTTCACGGATCGAACATGTGAGCAATCATGAGGTTTTGGGAAGGATGGAAACCAAAAGGAAATTAATACTGAGCATCAGGAAGAGACAGCTAACGTTTGCTGTGATGATCATCATTGTGTTAAACTGATCGATGTCTGTTGTCCTGGCGGTGATATAAATAATCAACGGAATGAAATAGACTAATAAATCCGACAATTATTAATTTTTTATTTATTCCTTACATTATGGTCTTAGAGTTGTATTGTGGCAAATATATAGGATTGGTGCGTACATGTGCGCTTCTAATATCTATCTCTCTATCCAATGGATTACTATGTGATGTCAGTTCTTCAATATGGCAGTGAATGCTGGACAATATCATCGAAGATGAAGCAGCTGAACCGTGGTTCTACAGAAGGATGCTGCGAATATCATGGATCGAGCATGTGAGCAATGATGAAGTTTTGGGAAGGATGGAAACGAAATGGAAAGTAATACTGAGCATCAGGAAGAGAGAGTTAAAGTTTCTGAGAAATGCAATGAGGAAGAAGGGCTTGCAGAACCTGATACTAACAGGTCAGATAGAGAGAAAAAGAGACAGGGGAAAGCAACGGATAACATATTTGAAGGGCCTGATTAGATGGATGACAGAACGAGAGTTGTGTGGTGTAATAGGAGAAATCATGCTAAGAGCCACCAGGATTACAGAGACATGGAAAGCCATGATCGCCTACGCCCTGAAAGGACAGGGCACATAGAAAAAGAAGAAAAGTAAAAGAACAAAATGATGCAATTCACTTGGGCAGAAATCTGGAAACGGTATGTTGTACTACTTGACATTAGTTGATTGGTTTGTTTTTATGACAAATCAACCTCGGCGGGTCATTTATTGCCAACTAAACTTTATTTATTGCTGGTAATACCTTTTTCTTTCAACAATTTATTGTTGTTCTTTATAAGTTTTGTGTCTAGTAATACATTTTTCTTTTCGAGTATCAAAATTCATTGGGATTTGTTTTTAAGGGCAGGGTCCCCAAGTCCTACCATTGTTATTTAGCCCATAACTGGAGGGAAGGGACAGATTAATATCTTTCCCAAGGGTACCAGTGCTTAAGTGAATGCTGGGTATTCAACTGGAATTCGAACTCGGCTCACCGATTTCTCTTTCCGAGCCGATATCCACTGCACCACAACGCACATCCGTCACTATACGCTTATAGCACCTGGTATTCCCAAGCGGTCACCCATCTAAGTACTGACCAGGCTCAACGTTGCTTAACTTCGATGACCGGTGTATTCAACGTGATATGGCCGTAAGCCACTTGACATTATTGCCGGTAACTCTAATACGAACATTCCAGTGTTTGGGTGTTAATCTGAAGACAGTGCAGAGGATTCAGAAAGATTTGGATGAAGTATAGCAACGAGAAAAATTTTGCTACGAGTAAAACTATTGAGTCATAAATATACATATGAAAAGCCACATCAAATTACAAAATAAGCACGAGTCAAGAAAAAATTAAAAAAAAAAACTATTTTAAAAAATATCATAACCGTTCAATTCGTAGGCGGCCGACACAATAGTTGATTAAAATAAGTCATTTGACTCTATAATTAATTTAATAAAGCAGTATCTGTGTTTTTGAATTTCTTTTTATTAGTTGAATGCCATTTCCCCTCTTGATGTAAACGTTCATGGCTCTTTACGGAATCTACTTCTTCATTATCTATGGAATGCTATGATATATTGGGAAACAAATAGAGACATCCGTTGACTTTTCCGCGATTTTGAATTGAGAATGACTGACTGCTAACCCAAACTAGAGAGCTATTTAACCCGTCGCTAGTTATAGAAGAGGACGATCATTGTAATTTCAAAAGATATTTTAGCGACAGTGAGCTCAACAGAATAGACTTGAACTCAGCTAACCAATTTCACCATCCGGGTAGCTATCTTTTATACTACCCACACATCCCTAAGTATTATGTTACTCTACTCTGAGAGTAAATTTTTAAATGTCCCAGAGGGTCAAATCAAGCAGTTTCACCTGGCAGATAATTTACACAATGAATATTATCAGAAAGTTCCATTTTAAAAACGTCAGATATAGAAGAGATACTAAGTATCCATTTTTTGCTGTGTCAAGTTTTCAAACATCTTACGACATTGAGAATGAACATATAGGTAATCAATTGAAATAAGATAAGTTAAAAGTTGAGGGCAGTGATGATATCATTTAGAGTCTTGTTTGGTCTGCCTATCTAAAGGTCTCGTTGCGCTTGTTTGAGAGACCTTGATCAATCATCAAGTGCCCATCAATACAAACTGGCGCCGGCGCCAGTTAGACGTCGATAAAACTTGTGCTGAAGGTACTTTATGTTTACGATGGATTCTTTCAATTTATTTCACCGATTCAATCCCATTAAGATTGATTGTATCAAACTGATGAAAATACTGCAAAAGGAAATCAATATTACACAACATAAATTACCCTGGCCACCACAAATATGCCAACGAAAATAGCGGACGGTGTTTAGAAAGAAAAAAGATCAGTTGAGGTTATTGATTTTCATTTCAAAGATATTCTAATAAGAAGAGTGATTTCACACCACTGTCTCTTTGTAAATATACGCAAATGGAGAATATCAATGATTTCTATGTAGACAGATCATAAAGGATATATATATATAGGTATATATCTTGTAAAAATTATTTACAGATATATATATATAAATTTTTCTTATGCATGCATGCATACATACATACATACATACATACATATAAGTTCCTAAATAAACACATTGTAAATATATATATATATATATATATATATATGTGCAAATAACATTTGCAGTGTATTTACTTAGTTCATATAGAATATATCTGTAAAAGAGCAATAAGTATTCTTTTTGTGCTTACACACACACATACACACACACACACACACATATATATATATATATATATATATATACATACACACACACACACACACACATATATATATATATATATATATATATATAATAATAATAATAATAATAATAATAATAATTATTAAACCGACTCTGCGTGTATTCTAATCTCAAAATTTTATAGAAGGGACTTTTTAAGACCATGAATAACCAGCAGAATCTAAATCCGTTATTGTCCTCGGCTATAAAGCTTTGGGCAAAGAGGGGGAAAAAAAGAAAACTGCGTGGGACCGACAATACATACGGTTCCTCCCAGTAAAAAGAAAAAAAACCCTCTAACGGAACAAACAACCAGAAAAGAAAAGTGCTCGATACACACAACCGAAAAGTATTTAACTAGAAGGCAGTAACGCAGAGCAAACACACTAACAAAATAGTAAGATCGCCAAGACCTACCGCGGTTTCGCACAACGGCTCGTCAGGGCCCTGACGAACCGTTGTGCGAAACCGCGGTAGGTCTTACGATCTTACTATTTTGTTAGTATATATATATATATATAGGAATGTTGCGTGACTTTACTTTTCCTTGCTTCTGTTGATGTCTCGTGGGATTCATTAGCCCAGGGATTCAGTAGTTCAAATACTGTTGTTGCCAACAATCTTAGTACTTACTGCATCGTATCAAGCAGCTATGATTTATTAAAAATAATAATAAACTTTTTCGTTAAACCCAATGGTGCGTAGGGCAGCGCTTGGCTGTTTCTGTAACAAACTGTTTTTTTATGGGGCAGGGTTGTTAGCAATGCGGCGGACCACCAAACCTGGAGGAAAAGGATTTTCTATGGCTAGCTTATACGTTTTAGCGGGACGAGCTCGCTAGCAAGTACACAACGCCGAGTTACCCTAAGGTTTATTAGGCGGGATCTATAAGTCGGTAATCTGTTAAAACTTTTATCTAAAATGAACATCTATTAGCAGGTAACATATATATATATATATATATATATATATATATATATATATATATATATATATATATATATATATATATATATATATATATATATATATATATATATATATATATATATATATATATTGGGCGTGTTTATATGCGCCTTCTGCTGGATGCTCTTGGCCTAGGGGTAGAATCGCCGACTGATGCCAATGCGGTAGGGTTTCAATCCTGGGTTAGGAAGCGACCGGAGTCTAAGCCGTACTGATTTCGCTGTAATACAGCGTAACAGATCTTTCTGCGGATGACTCTAGTGTAAATTTATATTGTTTTGTTATGATTATGTTTGGTGCCAAGATTGGCGCCGTTATGATGCACTCATTCATAGGGGCTCGGTTTCCTTTTGCAAGAAACTTCCTTTCGGATTTATAACCTATATTTATATTTTCCAAAAACAACTTGATTCTCTCGAAAAAATCAATACATTAGTTTAAAGCATCATGCATCCTGACGAAACTGATAATTACTACAAGGCCACTTCCCATAACTACAACTCTCTATTTGAATCAAATTGAAAATTATAAAAATGTCGACCTACACATAAATTATTTAGAAGACAATATCAACTTCAGTAGTAAAAATATAACTGACAAAATAAAAAATCAGCCACACAGTCAGAAAAGCCAATCCAATCGAATCCTACATTACATTCAAGGACCATAAACCAGACAAACTAACTGCCCTACTAGAATAATAAACTTAAGTAGATCAGAAGTAGATCAGAAATTAGAAAACTTAGTGAACACATACTTGACAGAGTCAACTTACAAGGTCAATAGACACCTCCTAACACACTAACTCGCATCTATTCTCCCAAACACTCTTCCCATCTACCTAACCCTCATCCTCGGTATCCTTACCCGTTTATCACCTTCCTTCTAACATTTTCTATATCTAACCACCCTTTCGCATCACTTTGCCTTATGTAACCTCCTGCGCAATAGTGGCAGTGGAATGCCTGGCTTGGGGTGAAATGATTAAAATAAAAGAATGCATAGGATAAATTCAGCGAAGTAATGCTACTGATGTCATTAATTGGTTTAACCACATCAATCACAAATCCAAATGTTCGTTCATCGCGTCTAACATAGAGGATTATTATCTTTCAATTTCAAAAGACTTGTTCACTTTAACTCTGGATTGTGCAATGGTATATTCTAACTCTAAAAAATAAGGAAAGACACTCATATTAAACTCAAAACAATCTGTTGTCATCCACAACAATGAATAATAGACGGAGATAAATTCCAAGAACCTATTCGACATTAATATGGGATCACTGGATTCTGCGTAATCATCGGATCTCGTAGGTTTATTTACTTTATACAATCTAATTGCATCTGGTGGTATTGATATAGCTGACATTTGGTTATATAAAGACGATGGTCTCATGATTGTCCATAATTTTACAAACTCTAATGTAGATAAAATTCGTAAATTAATACATAGATTAATAAAAAACATTAGTATTAAAGTAATAATACAAACTAATATAAAAATGTTGACTTCCCAGATGCTATTCTAAATTTAGTTATTAACGCATACTTAACCTATGTAAAATATAATGATACCCTATTTACATACATTCTCAATCAAGCACCATTCTATTATTAAACACATACCCTACTCTGCTGAACACAGAACATTCAACAATCTTTCAATCAAAGCCATCTCTATAACCATAGTCAATATTACAATACTGCCCTAAAAACAGTTGCTATGAATTAATATTATAAGCAAAAATATATATATATATATATATATATATATATATATATATATATATATATATATATAACACCCAAAATAATTTTGTACACATCGCCATTTAACCAAATGGTTTGTACTAAGTTAAATAATAAATTCCATAATCTAATTCAGAAACACTTCGCATCTCTTGATATCCTCTGAAATTTTTTTTTATAAAGAATACAATGAAATTTAATTATAGCTGCACTGATCATCTTGAAAGGAGAATCTGTAATGTGATTGGCAGCTCGATGCCAGCCACTTTCTCACGTGCGCCTACTCTACAAGTATTTTCATGGCTTCTGCTCCGACGAACTTAAGTTACTCATGCCCCCTCCACAAAAATCCATTCATTCAAGCAGATTGGCAAAAAGTTCCCATACAGTTAGATCAACCAAATATTTCTACTCCATCAGCTTCTTTTCTCGCACTTCCCACCTGTTGAACTCCTTTCTATATACTTGATTTCCTGACGGCTACTACCGCCAGGAATTCAATTGCAATGTCAATACCCATCACATGTACTTTACTTCTTTCTACATCACCTTGTATATCTTGTTCTTTTCCCTTTCTCTACATTGACAACTGTCTTCATATCTGGGTTCCATCCTTAAATTACCCTTTCTCTGACACCCACTTCAACTGGTTCGTCTTTCTCTTCATACTCCTCTTGTCTACACTTTTGCTCTTATGTAACCCCCTGCGCATCAGTGGCGGTACCGCCTTGCTTAGGGTGAAACGATTAAAAACCACATCTGTCATATATTTGCGCCATGCCAATCTTATTGCAAAACTTGAATGTTTCAATATTGATTGGTTTACACTCACAAATTTTTTAAGTTATTATAACCACCCACTCCACTATATTCACAGAATATGGTGGCGTTAATTTTATTTTTTGTAATTTCCTTATCAATATATATATGACCATCTAACTGAACCATATTTTACTGCCTGATTTAGCACTGAAACTAGATAGCTTTTAAGTTGCAATATGCTATTAATATAACAATAATCTAATATTGCATTCAGAACTTTGGCGATGAAGAATTTCTTATCAGTTGTGGCTCTTACTATATTGTGTCTTTTTGTTTTCTTAACCCGACCATGATACGCCAAACATTTACCCAAGCTCTTTAAGTAGGTTAGGCGTTACTTTCATCTGTCCATTTTGCAAACATTCTGTATTGTGAGTAGCAGATTCTCCACACCCTCATTCCTAATTATGTGCGCTTGAAATTTTAACTGTCTCTTGTACTGTCTGTTATTTATATGTGTCTTTTAAGATTTCATTTTCTCGAAATCTTCGTCGCTGCTCATTTGTTTGTCCCATTTTATTCTCAACATCATTCTGTAGAGTCACATTTCTGTTGCTTCAAGTCTCTTCTTCATCTGTGTGGTGATTATTCCCGATTCCCTGGCACATAAGCGAAATGATATTGTATTGTTCATGATTTCTAAAAAAGTGCCGCGTAAAAAGTTAGCGATATCTATCTATCTATCTATCTATCTATCTATCTATCTATCTATCTATCTATCTATCTATCTGTCTGTCTGTCTGTCTGTCCTGCAATCCTCCTTTTGTACATATTTAATTGAATTAACTTGTACTGTCTGTTCATTATAAGTGTCTTTTAAGTTTTCATTTTCTCAAAATCTTCGTCGTTTCTCAATTGTTCGTGCGATTTCTGTTGCTTCAAGTTTCTTCTTCATCTGTGTGGGGATTATTCCCCATTTTTTGGCACATAAGGGTAATGATTTTGCATTACAATTCATGATTTCTAAAAAACTGTCGAGTAAAAAGTTAGCGATATCTATCTATCTATCTATCTATCTATCTATCTATCTATCTATCTATCTATCTATCTATGTGTTTGTGTTTGTGTGTGTTCGTGTGTGGGCGTACGTGCGTGTGTGTGGGTTTATGTATACCTCGGCGTTACGGAAAAGAGATACGTGTACCTTCAGAAACCTTAAATATAAACGTCGATATAAACGTCGAAAATAGATTAATCTTTTGAAAACCGACAAGACATTTACATGTTGTGAGCAAATCTGTTTAGACTAACGTTGTTCCTTAGTAAACACTTGTAGCATTAAAAAAATTAGATCCAATAGACTAATTAATATTATTTGAAAGCTAGAAACGAGATTCGAAAAAAATTAAATGGATGCTTAGCAGGAACTAGTGCTACAGAATCACAAATAAATAACTCTACCAGTTAAAAGAATGTACATTACTATATTAAGTCCAATGTAAGCATCTATAATGGGTATCACGTGTAAGTAAGAGAGAAAATGATGATATAACAAGGAAGAAAACTTTTATTATTACTTTGAACAATAGGTTAGGAAGGAAACTGCCGTCAATGTTAGAAAGACAATTAACAGACACTGGACTTTAGAAAATAATTTTCCAAAAAAAATCATTTTAAGCGAACATTTTGATGAATTTCGACCGACAGTAACACTGTCTCTTCCGTCAATAAACATTAATATTTCTTTATAAAGAAAGGGCTAACGATGCAGTTACCATTAAAGCAAACGCAGGAGTAAATATTCGTTTAACACACAATCTGAGCGTAAATCTAACTATACGAATGGAAGTTGAAAAGTTCACAGCTCAACAATATATGTTTCAAAAATAATCCCTGATTTTTTATTAGATTTTTTAAAATGATTGATAGATGGAGTGATTTGTTTTTTTTATGATTTGACAATATTTTAAGGTAATTTTAAACGGAAATCTACTTTGGGATTAAATATTTTTTTAGATAAGGCCTTAACCCATAGTGGGGAGAGAAGAGGTCGATACATTTCCAAAGAGTATTTGCATATGACGAACACGACTGCAATATCATCCGATTTCTCATCCGAACCGTTATCCAATACACCACTACATTCAAGCTCACTGCATTTGACATTCCGAAGAGGGTGCCCATCTATGTATCAAACAGGCACAACGTTGCTCAACTACAGTGATCAGCTAACAACAGCCATGTTAATTACAGTCACAATAAATATACCTCAACCACGTGAAAACGAAGAGATACGTAAACATTCTTGAGACGAAAAATCACTTCCCTTCAAAAAATTCTAATGTTTTGCAAGATCAAATCCAGGAACTTTTCAGCAACCTTTGGTGTATAAAAATGATGATCTGCAGAAAGTAATGGCAACCATATGCGGGATAATCTTTTCCCCAGTTAGTCATGTATCACGTATGGTACTGGACTGACCGAAATCAGGATACGTAATGGTGTAATGGATATTGGAGTTGTCGGAGAGCCGAGTTCGAGTTCTTGTTGGATTGGTTTTCAATCACTTACGCACAAATACCCTTGGGAAAAATATTAATCCATCTCTTCCTCCTCGAGTATTGAGTTGAATAGAAGGACAAATTGTGTTCTATATCCTTGGTTGCCAACTAGTCTACCGTAGGAAGAAATGGCAACCTACAGCCGATAATATTCTGCCTAATCACTAGTGGATCAAAAGAGACATGATCGACTAAGCGTGTATTTCGTATGGCAATTAATTGTTAAATCGTTTTTAAATATTCAGTCAGTCAGATAATTGCCATACGTGATACACATGACTGACTGGGTAGAAGATTATCCCGCAGTAGGTTGCCATCGCTTTCTGCGGTAGATTGGTTGCCAGCCAAGGCTATAGAACCCAAACTCTCTTGTTTTTTAAACCCATAATTGGAAGGAAGAGACGGATTAATACCTTTTCCCAAGGTATTTTAAATATTTAAATATTAATTACCTTAAAATTGTTAAACTTTAGCATTAAATGTGCTCTAGTAAGCGTTATGTGTATTATCTAAAATAAATGTTTGATAACATTTAACGTGAAAATGTTAAAAAAAAATCCATTAGTTGCAAAATTGATTACTCACCGAAATCACAATTACGATTGCCTTTCGCATAAAAATAAATAATGAAATTAAAATTAAAATAAGATAATGAAATTAAAATTATTTTAAGAGATTTAAAATTATTGAAAAATAAATAATGAAATTAAAATTAAAATAAGATAATGAAATTAAAATTATTTTAAGAGATTTAAAATTATTCAAAAATAAATAATGAAATTAAAATTAAAATAAGATAATGAAATTAAAATTATTTTAAGAGATTTAAAATTATTGAAAAATAAATAATGAAATTAAAATTAAAATAAATAATGAAATTAAAATTATTTTAAGAGATTTAAAATTATTGAAAAATAAATAATGAAATTAAAATTAAAATAAGATAATGAAATTAAAATTATTGTAGCTGATCATAGCAATTACTATTTAACCATAATTACTCTATATAAATAGACGGCTTTCACTTTTATTACCGTTATTTATTTAAGCGGATGCAGCAACATAAATTTAGATCAGACTAAATATGTTCCGATGTAAAAAGAATAAGCTACATTCAATTTATACCTTAAGCAGATAAACACTTTGCGTGTCTGTGCGTGCGTAATTACCGCACTTATACTACTGCTAATGATGAGCAGATGGCGCTGACCAACAGTACTTCATGGCTTTAAGCGTTATTGACAGGTTATCGTTGAGATTAGACACGTTTTGTTTCTATTTACCAGAGCCCTCTCCACAAAAGGCGATGTATGAAACAAGATTGTATTTTTTTTTGTTTTTTTTTACGTTGGGCATTCCGTGCGCATGCACTTGGACAAAAATTCCCCGTACACCCTGCCTAAGCAGGAGCGGGTCTTCTTTAATTTTCTCCAAACGAGACTCTGCTATTTGATAGAACCTCGTCTGTGTTCTTCTCTGCCAGAAGATAGAGTCAAAAAAGTCTGATTTCGAGTGAAAATCTTGTCTTGTTTCTATCTGCGGAACTTTTTCATCCCCACGAAACTCATATCGCATCGACGACAGGACTAATTAGTATAGACTATAAAATGCCCTTAGTTTTTTTGTTTTTTTTTACTACGCAGATGCAAATCTATTTTTTTTAAAAGAATTATCAGACAAAGGATTCTTCTCAATTATAAATCTTTCGTGGGAACTTCCCACACAGGATTTTTTCCCTGGAACTTTTACCACACGTATTTATTGGTGCTATTAGATTACCGTCGAAATCGTCAAAAATGTAACAGCCTCTTCTATCCCAACAGTTTCTTTTCTCGCATTTGCTGATTGTAGAACTCCCTACAGTTTGTTTGCTTCCCTGATAGCTACAATCTACAAAAGTTTATATACAACGTCAATTGCCATATTCTTTCTACTTGATTTCCATCAATATCGTATCTTTTCTTCAACATCCCCGTATCTTGTTTCTTCTATTCATATATCCTCAGTGTTAAGAATTATTTCTTGAACATTCTTTTTCTGTTTATCCCCTCCCGGGATATAACAGCTCCTTTCAATCTTAGTATAATTGCTGAATTCGTTACCTGTCCGTGTGCAGACAGTTTGCTACCAGTAGAGATTCTTGATTACTCTTAGGTCTTTCCCAAATATGTCGAGGCCTCTAAGCATCTCCATCAATTCTTTTTGGAGTATTATGTCAAACGCCTTTGCATAATCAATAAAACATAGATACAAGTCCTTCTTCATCTGTATTGCCCTTTCGGAGAGCATCCTAATAAGTCATGAAAAAAATGAAAAAATCAGAAACGTGCTTTCTACATTTTATAATCATTTCACCCCAAGCAAGGCAGTATCGCTCTTTATGCGCAGGGGGATACATTTGACGAAACGGTACATATTTTGACGAAAATGTTTGGAGAAAGAGAAAGTTTAATCTTCACGCGATATAAATGTTTAAATATCGAAAAAGAACAGGAAAAATTCGTTACGTACGCCGGAAAGGTTTTATGCACAATGCAAAAGGTTTAAAATAAAAGAAATTAAGGAAGACATGTTCAAATGTCTAATCTTCGTACAAGAATTAACAGCAAAGAAAGACAAAGACGGACGTTCGAAAATCCTCATAATGTTAAATCAAGATAAATAAATATCATTACAAAACGTTCCAGAAGAATGGCAGAAATTGCTAAACATTAAGGAAGACAATGTTTGCGTTGAAGAGAAGAGCGTGGCTCGTATCCACAAAGTAAATCAACGGGTCTGCCATAAAGGAAAACCGTACTACCAAAAAGGAAAACCGTACTATCAAAAAGGAAAACCGTACTACCAAAAAGGAAAACCGTACTACCACAAAGGAAAACCGTACTACCACAAAGGAAAACCATAATACCAAAAAGGAAAACCGTACTATCAAAAAGGAAAACCATACTACCAAAAAGAAAAACCGTACTGCGAAGCATGTGGAAAGAATAACAACGTCACTAGGAAATGCTATTTTTGAAACAAAAAATGTTTCGAATGTTCAAAGAAAGCACATTTGGCAGTGATGTGTAGAAGAAAAAGGGACCGAAGTTCCAAAAAGATTAATACCTTAGTCATGAAAAAAGTTACAAACGATTGCAGTACCAGAAAATACGTGGACTTATAAATCAATGGAAGAACAGTAAAGTGTTTATTAGATGACGGTAGTGATATCTCTGCAATAGATGAGTTTATCTGGAATAAAATTGGTCGACCAGCGTTAAACAAAACGAAAAAGATTGCAAGAGGTATTTCTGGAAATACGCTAAATTTATGGCTAAGTTAACATTTGACAGAAAAGAACAAAAGTCTATGATCTATGTGTTGTCAGGTAGAAATACAAATCTATTCGGCATAGATTTAATTGTGCTATTCAATTTGTGGGAAAAACCCATGAATATGTTATGCACTAAGACGAAGGCGCCAAATGAAAGAAAGTCTAAGCAAACGGAAAAATTCATACAAGAATTAAAAAACGAGTTTACAGGTGTTTTTTTCTTTTTCGGAGGAACTGGGTTGCTGTACTCAAACAGAAGTAAAATTTGAAATGAAGGGAAATATGAAACCAGTATTCAGGCCCAAATGGAAGTACTAGTTAACACCGTTAGTGTATTACCAGTTAGGTAATACACTAACGGTGTTAACTAGTGTATTACCAGTTAGGTAATACACTAACGGTGTTAACTAGTGTATTACCAGTAAGGTAATACACTAACGGTGTTAACTAGTACTGCTTGCAGTTCCTTTTCTTCCTTCAGCGCCGCTATTACCGTTTCTTCAAGTAATTCAGGCTTTTGGGAATCAGTCTTGATAGACATTCCGCATGCGCTATTTGTTTTGATGGTATGAACTTCTCTTTGAAGTTATAATTCAATAGAATTACGGACCATCTTTGAAGCCTGTTTGCTGAATGTGTCGGGACACCTCTTTTGGACCCAAATATGGACAATAGCGGTTTATGGTCGGTTTGCAACACAAACTCTTTACCATAAATAAACCTATTTAAACATTTATATCAAAATTTTGTCAAAATATGTACCGTTTCGTCAAATGTATCCCCCTGCGCATAAAGAGCAATACTGCCTTGCTTGGGGTGAAATGATTATAAAATGTAGAAAGCACGTTTCTGATTTTTTCATTTTTTTCATGACTTATTAGGATGCTCTCCGAAAGGGCAATACAGATGAAGAAGGACTTGTATCTATGTTTTATTGATTATGCAAAGGCGTTTGAGATAAAACTCCAAAAAGAATTGATGGAGATGCTTAGAGTCCTCGACATATTTGGGAAAGACCTAAGAGTAATCAAGAATCTCTACTGGTAGCAAACTGTCTGCACACGGACAGGTAACGAATTCAGCAATTATACTAAGATTGAAAGGAGCTGTTATATCCCGGGAGGGGATAAACAGAAAAAGAATGTTCAAGAAATAATTCTTAACACTGAGGATATGTGAATAGAGATTTATTATACCTCAGTATAATAAACCAAACACCCGTACACCAACGAACTGTTAACAAGAATAACAATCAAGAAAACAATGTCTCTGTATAGGACGTATTCCTCCGTCTTGTGAGGAATGCTTCCGTCTAATGACGTATAACTCTCGTCTAATGACGATGGCTCTCGTATAATCACGATCACTCTCGTATGATGACGAAGACTCTCGTATAATCACGAAGACTCTCGAAGACTCTGTAGTTCGTTCTAGTCCCGGTCTTTTCTCTAAGATAGATCTTTCAGAAGCCTATTTACAGGTAAAAGTATCGGAAGAATGCTCAAATTATTTAACATTAAATACACACAAAGGATTGTACAGACTGAAACGCCTGCCGTTCGGGTTAAAAATCTCACCTAGCGCATTTCAGCAAATAATGGACACCATGTTATCAGATTTGGACTATGCAATGGCATACCTTGATGACATCTTAATCAAATGCGTAAGCATTGATGAACATAAATCGCACGTCCACGAGGTATTTAACCAACTTGGGAAAAACGGATTTAAAGAAGGACCGGAAAAATGCGAGTTCTGTTTGGATAGGATCGAATATCTAGGACAAATTATCGATCGTAATTGCAGAAAACCAAATCCAAATAGAACTGAATCCATTAAAATATGCCAATTCCATACAATGTAAGGAAGCTTCAGTCATTTCTGGGGTTCGCAAACTCTTACAACATCTATATACCTAAGATGCACGACCTTAGAGCACCCTTAAACAAATTGCTCGAAAAGAATAAAAAGTGATGTTGGTCGAAGGATTGCAATGATGCTTTTGATAAAATAAATAAAAATGTTTGCTGTCAGATTTGGCGCTGGTACATTTCGATCCAAAGAAGGAATTAATCGTGGCAACGGACGCAAGCGAATACGGCATTGGTGCTGTATTATTACATAAACTAGATGATGGCACCACAAAACCTATCGCTCATGTTTCGAGAGCATTGTTACCCACTGAATAAATTATAGTAAAATAGAAAAAGAAGCATTGACCATAATTTATACATTAAAAGGTTCCATAGGTTTATTTAGGGTAAAGAGTTTGTGTTGCAAACCGACCATAAACCGCTATTGTCCATATTTGGGTCCAAAAGAGGTGTCCCGACCCATTCAGCAAACAGGCTTCAAAGATGGTCCGTAATTCTATTGAATTATAACTTCAAAGAGAAGTTCATACCATCAAAACAAATAGCGCATGCGGAATGTCTATCAAGACTGATTCCCAAAAAGCCTGAATTACTTGAAGAAACGGTAATAGCGACGATGAAGGAAGAAAAGGAACTGAAAGCTGTACTAGTTAACACCGTTAGTGTATTACCTAACTGGTAATACACTAGTTAACACCGTTAGTGTATTACCTAACTGGTAATACACTAACGGTGTTAACTAGTACTTCCATTTGGGCGTGAATACTGGTTTCATATTTTTCTTCATTTCAAATTTTCCTTCTGTTTGAGTACAGCAACCCAGTTCCTCCGAAAAAGAAAAAAAACATCTGTAAACTCGTTTTTTAATTCTTGTATGAATTTTTCCGTTTGCTTAGACTTTCTTTCATTTGACGCCTTAGTCTTAGTGCAGAACATATTCATGGGTTTTTCCCACAAATTGAATAGCACAATTAAATCTATGCCGAATAGATTTGTATTTCTACCTAACATCACATAGATCTTAGACTTTTGTACTTTTCCGTCAAATGTTAACTTAGCCATAAATTCTCCTTTGAATTTTTGCATATTTCCAGAAATACCTCTTGCAATCTTTTTCGTTTTGTATAACGCTGGTCGACCAATTTTATTCCAGATAAACTCATCTATTGCAGAGATATCACTACCGCCATCTAATAAACACTTTACTGTTCTTCCATTGGTTTATAAGTCCACGTATTTTCTGGTACTGCAATCGTTTGTAACTTTTTTCATGACTAAGGTATTAATCTTTTTGGAACTTCGGTCCCTTTTTCTTCTACACATCACTGCCAAATGTCCTTTCTTTGAACATTCGAAACATTTTTTGTTTAAAAAATAGCATTTCCTAGTGACGTTGTTATTCTTTCCACATGCTTCGCAGTACGGTTTTTCTTTTTGGTAGTATGGCTTTCCTTTTTGATAGTACGGTTTTCCTTTTTGGTAATACGGTTTTTCTTTTTGGTAGTACGGTTTTTCTTTTTGGTAGTACGGTTTTCCTTTTTGGTAGTATGGTTTTCCTTTTTGATATTACGGTTTTCCCTTTTGATAGTTCGGTTTTCCTTTTTGGTAGTATGGTTTTCCTTTTTGATAGTACGGTTTTCGCTTTTGATAGTACGGTTTTCCTTTTTGATAGTATGGTTTTCCTTTTTGATAGTACGGTTTTCCTTTTTGGTAGTATGGTTTTCCTTTTTGGTAGTATGGTTTTCCTTTTTGATAGTACGGTTTTCCTTTGTGGTAGTACGGTTTTCCTTTTTGGTAGTACGGTTTTCCTTTTTGATATTACGGTTTTCCTTTTTGATAGTACGGTTTTCCTTTTTGGTAGTATGGTTTTTCTTTTTGGTAGTACGGTTTTCCTTTTTGATAGTACGGTTTTCCTTTGTGGTAGTACGGTTTTCCTTTTTGATATTACGGTTTTTCTTTGTGGTAGTACGGTTTTCCTTTTTGGTAGTACGGTTTTCCTTTGTGGTAGTACGGTTTTCCTTTTTGATAGTACAGTTTTCCTTTGTGGTAGTACGGTTTTCCTTTTTGGTAGTGCGGTTTTTCTTCTTGGTAGTACGGTTTTTCTTTATGGCAGACCCGTTGATTTACTTTGTGGATACGAGCCACGCTCTTCTCTTCAATGCAAAAATTTTTCTTTCTTAATGTTTAGCAATTTCTGCCATTCTTCTGTAACGTTTTGTAACGATATTTATTTATCTTGATTTAACATTGTGAGGATTTTCGAACGTCCGTCTTTGTCTTTCTGTGCTGTTAATTCTTGTATGAAGATTAGACATTTGAACATGTCTTCTTTAATTTCTTTTATTTTAAACCTTTTGCATTGTGCATAAAACCTTTCCGGCGTACGTAACGAAATTTTCCTGTTCTTTTTCGATATTTAAACATTTATATCGCGTGAAGATTAAACTTTCTCTTTCTCCAAACATTTTCGTCAAAATATGTACCGTTTCGTCAAATGATATGTCCTCCGTTTTTTTCGGTAAAATAAAATTTGTATATTTTGTGTTTTCCTGCGTTTCTATCTTCTGTAATAGGAGCATTACTTTTTCGTCACCTGACCATGCTTTGCACCATCTTGCAAAAATATTTTCGTATCTTTTGTAATACGAATTAAAAGTAATACCTTCCTCTGGCTTATATACAAATTCTGTGAGCGCATTTGCAAAGCCTTCTGCAGAGAAACCTTTAGAGGCTTTTCCTGTTTCGCCCTCCTCTATTACCAATTGTTTCAACATCTCTTGTTGCAGTATCATTTAAAGTTCCTTTTGGATTTTTTGTTAGTCTTCCTGTTTTTTTATTAACAATTGGACTGCTTCTCCCAGCGTTTTAGTTAATTCGGCTAATTGTTCAATTTTTTTTATATGGGTATAGTTGACGAATAAGTTGTATCCACCGGTAATCAATAATACCCGTAGTTTTTTTGTGAGGGGGTAAAAAACTACCTCTCACCTTAACGTATTCTTTTATGCGTCAACTTTCCAAATTTTTATCACCAAATTGATATTTGGCTAGCTTTGCCGAATCCTTGTTCAATCTAGTCTTTTAGTCTATGTTTGTTGTCACTCTGTATTATTGGTGTACCTCACGTAAGTGCGAATTCTCCTTCACCAATCTGTTATTTCTGGTGTACCCCACGTAAATGCGAATCCTTCATTGCCAATCTGTTATAATTGGCTTACCCCACGTAAGTAGAAATCCTTCGTCGCCAAATCTGTTATAATTGGCTTACCCCACGTAAGTACGAATCCTTCGTCGCCAAATCTGTTATATCCCGGGAGGGGATAAACAGAGAAGGAATAGTGCAAGAAATAATTCTTAACACTGAGGATACACCCCTGATCAAAAATTTAAGACCATTTAAAAATCTTTAAAAAGATTTTTTTTTTTACAGATAGATTTTAAACTCCTACCACTTAAGGTTACCAATACTACAATCAAAAGGTTATGGAATCAAAAAGCTACATTTCAAACATTTTATTTAGAAATTTACATTTTGATAAAATGATGAGATGTACGCATGATCAAAATTATAAGACTAGGGGCATAAATTGTTAGATCTATGGTAATTCCAATGTTTTTAGTTCAGTTAGAGATTAGCAATCACTGCGTAAAGGTGTTACCATGCCTAAAGCAAGCAAACGTACCGAAGTTGTACGTTCTCGAATTCTAGAATTCCATAAGCAAGATTTGTCACAGTGGGCGATCGCAGCTAAGGTAAATCGCAGTAAAACTGTGGTTTGCAACTTTCTAAAGAACAGTGAGAATTATGGAAAAGCAAAATCCTCTGGCAGGCCCCAAAGAATTACTCCTGCATTGAGTAAGAGAATAAGACGGGTTGTTATGAAAGAGGGGGGGGCTTCCTTCTAGTCAAATAAAGGCAGTCACAGATGCTGATTGCAGTCCCCTAACCATCAGACGACACTTACGACAAAAAGACATGGGAAATAAAAAGTGTAAACAAATTCCTCGGCTGCTTCCACGTCACAAGGTGGACCGCTTAAAGTTTGGTTGTGAATACCAAACATGGGACGTTGAGAAGTGGAGGAAAGTTCTGTTTTCTGATGAGAAAAAATTCAGTCTAGATGGTCCTGAAGGCTTCCAACAATATTGGCATAACAAAAACATGCCTCCTGGAATTTTCTCCATACGTCATAGTGGTGGAGGGTCCCTAATGATATGGGGTGCCTTTTCTTACAGAGGGACGATGGAGCTCCAGGTGGTGCAGAGTTGTTAAACAGCGGCTGGTTATGTTAGCATGATACAAAAGGAATCATTGATGATGGAGGGTCATCGTTTGTGTGTGGATGGATGGTTATTCCAACAGAATAATGCTGCAATCCACGCTGCAAGACGGACCTTGACCTTTCTACAAGAAAATGAGATCCATCTCTTGGGACATCCTGCATGCTCACCAGATTTGAACCCAGTTGAAAATGTTTGAGGATGGATGACAAGAAATGTTTATCGAAATGGCAAACAATATTCAACAAAAAATAAACTTCGTGAAGCCATCTTCAGAAGCTGGAGCAAAATCCCCCGCACCTTAATGGAAACGCTTATTTCTAGCATGCCCGACAGAATGTTTGAAGTCATCAAAAGCAGTGGAGGTAGATTTCATTATTAAATTTGGTTGTTGAATGTTTTCATACACTTTTCAAGCACTTTTTGTACAATTTCGTAGAATTTTTGTCTCTTGTCTTATAATGTTGATCATGTGTAAATCGCATCATTTAATAAAAATGTAAATTTCTAAATAAAATATTTGGAATATAGCTTTTTGTTTACATAACCTTTTAGATTTTAGTATTGGTAACCTTAAGTGGGAGGAGTTTAAAATCTATCTGTAAAAAAATATTTCTTTTTAAAGACATTTAAGTGGTCTTAAAGTTTTGATCAGGAGTGTATATAAATAGAGATTTATTATACTTCAGTATAATAAAACAAAAACTCGTACACCAACAAACAGTTAACAAGAATAAAAATCAAGAAAACAATGTCTCTGTATGGGACATATGGGCCCGTCTTGTGACGAATGCTTCCGTCTAATGACGTATAACTCTCGTCTAATGACGATGGCTCTCGTATAATCACAGTCACTCTCGTATAATGATGAAGACTCTGTAGTTCGTTCTAGTCGCGGTCTTTAATATCCCGGCCCATACCCATTCCTGGGTAGGACAGGATATTTCACTACAAAAGGGGCGTCAGACAAGGATGCGTCTATTCACCGGATCTATTCAACTTATACAGCGAGACTATTCTGAGAACCCTAGAGTTATGCCAGAATTTGTCATTGGAAGGTACAATTTAAACAATATAAGGTACGCAGATGATACAGTGCAGATAGCAGACACAGAAAGAAAACTACAAAACATCCTACAAAAGGTAGCTGAAGAGAGTAAGAAAAGAAAAGACTACAAATAAACTGCAAGAAAATCGAATGCATGGTCATCAGCAAAATGGTAGCCCAAAATGCCAATTACAGGTGAGGGACTCTAAAATCAAGCAGGTACATAAAATTAAATACCTAGGAAGTGTTCTAACAGAAGACGCGAATTGGCACAGTGAAAGAGTGTAACACCCCAACGGATCGTCCGAACAATTTTTCCGGCGGCCGTTCTCCACGCTGTGATGTTTGCCGGGAGTTTGTTGAAAATGTCGGGGCCTCAAGCTGGGGGTACAAGATTGAACTATAAGGAACGAACTTCCACAACTTGGATGAGTTGAAAGGATGCTTTATTTAGTTCAGAGTTAGCCTTTTCGGTTGAGACAGGTGAATGTGACACACAGCTCTAACTCTAAATTAATGGAGATCAACAAATCCGAACTGACCGAAACAAGACGAACGGAGATTCTACTCACTTAAGTGACTCTCTCACTCTAATCTACTCTACTCTACTGACTCGGAAAAATTACCTGAATTTATTTAAAATTGATCCGGAAATCCGGAAATGCTTTAGACCACCGGTGATAAACATTGGCGACTGTAAGTCTGAAATTTCAGTTATCTTTTTTTTTATCTTAATAAAGCTTCCGCCGGAAAATTCTTAATGTGTTGTCAAGATACAGTAAAAGACAGCCTTTGACCAGGTCATTCGAAAACCCACCTCCCGAACTTTATTTCCTGAACTTATCTCTTTATCACATTAAATCACTGAGTCAAATATTTACCGGAAGAGTGGTAGGATTTAAAACAGTAATCGGATACCCTTGTCTCTTCCACAATTTTCCTCATAAAAGAAAAAGAGTTTATTTATTTATTTTTTCCTCTTCTTTTTCACTTTTGTTAAATATGTTTTTAAACTATTTTCTATTCTTAACCATTTTCTATTTTAATCTATTATAATAAAATACATATTTTACAAAGTACCTTAACATACGCCTAGTTATCGTGTCACAAGAGGCATTCCAGAAGTTGAGTAAAGTATTAAGAAACAGGACAATTTCACTATAAAGAAAAAGGAGAGTACTGGATTGCTATGTGATGTTGGTCTTCAAAATGACAGTGAATGTCGGACAATGTCTTCAAAGATGAAGGAAAACTTAAAGCAGCTGAAATCTCTGTGCTACAGAAGGATACTGCGGATATCATGGACCGAGCATATGAGCAATGATGAGGTTCTGAAAAGGATGGAGACGAAAAGAAAATTAATACTGAGCACCAGAAAGAGGCAGCTAAAGTTACTAGGACATGCAATGAGGACGGAAGGATTGGAGAACCTGTTGCTAATAGGCCAGATAGAGGGGAAAAGAGACAGGGGAAAGCAGCGGATAACATATTTGAAGGACCTGATCAGGTGGATGACGGAACGAGGGTTCCATGATGCAACAGGAGAAAGCGTGCTAAGAGCCACCAGGGACGGGGTGATGTGGAAAGCCATGATCGCCTACGTCCTGAAAGGACATGGCACATAAAAAAGAAAAGATCACTCCTTGCAAGTTATTTAAAACCAGAAAATATTTTTTACATTGTAACAATTCTTTTTCTTGTAGATAATAATGATTTTATAATAAATGTCTTACTAATTAACCAATCTTACTGATTACTCTTACTAATTCTCACTAAGTACTTCATTATAAATTACAAATTACTATTATAAATGCCTGTTAGAAATTTACTAGTATACATTATTAATTACAAATTAATTTATTACTAAAGTAATTACTAATTATCTATTGAACTTTACATCGAGACTATTCTGAGGACCCGAGAAGTTATGCCAGGATTCGTCATCGGCGTCACAATCCGAACAACAAAAAATACACAGATGATAGAGTACTGATTTTGACACGGAAAGTAAACTACAAGACCACCTACAAAATGTAGATAAATAAAGTGGAAAGAAAGAACTACAAATAAATTACAAAAAAGACTGAACCAGAGGAGCCGAAATAGAGGAACCAAAATGCCAATTACAGGTTGGGCATACTAAAATCAAACAAGTACAAAAATTTAAGTACTTCGGAAATGTTCTTACGGAAGACGAAAAGTGAGACACTGAGATCCGAAGGCGAATTGGCATGGCTAAGGACGCATTCCAGAAGCTGAGTAGAGTATTAAGAGACATGAAAATTTTGCTGAAAACAAGGAGAGTGCTGGATTGCTATGTGATGTCTGTTCTTCATTATGGCATTGAATGCTGAACAATATCATCAAAGATGAAGGAAAAATTGAAGCAACTGAAATGTGGTTTTACAGAAGGATGCTGCGGATATCCTGGATCGAGCATTTCAGCAATGATGAGGTTTTGGAAAGGATGGAATCGACAAGGAAATTAAAACATCAGGAAAAGAAAGTTTGATGAGGAAGGAAGATTTGGAGAATCTGATACTCAGAGGTCAGATAGAGGAAAGGAGAGACAGGGGAAGGCAGCGGATAACATATTTTGAGGGGCCAGGTGGATGGCAGAGCGGGGTTTGGGTGGGTAACTGGAGAAAGCGTGCGAAGAGCTTCCTGGGATAGGGAGACGTGGAAGGCCATGATCGCTTATGTCCTGTGGCACAGAAGAAGAATTACTAATTACTCTTACTAATTAACCCATAACTGGGGGAAGAGTATGTGGATTCACAACTTTCTTAAAAGCATTTTGCGCATAAGAATCAAGCGAACCTTACTGGAACTCGCCTCTTCGGTAAAAGATTCCGAGTCATTATCCATCGCACCATTCACACATCTGACAGCGCCTGGTATTACCAATCAACCACCTAGATCACCAACTAGATCCTGACCAGGCTTGACCTTGCGTAACTTTGGTGATCCTATCAAAATCAGTGCTTCATCGGAGGCTGTTAACTCCCATACATACGAAAATGTCATTGCAAAGTACACACTTTTATTAATCTCTTTTCTATTTTTTATTTATATGGTTTGCCAAGGCAATAAAATCTATAGTTCATTGTTTCTATATTCATTCCTACGAAAAAATTTCAATGCTTCAATTAACCTAGCAACTGATATCTATCTACAAATACAATAACATTTATTTAAGTAATCTATGCGCACATAAATAAGTATATATATATAAGCCATTTTTATGTACTGTTTCTGTTAATAAGTTTATTGTTTTAATAAAATGTTTTTAACTGATTTATATGTTTCCTCAGATAATAATATATCAGTAAGAGTTAAATGATTCTCTAATGATGTGAGAATGCCAATTAAGTTAATCGGCATTACTTTATATCTTATTCACCTTAATATTTCGACAGTGATTATGGGCTAAGGTGTGCAGGAAACGACCACACCGTAGCTGTGATCCAACATATCGACGATCAGCGATGTATATATAAGATGTATATATAAGATGTATATATGTGCCCTCCGCTAGAGTAAACCAGTTAAAACAGGTGAATCGCTGATTTCTACACCCGGTTACGTTTAACTTGGTACAATACCTAGTAAAGTTTAAAAAGACTTTGTAATTGCTTAAATAATTTGCAAAAGATTGATGAGTAGTGGAAAGCGAATCAGTTAATCAATCCAGTCTAGAATATAGGCTGGTTGTTATTAATTTCAGTTTTTAATTAAAAAAAGAAACGGAAAAATGAATAGCAATAAAAAAAAACCCAAAGAAAAAGAATTGTAACTCAAAAATGCATATCCAGAAAAATATCGTTTATATTAAGAAATAATGTCAGGTTAAACACATATATCCAATAATAATAATAATAATAATAATAATAATAATAATAATAATAAACTTTAAAAAGCGATCAAAATACAAGGATCCTGAAGTGGAAATCTCGAAAATGTGGCACATGAGGACATCAATAATGCCAGTTGTAGTTGGAGCACTCGGATTGATTGGAAAGGTTCCGATAGCTTAATTGAAAAAATTCTTGGTAGCACATGCCTTAAAATAACACAAAAATTTGTTTCGGAAGTAAAATTCAAACATTACGAAGACTTTTATCTATGTAAAATGAGTGTGATCACTGGAAAATATCATGAAGCCATTTTTTTGTCTCTCGTTGGGATCCAGAAGGAATTTGCATGCAACAGAAATCAAAGAAAATAATAATAATAATAATAATAATAATAATAATAATATCAGCAGCACTATAACTTGTCATTTTAGTCATCCGCTTTTCCTCCATCACTTTTCCTCTTACTTCTTTTTTGTATCAGGTGTTGGTGCTCGTTCTCGGTGACTTTTTCGAATCTGTATGAAGGAATTATTCCCAGGCCTGCTCTTCCTTGTGCGACTGAACCTAATATAGCTTTTATCCTCAGGTTCCCTTCTGCGATAACTAAAACCTTAGTTACACTCCATCTTCTGCCCGTCTTGACGTCAACATACATAATAATAATATCAGTCAGTTAATTGTCATACCTGATACACGCTTGGGCGATCATGTCTCGAAAGAGATATGACTGACTGGGCAGAAGGTTATCCCGCAGTAGGTTGCCATTGCTTTCTGCGGTAGACTGGTGCCGACCAAGGCTACAGAACCCAATCTGTCCTATTATTTAACCCATAACTGGAAGGAAGAGACAGATTAATACCTTTCCCAAGGGTATTTGTGCGTAAGTGAATGCAATGAATTTAGCTAGAATTCGAACTCGGCTCCCCGATTTCTCGTTCCGAGCCGATATCCACTGCACCATAACGGTCGGATTAATAATTCAATAATTTTCTAACACCAAACAATGCAGTAAAGACACTAAGATACGAAGGATATGGACAAGTTAGAAAACTGAAACTTTACTAAAGAGCAAGAACAAACGAAATCAGTTATGTGCTATACTTGATACTTGATTGAGCGATCATGTCTCGAAAGAGACTGACTGAGCAGACAATTTTTGCGCAATAGGTTGCCATTAATTTTTGCGGTAGATTGATTGCCAACCAAAGCTATAGAACCCATTTTTCCTGCTATTAACCCATAGCTGGAGGTAGAAGAGATGGATTAACACATTTCCCAGTGGTATTTGCGCGTTAGTGAATGCAACGAATTAAATGGAATTCGAACTAGGCTCTCCGATTTCTCGTTCTAAGCCGATATCTACTGCACCACAACGCACGAAGATTGTAACAATTATTAGTGACATTTTATTTTATTTTTTTTACAGAAGGACGAAGTTAAATAATCTGAAGGAAATCATGAAAATTGAGGAAAACTTCCTTCTTTCTAGATATCTAGTACATATATATATATTTTTTTTTTTTTTCATGATTTTTGCGACCTTGAAGAGTGACAAAGGGAAATGGCACGAATCAAAACACAGAATATCATCTGTGAGGAGACGATTATAGGCTTGCAGGAAAAGAGTTAATGCTGAGTAATTTATTGGAAAAATTATCTTTCTTGTTTTAACGGAGTTCTCTCTCTCAGTGTGTAAGTTGTCTTATTTCTCCTTTCTAATGCAGAAAGCGATAGCAATAAGACACACGCCAAGAGTTCATTTCTATCTGAACACCCAACACTTTCACTTTGGTTCCAAATTAAAAAGAAGGCTTTCTCAGGCAGAAAAAAATCCAGAAAAATATAGATTAAGTGAATGCCGTGGTGAAAACAACTGACTGAAAATAACATGGCAAAACTAACATTGTGTCTTAGGGGTGTGCATATATATATATATATATATGCGCGTGTGTAGTGAATTTGGACAACAGTCTCTCTTTTATGCAGGTTCCATTAAAAATGTTCGACACGGTATTATCCTGAAATATTTTAGATAATGTTTAATGTGTTCTTATGTTTTTTTCTTTTCAGAAATCAAATTATATAAAATTTGTCCAAAGATTATGTACTATCGAGGGCTTTCAGCTATACTTTTAGCCATTATGAAGAATTAATTTTAACTTGTAAATAAATATGTGTAATGTTTATGTATATAAAGTCATGTGTATGTTAAGTTCCGAATACGGTAAGCACATTATTACATTAATGCTATTAAGTGTAGGATTTCTCGTTTTATTTGCAATGCCTTCATTATTTTTAACCTTCTTTTTGCTGCATGTGGATGATGCTATTAAGTATGTATTGTCAAAAACTATATCACGGATAAATCCTGGAAGACCTCTATGAGTGTTCCATTCAATTTCGTTTAAACACACATCGAAATCTTCCAGGACCTATCCGTGATATATAATACCTTGTCTGTCATTTTAATGAAACATATATATATATATATATATATATATATATATATATATATATATATATATATATATACATATATATCGCTCATTCAGTAATGAATTAGAGCACTCTGGCTATTGGGCGTATATAATGATAATATACACGCTAAAAAGTCTTCCACCTTATACCGAGCGCCCATAGCCCAGAGATAGAATCGCAGACTGACGCAAATTCGGCCGGGTTTTAATCCTGGATTAAAAGCAATCGGAGTCTAACGTGATAAGCCGTGATACAGTGAAACGTCTGTCTGCGGAATATATATATATATATATATATATATATACTATTTTTAGTATTTATTGACAAGTGGATAATTTTAAATGAAAATAGAATGGTTCTTTTGTTATGACTACTTTGCAAAATTTTACAAGGTAGCCAGGAAGCCTTTGCTTCGGCTAGCCAATAAGTATTAAAAAATTACCATTCTATTTTCATTTAGAATTATCCACATGGCAATAAATACTACAAATAGTATGAAGTACATCATTTCTTTTAAAAAACTCGGGTGACCTAATAATTATGGCCGGTAGTGTATATATAAAGATAGATAAATAAATAGTGAGACATAGTTTCGTATCCTTTTTAATTGTCTAACGATTGTATGAATGCCGAGAAACCAGTGCGTCCGGGTAAAACTTGCAGTAAAATTTTCAGGATTACTTTTTTATATATTATTTTATTTATACACAACATATTCCACAGCATAGCATAGCACAGAATACCGCGCACATACATACACACATACAATAGCATGCGCATATAGGGATGTGTATGTGCGTGTCGTGTGTACATATAAATTCAAACGATGCGTTCTGGTGTTATACAAATATCGTGAAGACTTGATACTTTAGAAAACCCACACGACGTGTGATGACACGATACTTGACAAATGTTGAAACTGACATAGCGCATGCAGACATATAAAGGCACACATATATATACAAAAATAAATACGTACATATAATCACAAGATTATCAACAAAAATCTTGGATAATGTAACATAAAAGTCGAATGCACCAATACATATTCATCAGCAAACGAGAGAATCTATTCAAAATATGTAAATAGATAAACAAATCAAAATATTTTTTTATAATCGTGTCGTCCCAAGCAACGCATTTTACTGCCACTGTAGTGCAGGGGGTTACATAAGAGGAATGTTCTGAGGAGTGAGAGGTTGCAGGGGGTGTCAGGAAAAGAGTAGGAAAGGGAAGAGATTACTTATAAGAGTGGGGTGAACGAGTAGGAATGTTATGAGAAGTGAGAAGTTGCAAGGAGTGTCAGGAAGAGTGTAGAAAAGGGAAGAGAGTACTGATGAGAGTGGGATGGATGAGGAGAAAGCATTCTCCGGTTACACAATGCAACCCACGTTCTGCCATCCACCTGCTCAGGCCAGTTAAGTACGTTACTCGATGTTTTCCCCTGTCTCTCCCTCCTTCTGTCGGGCCTGTTAGTATCAGATTCTTCAAACCCTCATTCTTCATTGCAAGTCCCAATAACTTTAGCTGACTCTTCCTAATGCTCAGTATTATTCATTGTTCACATGATCGATCCATGATATCCGCAGCGTCCTTCTGTATAACCACATTTCAGTTCCTTCAAGTCTTTCCTTCATCTTTGATGATATCGTCCAGCATTCACCGCCATGTTGAAAATATGGCATCACATAACAATCCAGTACTTTCTTATTTATTTCTAGCGAAATTTGTTTGTTTTTTAAAACTCAACTCTCTTTCTGGAACGCGCCCTTCACCATGTCAATTCGTTTTCGGATCTCTGTGTCGCACTTACCGTCTTCCGTTAGAACCCTTCCCAGCTATTTTAATTTTTATACCTGCTTGATTTTAGTATCCCCTTTCTATTTAACATTTTGGTCTGCTCTTTTCGTTGATGACCATGCATTCGGTTTTCATGCAGTTTTCTTGTCACTCTCTTCAGCTACCTCCTGTAGGATCTCTTTAGTTTCTTTTCTGTGTCTGCTATCGGCACTGTATCATCTGCGTACTTTATGCTATTTTGTTTTATTGTGGCCTCCGATGACAAATCCTGGCATAACATATAGAATCTTCAGAATAGTCTCGTTTCTATTAGTTGAATCGATCCGATGAAAAGACACATCCTTGTCTTACGCCGCTTTCTATCTTTGTAAACCAGCTTAATTTGTTACCTGTACGCATGCAGGCCGTTTGCTGCCAGTAGAGATATGTGATTACTCTTATGTCTTTCCCAACAATGTCGAGACTGCTGAGTATCTCCATCAATTCTTTGTAGCGTATTTTGTCGAACGCCTTCGCATAATTGATAAAACATAGGTACACAACGTTCTTTATTGGTATTGCCTTTTCGGAGAGCATCCTATTCATAAATATGGTATTCTTTGTTCCAGTGACGAACCCGCACTGTTCTTGTCTTATCTCTGGTCTGATTCTGCTTCTCGCTCTAATTATCAGGATTCGGACGATCGGTTTTGTAATGTGGTTCATTAAATTGATTATTCGGTGGGGTTCACACTCGTTTGCACCTGACCTCTTAAGCAGTGTTATGAAAATCGACTTACTTAGGTCGTCTGGTATTACACCATTATTATAAATTTCATTTATTATTTCTGTAATGTTTTCAATGTCGGATTCTTCCAGAGCTATCAGCAGCTCTATTACAATACCGTCTGGTCCAGCTGCTTTGTTTCTATTTAGTTTGGCCATTGCGGCTTCCACTTTGGACTTCATATTTCCGGTCCGTCCTTTTCTTTGTGAATTATCGGTTGCTCTCTCTTGTCGCGGAGAAGAGTTTTATATATTCTTCTCATCGCTAGAGTATTTACTCTTTCTCCAATAGGATCATTCCATCCTTGGATTTTATACATCCTGTTGAGGAGCAGATACTTTGTCCTGTCAGTTCTCTTTTTTCTTTATGAATGTTTTGCTTTATTAGTTCTGCTTAATCTTTATACTTCTGCAGATTTGCTGAGTCATTCTTTTTTTAGCCTGTCTGCGTTTGTTCTCTATTTGCTTGTGTAGTTTTCTATATTCCTTTCCATGTCTTGGCATCAGTTTCTGTCTCCTTTGAATCATGTTGAGAATATCTTCAGTCGTCCACTTGTTTTTGCTTCTGCGTCTGATTTTCTTTTGGGCAATGTTGTTTGCTGATGAACGATTTTAAAAGCTTCAGCATATAATAGTACAAGCTGCTGTCGCGAGGAATGCCGAATTTTTCTTTATAAGAAACGGCTAATATTACCATTACCATTTCCATAAAATATTTAGCAATTTTTAAAGCATTATGGTACTGATTCTTCCGCATAAATTAAGCAAGCTAAGTACTGGACAAAGTTCTAATTGACAGTTTCTTAGCCCACAGTTTATCAACTCTCTGCATGTTATTTAAAGTCAGACAATATTTTTAGATTGTAAGAATTTGCTTTTGAGATAAGAATGATTCAATGCCACAAGTATTTCTAATTAATCCATAGCTGGGGAGAGAAGATGTGGATTTATTCCTAATCAGAATTTGATAAACAAACAAGGAATTATAATGTGCATCTAACATGGGGGATAAATTCTATATAATAATCAATATATAAACTGATTCCTCACTTTGTGAACAAGGTAGTTTTTTATACATTCATTTAGAAGTAGGTTTTTCAACGGTAGTTGGGCATATGTATATAGCCTGTTTCCCCACTGGAGCGAGTTATGACACAAGATCGGTTTGAAAGTGGGAAACCCGAGTGCGGACGCCCGGGTCACTGGTCAAAGATTACCTAGTCCCCGTTTAAGCGGTGACTGGGTACAGACCCGTCAGAGGGTGAAGTGAATATATCAAACTCAACGAGGATTGAAACTCAGCTATCCTATTAACAACTACTGGCAATTATTAATTTACCACCCTCACATCCAAACTTTCTGTATTCCCAAGTGATCACATGGCTGGAATTTGCTTAACTTCATATTTCAACGGGATGTGTCTGTAAGGCAGATAAATTCTAATTTCACTTTACTTGTATTAACTCTGTAGATGATCATATGATAATTGGTGCTTCAACGTTGTAGGGCCGTAAGCCCAAAGTTCTAAGTTTCTTGTAAAAATATCGTGTTATTTAAAATGTATATGAAAAATGTATGTTAATGATTTGCTGAAATTTGTAGAATGCATAAATGCTTCTTCTTTTTCTTCTTCTTCTATATATATATTTTTTTTTATAAGCGTTTCACCCTGAGCAAGGCATGTCACTGCCACTACTGTGCAGGGTTCTACGTAGAGTGGAGAAAGGCTGATTAAATATAGGAAATAACAGAGGGTGGGTGATAGGCGGGTGAGGATACCGAGAATGAGGGTTGGGTAGATGAGAGTGTTGTGAGAATAGTTGGGAGTTAGTGTGATAGGAGGTGTCTATTGACCCTACATTTAAACACCTGGAGATTGTAACTGTCGAGAAATCAGACTTGTGGAAGGGAGTTCCACAGGCGGGAAGCGCGAGAAAAGAAGCTGTTGGAGTAGAATTTACGATTACATCTTATTTGTTTAACTGTAAAAGGGTGGGACCTAGTTGCTAATCTAGTATCTCGTGTAAATTCGTGCTTAGGCGGCACCAGTGATCTAAGCCCATCGGAGCAGAAGCCATGAAAGTACTTGTAGAAGAGGCACAGGGAAGCTACATCAGGCCGGTGTGAGAGCGGCTGCAGCCGGTCTGCCAAGTCAGTATCAACCACGTTACAGATCCTCCTTTGTATTTTGTCAAGAAGCCCAAGGAGAGCAGCAGGGGCACCCGACCAGATATGGCAGCAATATTAAATACACGGGCGGATGGTAGATTTGTATATGTGCAGAATAGTTTCAGGTGGGAAAAATTTCCGGGCCCTGGACAGGGAGCCCACTTTCATAGCAGCAGATTTGGCATATGCCCTGTTCTTTCAGGACGTGGACAATCATGGCTTTACACGTCTCCCTATCCCTGGTGGCTTTTAGCACACCTTCTCCTGTTGCACCATGCAACCCTAGTTCCATCATCTACCTGAGTAGGTCCTTCAAATATGTTATTCGTTGCTTTCCCTTGTCTCTTTTTTCCCTCTATCTGGCTTGTTAGTGTCATGTTCTCCAAGCCCTCCTTCCTTATTGCATGTCCAAGGAATTTCAGCTGTCTCTTCCTGATGCTCAGTATCATTTACAAAACTTCATCATTGCTCACATGCTCGTTCCATGATATTCGCAGCATCCTTTTGTAGAAGAACATTTCAGTTGCTCGAAGTTTTTCCTTCATCTTCGATATTGTCCAGCATTCAGTCCCATATGGAATAACTAAATAGCCATCCAGTACTGTCTTCTTTGATTCTAGTGAAATTGTCCTGTTTCTTAATACTTTACTCAACTTCAGGAATGATTCCTTCGCCATGCCAATTCAATTCGCCTTCGGATCTCTGTGTCGCACTTTCCGTCTTCTGTTAAAACACTTTCCATGTATTTAAATTTATGCTACTTACTAAAAAGCGCGCGTGAGATTTTCTATGTAAGATATTCGTACATACTGCCCTCAAATCAATATTCAAACAAATAGGTAGCACTTTAAAACAACACTTGTAGCTAGAGAAATTTGAAACTTTTCCAAGGCATCGTTGTCTGCTATCGATCACAGCCAATTTTTACATTCAATAGAGATATTCGATTAGTGGCATATTCACTTCTTTTTGTGTTTTATTGATTTTAAAATACTATCGGCTTTTCTCTATTATAAAGAAAAACAAACCAATGAATTTGTTCGTCCTCTACTTTTAAATGTAAGATATACATTTTTGAATTTTCCATGTGTCGTGTTAGAAGTACAGTGACGTAGTAAAAGATAAGCAAATTATGACACAATTCGATATTTCAGTTTCAACTGTTTGGATTTGAGGGTTAGAGTCTAGTTTGGCGCAGACTACACGATCGTACGGATCCTAGTTGTAAAAAAAGGAATCGTATAGGTTGGTGAATTGTCCATAATATCAGAGTCAAGTTTCAATTTATTCTTTCGCATAAATTAAGGAAGCCGAGTAATGGACAAAGGTCTAATTGATTGATTCTTAGTCTACGGCTTATCAACCCTTTGAATATTATTTAAAGTCAGAAGATATTTTTAGATTTTTAGATTGTAAGAATTTGTTTTTGAGATAAGAATGATTCAGTGACACAAGAATCTCTAATTAATCCATAGCTGGGGAGAGAAGATGTGGATTTATTCCTAATCAGAATTTGATAAACAAATAAGAAATTATAACATGCATCTAAAATGGGGATCAGTTCTACATAATAATCAATACATAAACCGATTCTTCACTTTCATATTCTACCCTGCATAGGGATTGAACTCACAAGTATTAATATGACATTACTAGCACAAACTAAACAATTAATCAGGACGAATTATCCTCAGACATGGAGTTTAATAAGTGTTGTGGAAGGGTTTTCCCACGAAGGTTATAATCGCGCTATGTCGGGTACTAATCGACTTAACGCACTCAAAATGTTAGGAACTTTGTAATCATCTACTTAAAGCTGACTCCTTGGTATTCGGCTAACTGCCGAATTATTAGTAGTTTTACTGAACCCTAATTGATTTTTAAAGAGCTCTAATAGAACTCTAAAGAGCTCCTATGAAAACTTCTCCCGTTAACTTCCTGTTAACTCTTATTAATAGAGGAGGGAGAGTCAATTATCTAAGGAATAGGTGTGTTTCCCCATATAAGAACAATTTATTTCCGCATTCTGTTGACTGAATAAAGGGTTCAGTTCAAAATTCAATGGAGTTTATCCAACACGAGAGCTACCGGAATAAATATTGAATTACAGAACGACCAAGACGTCGTGATCATAACAACAAAGATGATGGCATTAGTTCGGCTTTCTTCTTCTTCTTCTTCTTCTTCTTCTTCTTCTTCTTCTTCTTCTTCTTCTTCTTGTATCCTACCGCTTCAGGACGTAGTCGATTCATGGACTTCTGTCACTTGTCACTTTTAATATATTTCCTCTTGGTATCTCTCCCGAACCTAGCTCTGCCTTCCATTTGCGTAAACCTATCAAATATATCTCGCGCAGCTTTCTCCTGTCTCCTTTCCTTCTATCCATCCTGTGAGTATTAGTTTCTTCAGACCTTCTTTCCTCATTACGTGTCCCAGGAACCTCAGCTCTCTCTCTTCCTGATGTTAATTATGAGTTATCTTTTCGTTTGCATCGTCTCCAACACCTCATCATTGCTCAAATGCTCTGTCCATGGTATCCTCAGCATTCTGTAGAACCACATTTCTAATATCTCCAGCTTCTCCTTCATCCTTCAAGAGATCGTCCAACATTTACTGTCATACAGAAGAACAGATATCACATAACAGTCCAGCACACTTTGTTTCCAATGAGATTTTCCTGTCCTTCTGTACTCTGGTTAGCTTTGAAATGCGTACTTGGTCAAACCAATGTGTCTTCGGATCTCAGTGTCACAATTTCCATCATGTGTCAGATGCTTCCAATGTTTAAATAACGTAAATAAGATCTTAATTGTTTATACATTTGATTGACTATGCCGAGAAAATATAGATATAATTTTTATGATTAAAAATAAAAACATTGTCCGTATTATTTTGTCCGATTATTTTTTAAACTGAAAAGTTATCATTATCGCTCAGAATATGTCGTTTGCTTTATTTGCCTTAGGCGATCATGGACTTCCACTCGCCCCTATTTCTTTCTGCTCTTATTATTTTTCCTCTTGGTACTCTTCCGAACCCCACTCTGCCATCTTACTCAAACCCAACAAGATCTCACGCGGCTTTTGCCTCACTTTCCCTCTATCAGTCCTATGCGTATTACGTTCTTGAAGCCCTCTTTCCTCATTACGTGTCCCAAAAAACCTCAGTTGTCTTTTTCTCATGCCAAGCATAAATTTCCTTTTCGCTTGCATTCTCTTCAAAACTTCGTCGTTGCTCACACGTTCGCTCACTGGCATCCTCAGCATCCATCTGTAGAACCACATTTCTGTTGTTTCGAGTTTCTAATTCATCTTTGGAGAGTTTGTTTGCATTCACTGCCATAACAGTCTAGTCCTCTTTTCTTTGTCTCCAACGAAATCATCCTGTCTCTCAATACTCTGCTTACCTGTGCTTCATTGATTATCCGAATGCGTTTGACGAAATACGCCACAAAGAACTGATGGAGATGCTCGGCAGCCTGGACATATTTGGGAAAGACTTGAGATTAATAAAGAATCATTACTAGCAGCAAATCGCCTACATACTGACATTGAGTAGATATACAAAGATAAAAAGAAGCGTAAGACAGGGATGTGTCTTTTCACCGGATCTGTTCAAATTGTACAGCGAGAATATTTTGAGGACCCTAGATGTTATGCCTACATTCGTAATCGGAGGCCACAATTTAAATAACCTAAGGTACGCAGATGATACAGTGCTGATTGCAGACACAGAAAGGAAGCTACAAGACCTCCTACAGAAGGTATCAGTGGAAAGTAACAAGAAAGCACTAGAAATAAACTACACGAAAACCGAATGCATGGTCATCAGTAAAAAGAGCAGACCAAAATGCCAAATACAGGTCTGGGATACCAGAATCAAGCAGATACAAAAATTTAAATACCTGGGAGGCGTTATAACAGAAGACGGAAAGTGCGACTCAGAGATCCGAAGGCGAATTGGCATGGCGAAGGAAGCATTCCAGAAGTTGAGTAAAGTATTAAGAAACAGGACAATTTCGCTAGAAACTAGGAAGAGAGTACTGGATTGCTACGTGCTGTCCGTCCTTCAATATGGCAGTGAATGCTAGACAATACCAGCAAAGATGAAGGAAAAAGTTGAAGCAACTGATATGTGGTTTTACAGAAGGATGCTGCGAATATCATGGATCGAGCATGTGAGCAATGATGAGTTCTTGGAAATGATGGAAACGAAAAGGAAATTAATACTGAGCATCAGGAAGAGACAGCTGAAGTTCCTGGGACACGCAATGAGGAAGGAGGGTTTGGAGAATCTGATACTAACAGGGCAGATAGAGGGAAAAAGAGACAGAGGAAAGCAACGGATAACATATTTGAAGGACCTAATCAGGTGGATGACGAAGCGAGGATTGCATGGAGTAACAGAAGAAGGCGTGCTCAGAGCCACCAGGGATAGGGAGAAATGGAAGGCCATGATCGCCTACGTCCTGAAGCGACAAGGCACATAGAAGAAGCCTTTGAGATGCGTCTGTAGCCATGCCAATCCTCCTTCGGATCTCAGTGTCACACTTTCTATCCTCTGTCAAAATGTTTCCCAGGTATTTATATTTCTGCACCTATTTGATTTTAGTGTCCCCGACGCACCTGGGTAAAACCGGAATTTAAGCGAACAGCGGTATCAGGTGAGAATATGACAGTGTTACCTTTCTTCAACTGAACATCAAACTATCAAATTAACTAGACGAGATTATCCGAGATTATATTCTATCATGGAAAGTGGAATAGAAATAACCAATTCTTGTGTGTTGGATAAACGTTACCCACCTTTGACTGTCTATATCGGCTATATCGTGTTGAATACACCGGTTCCCGTCCGATCACCGCAGTTAAGCATTATCAAGCCCGGTCAGTAATTAAACAGGTGACCATTTGGGAATACCAGGTGAAACGTAAGGACCAAGAATGGTCCACCGTTCCTCCAAGTTTGGAGGTTGGGTGCAGGGCTAACAACCCTGCCCCGTAAAAACAGTTTATTACAACAACAAAAAGTTGCTGCCCTATGCACCATCTGGGTGTGATCGATAAATGATGATGACCTCGACTGTCATCTAAATAGAACTGTATAATGACAAGCTTCATTTTTATAGAAACGAAGATGAACAAAAGGTGGTTTTAGGATACTGTCTATAACTTTAAGACTAGTCTTTATTATCAGTCAGTTAATTTATATATGTGATACCCATTTGGGCAATCATGTCTCGAAAGAGATATGTCTGACTAGGCAAAAGAATTTTCCGCAGTAGGTTGCTATTTCTTTCTGTGGTAGACTAGTTTCCATTTAGCCCATAGGCGAAGAGCGAAGGGATGGATTAATACATTTTCGAAAATTATTTGCGCGCAAGGGAATGCAACAAATTCACGTGGAATTCGAACTCAGCTCTCAAATTTCTCATTTCGAGCAGACAGCCATTGCACCAGATACAAAATATTATCAGGGTAATTGAAATTCGTAGTGTTGTTAATGTTCTTTTCATATCATTTAAAGGCTTACGATCATCAGTCAGTTAAGTGCCACACGTGATACACGGTTTGAGCGATCATGTCTCGAAAGAGACATGACTGACTGGGCAGAAGATTATTAAGTAGGTTGCCATTGCTTTCTGCGGTAGACTGGTCGCCAGCCAAGGCTATAGAACCCCATCTGTTCTATTATTTAAAGTATAACTGAAGGGAAGAGACGGATTAAAACCTTCACCAAGGGTATTTGTGCGTAAGTGAATCCAAGAAATTCACCTGGAATTCGAACTCGGCTACCCTATTTGCCGTTTTGTGCCGATATCCACTGCACACAACGCACTTCCATAAATAGACGCTTGCAACACCTGGTATTCCTAAGCGGTCACCCGTCTAAGTACTGACCAGTCTCGATGTTGCTTAACTTCGGTGATCGGACTAGAACCGGTGTATTCAACGTGCACTCTCAAACACAGATTCTCGTTAGATCACCGATGTTAAGAGACGTGGAGCCAGATAAGTATCTATACGGGTGGCCGTTTGGGAATAACGGCTGCTGCAAGCTTGGATGTGCTGGTGGTGTATTCGATAATGACTTGGAATTGCTAACTGAATAACCGAATTCGAATTCCCGTTGTTTGCGTTATATTCATACTTACTTTGGAAAAAAAGTATTAATTTATCTCTTCTTTCTCCAGCCATGGGTTAATCAGTCAGACTTGAATAACTAAATCATTATTATCTCAAACACACAAACAAGGAATTGTTACAGTCAGAACACATTTCCATGGCTTGAAATAACCTGCACATAGTTGATAAGTCGTTAAAAAGAAATCAATCAACCGATCAATATCTCATTTCCGGTAACATGGCGTTTCTTGGGCTTTTTAATGTTATAATCTATATCTGTATAAGTGACGAGGGTGGACGTTGTGTAAGTATTTGTTTGTTTTATAGATTTGACTTAGTGTCTGCATTTTGCGGTCTAGCTCAACGGGAGTTGCGCTCAGATGTAGATCAACATTTTAGAATGCTAAGGACACCTTGAAAATATTCAAACAGCCAAAATTAGGGGTAGAAAAATATGTAGTATCACCCCACAGAATCAGGGATCAGTTTATGTATTGATTAAAATATAGAATCGATCACCCCCACTTTATATTATCTATATCTATATATGTTACCCCTCCTTAATCCAATAGAGACATTCTACATTGTTATCTATAGCTATAAAAATGATTAGGGTGGACGTTGTGTAAGTTTTTGCTATGTAAATTCATCATATATTTTTAATTTTTATTATTCCTTAAAATACTCGCCTGAAATCGGGCTAAACTGCTAGTTCATAATACAAGATAAAGGTTTGTTTTGTGGCAAACAAACTTAGACTTTTCTCTTTCCTTACTAATTATACATGTATAAAGACTATAGAATAGATCGATAGAAACATACTGGCAACCAAAATATAGATGACTTTTTCAACCAAATAGAAAGGGGCGTAAGACAAGGATGAATATTTTGATAACCCTAGAAGTTATGCCTGGGTTTGTCATCGAAAGCCACAATTTAAACAACCTAAGGTACGCAGATGATATAGTGCTGATAGCAAAAACAAAAAAGAAACTACAAAACCTCCTACAGAAGGTAGCTGAAGAAAATGGTAAGAAAGGATGATAAATAAACTGCAAGAAAACTGAATGCATGGCCATCAGTAAAAGGGGCAGCCCAATATGCCAAATACAGGTTACGGACACTAGGATCAAGCATGGTAAGTGTTATAACAGAAGGCGAAAAGTGCAACACAGAGATCCGAAGGCGAATTGGCATTGGCAAAAGAAGCATTCCTGAAGTTGTGTAAAGTATTAAGAAACAGCACAATTTTGCTAGAAAGGAAGAAGACAGTACTGGATTGCTATGTGTTGTCAGTTCTTCAATATGGCAGTGAATGCTAGACAATATCAGCAAAGATGAAGGAAAAAGTTGAAGCAACTGATATGTGGTTTTACAGAAGGATGCTGCGAATATCATGGATCGAGCATGTGAGCAATGATGAGTTCTTGGAAATGATGGAAACGAAAAGGAAATTAATACTGAGCATCAGGAAGAGACAGCTGAAGTTCCTGGGACACGCAATGAGGAAGGAGGGTTTGGAGAATCTGATACTAACAGGCCAGATAGAGGGAAAAAGAGACAGAGGAAAGCAACGGATAACATATTTGAAGGACCTAATCAGGTGGATGACGAAGCGAGAATTGCATGGAGTAACAGAAGAAGGCGTGCTGGACAATATCATGAAAGATGAAAGAAAAACTTGAAGTAGCTGAAATGTGGTTCTACAGAAGGATGCTGCAGATATCATGGACCGCGCATGTGAGCAATGATGAGGTGTTGGAAAAAATGGAAACGAAAAGGAAATTAATACCGAGCATCAGGAAGAGACAGCTGAAGTTCCTGGGACATGCAACGAGGAAAGAGGGCTTGGAGAACCTGATACTAACAAGCCAGATAGAGGGAAATAGAGAAAGGGGAAAGCCACGGATAACATATTTGAAGGACCTAATCAGGTGGACGATGGAATGAGGGTTGCATGGTGTAACAGGAGAAGGCGTGTTAAGAGCCACCAGGGATAGGGAGACGTGGAAAGCCATGATCGCCTACAGGGCACATAAGAAGAAGAAGAAGAAGAAGAAGAAGAAGAAGATGGAAAAAGGATAAATCTATTATATTTCACGGTGTGTTAAAAAAGGAATGAATTAAATTATACTTGTAGTTTACAAAAGTTTAATTATCGCGTAATCATGTATTTACTAAAGCATAATAAAAATAATATATTATAATTTAATACTTATCATTTGAAAGAAAGTCTTTTCAGCTAACAACATGTTATTTACACAGTTCTTTTTAAGGTATAAAAAGAGCAAATAATGAAAAATCATTTATCTCAATATTTTCACGATTTGCTCTTTTTATACGTAAAATTTTAGCTTATTGAACTGGCAATTTTTTAATTACTAGTATTCTTTTATTTGTACTAATGAACAAATCTCCTTCAGAATTTATTTATATTTATATTTTAATTTTAATTTCATTTTTACATTATTTTTATCTTTCATATTGTTTTGATTTTATTTATTATATTTACTTTTTTTTTATTTTGACTGTTCAACGATTCAAATTTTATTTGCTAGTCTTTCCCTTTTCTTTCTTTTCACTCTTTTCTCTTCAGTTTTCTCTTTTCCCTCTTAGTTTTTCTTCTTTATGTTTTTCTCTTTTTTTCGATTTAAAATTTGTAACATGTTTAGCTTTCAGTGGCAAAATACTGAAACACTACTGTCTATGAGTCGTACACACATCCCGCTTGAGTCATCTCATTAGATGACCTCTTTATTCTTAATTTTTTATTTTTTTATTTTATTTTAATATATTGCTTTATAAATTTTAAGAATCTTTTAAATCTCCTTTTCTATATATATATTACCAAATAAATTAACCACATTTTACTGCCTGATGATTGTGTTTTAGCACCGAAGCTTTATAGCTATTGAGTTACAGTATGCTGGTATTATTATTATCATAATAATTACCACACACACACACACACACACACACACACACACACACACACACACACATACACACACACACACACACATATATATATATATATATATATATATATATATTGTTTATCAATTTAAATGCTGTTGTGATGCGGCATACATAGGACGTACCGATCTGAGTTTGGAGACGCGGATTTCACAACACGTCCCCGCTAATATACGTTCCAGTGGCTCTCTCAGACCTATAAGAACAACACAATCTGTTCTGGATTCCGCTATTGGCCGACATCTTTTGGACAATCAAGTGTGTGCCTCGGCATATGAGGGCAGCTGGTTTACTGTCTTGCACAGCGCTCGGTCTACACATCATCTTCGTATTTTGGAAGCAATTTGCTTGAAAATTCATCAAGCGAGCCAGTGCAGACAGAAAGAGCGGTTTTTACGCTCCTTACAATTGCTGGTGAGTCTGTGAGTGAAACATTTTTTCACTTTTAAACACTCTTGTGGAATTATATGTGTACACCCCCTTACATTTTATGTGTTTTTTTTTTCAATAAATTTATTTTTAAACAAGTTTCATCATCTCCCAGCATTGTAAGTAATTTATTTTGTCTTGTCCTTTACCTTATTTCCCTTAAAATTAAAGCCAACGAGAACCCTTGATAAGAGTTGGCCGAAAGGTTCCTCGGGTTTAAATAATATGACGTCTGTTCTTTTTAAATATATATATATATATATATATATATATATATATATATATATATATATATATATTAAAATTATTTGTTTGAACATTTTTTTCATGGATACTCGTATTTAACTGTTTTATAATCAAACAATATATAATTTTACCGACCTGATTATTTACGATAAATTTTTGTTACGAAAATGTAATGACCAACAAATGTAAACAACCGAGAATTTTGAAATTATTTGTAGATATTACGATACATTTCAATGCAGATATAGTTATTTACGGTGAATTGAAAATTGCGTTATATGGGCTTGATTTATCTTCGTCTAGACTGTTGGTCATTCGTGGTCGAGAGGTGCAAGACACGCTAGATCAATTGGTGGCTTCCCCTATGTGGATAGGGGTCGCAGGTTCGAATCTGCCGAATGACACATTTTTGTAACAAAAATTTTTCGTAAATAATCAGTTCGCTAGAAATAAATGTATATATTTAATTACAAGTATCGACGAAAAATAATGTTTAAACAAATCATTTCAAAAGTGTAGTTTGTTAAAAAAACCATTTCGTTAATTTCCATTATATATATATATATATATATATATATATATATATAAACTTAAAATACATTTTCAATATTCAAAAATGTTGAATGAAAATTTCAACATGAAATCCCAAGGAGAAATTTCACATCTCCTCAGTAACCGTGCATATTTCAAAATGGAAATAAAAATAAGAATAAAAAGAATAAAAAGAGAGAATAAAATATAAACATAAAAATAAAAAATGAAATAAAAAATAAAATAAAAAATGAAATAAAAAATAAAATAAAAAATAAAATAAAAAATGACACTTAAGATTTGAGAAATTTACGTCACAAAAAATTTTTGGAAGTAAATCATGTCTAATTTTAGATTTTAACTTTTAGATAAAGTTGTAAGTGAAGAAATGGAAAATTTGGTTTCGTCTAGCTTTAGAAAGGAAAGATGGTAAAAAGTGCTGTTCAATTGAGAATAAGGTTAAACAAAACAGAAAGGGGTGTGGGAGGTAAGAAAAATAATAAAGACAAGCTCTCCTCCTGTATCATTTTTTAATATTCAAATTTTAATATTAATTAGGTTTAGGTTTTTGGGATTTACTTTCCTACTTTTCCGTTTGGATTAAAGTATCTTAATAATATATATATATATATATATATATATATATATATAGAGAGAGAGAGAGAGAGAGAGAGAGAAAGAGAAAGAGAGAGAGAGAGATAAAATCTTTGACAAAGTCATAAAAAGTGTTCTTCTGATGCGTTTTCTCTAGAAGGACGTTGTTGGACTTAATTTGTTATGTTGGTCCTACTGCACATGCGCAAAAACGATGGATACATGGAATTCAAAGTTTAAAACTCTTTTCTTAATGCAGCCGATTTCATTTAGACTCTTTTGTTTTTCTTTCTATAGCTTTTCTTTGTGGATAACCAACACAATCAACAAGAAAAAGAAAATAATATCATTACTTCCCTTTTCTTTTTTTTTCTTTCTTTCTTTTTCTTTTTCCCTCACAATAATACTTTTAACCAATATGAATTAAACACCTTTAATTTTTGCTCCATCATTGTTTAATTTTTAATTTTAAATCTAAATTTTACCTTTTAATTCTTAATTTTTACTTTCATTTTTATTTTATTCTATTTTTATTTCTGTTTTAAATTCAAAAATATTAATTTTTTATCAACATATAAGATTTGAATACTGAATTTTACGTTTGATGATTTACACTCCTTTGATTTCTTCTCCGTGCATTGTATTATTTTTAAGATGTTAAAGTTTATATTTTAATGTAAATTTCAAATTTAAATTTCAAATTTTTATATACATGTAAACTTAGAATATTTAACCGTTTACTTTTGTTATTAAAAAAAGAATAAATTAACTATTTAAATTAAAGATTTAATTCCCATGAACATCCGGTGAACGTAAATTAAAATCTATTAAACAGTCAGATGCACCTGATGATTGAATAACGCATGAAACCGAGTCTTGCTATAGACGTAAGATAATATGTATATTTATTAATATACATATATAATATAACTCTGTTCATACATTGAGCACTGCTTTATTAACAAATATATATATATATATATATATATATATATATATATATGTATAATTTATTTGTTTAAAACTTATTTTTAATGAATTCTCGTATTTGAGTAAATACTCTGTTTTTTATAATTAAACAATATAATTATATATATCTACTGGCTTGAATAATGGTGAGATGTTGTGAGGAAAAAATGCTGTTCGAATCTGCAGTCTCTAGGCCTAGAGGAAACCGTTAATTGATCTGATGTGTCTCCGACCGCTCGACCAGTAAGGATCTGCAGTTAGACACATCTTGAATTAAGCCTTTTAAACACATAAGTTTTTGTCTTTTCGTAATATTCATATCTGCTTTTTATTTCGTATCTTAATGTAAACTAATGTAAAAAATAGCAATATATTTTGCGAAATATGACGAAATGGATTAACTCTGACATATTTTTAATTCACTCGTTGAAACATTATTTTTAATGGATACTCGTATTGGAAGAGATACTCTGATTTTATCATTAAACAGTTAAACAGTATATATATATATATATATATATATATATATATATATATATACCAGGCTGAATAAACGAGAACTCTTCTTAGGAAAATATGTGTTCTCATAACAAAATGTCTCGATGAATCAAGCCGGTAGACATATATAAATATACTGTTTGAATATAAAAAAGAAAACAACAAAAACGACCAACAGAAAAACAAAAAAAAGAGTATCTATTAAAATACGAGTATCTATTACGAGTATCTCTGGTGAAATCCTGGTAGTCATAAAGTGCTCTCTTATTTTCATTTTCGCCTTGTATTCGCCTAATATCGCCAATGCTTCCTAATTTGCGACTATCGAGTACGGTCGTCTTGCTTGCAAAGATGGTTAGTCTGGATGTCGTAAAACCAATACAGGCTGGTCCTAAAATAGGCAGCATGTAGTTGGTTGATTGGTTGGATTTTATGGCATATCAACCACTGCGGGTCATTTAATGCCAAATTTAGTTTATATATATATATATATATATATATAGCACTTGTAAATGTCTATAATCTATATAAGCTAGAGCTTATTTGCTTGCACATTGCAAAATAATTTCAGGTAGTACTGTCGTAGACAAGGATTTCCGTTTGGTAAAGGCAAATTGTTTGCATAATGTTAAAAGGTAGCATATATTGATTACACAACAGTTTACTTACTTGATATGAGACTAATTCTTTTCAGGAAGTTTATTATTATTGAATCAATTTTTATAAATAGTTCTTTTCTACACTTAATGTTGTAGAACTTTCTTCGAATGTGTGTCAGGTTTGTGCATTCTATCAGTATATGTTTTACTGTGTATTGGTTTCCGCAGTTACATTTACGAGGAGGCTCCACTTTTAGTATGAAGGAGTGAGTCAGTCTAGTGTGTCCAATGTGTAGCCGAGTAAGGGTGATTTCTTCTCCTTTTGTATTATTAAGATTCGGTTTCCTTTCTTTTAAAGTGAGTTCTATTTAGTACAGCCTGTTGTGGGTATTTTTGACTAATAGTTGTTGCCATTTTTGTATCATTATTTTCTTGATTTTATGTTTTAGGTTAGAATATGGATTTTGAATATTGGATTTTGGGTGTCATGCTAAATGCAGTTTTTGCTAAGAAATCGGTATGTAGGTGGAATAGGTTCGTGCACCGGTTATATGATTACAACGATGTGCATTATAACTATGAGACAGTTATTATTGCACACAATAAAATTTAATTAGTTATGTAATAATTCTATTTGTAAATATAATTGTATATGTAATCTCAAAATAATTGTCATCATTTACTGTTCACCTGCTTTTGGACCACTCTGTATATCAATGTTTTCCTTGATTACATCGAATGTTTTCACAGAGCCATTCGTTTGAAAATACGAACCCAAGTTGTTTTTATGGTTCACAAAATATGACTTTTAAAAAATCTTTCGGGCATTTTTGAAAGCCCGTCTAAGCATTCGAGTTGCTTGATGTCATTTACCGATTCAAGGAAATCTTGTCAACAGAGAAACACTCACTATTCTTTTTCTGAGATTCGATATGATTAATTCGGAAAAGATAACGATAACATGCGTAGATTTTGCATCAAGTGTTCTTTTTCGTAACTTTACTTATTATAAAAGAGGTGAAGTATCTTATTATATTTTTGCGTGCCCCTCTCTTAACACAACCGTTACCTAATAAATTATTGCTTTTTTCGTTTTGATTGCATAGAAAGACGGTAAATATATAGTGTGTTGCTTATCAATTCTTTTCTGTTAGTAGTGGAGAGTCCGTTCTAGTGAAGGGCAACTGTATACAGGTTAACGGAATTTGGCCATGTTGTAGATAGCCCACTAATCTAAAATGATTACAAATCAAGAAAGGCAATTGAGTTGAAAAATAACAATTTATATATACACATATCAATTAATGTTTTTACAATTGAAGTAATACATGAATACGGAGGTTAAAATGTTCATGGCAAAAAAATGCTGAAAGAAAATTAATGCTTAAGAATTTGGGAGTGTGTAAGTAGGAAATGTCTTTGATGTATTCGCTCTTTAGGTCAGTAAGTAGTGTTTTGAGGCAGGGAAGAAGGAGAGAGGTAAGGGAGGTGAGCTTAGTAAGCCGCTTGACTTAGGTCAAGGGGATATTAATTACTCATTTCTCCTCGAGTCGGTCTGCCTGTCGATGCTTTCTGTACCCGCTTTTTATATCTTATTTTTGGATCACAGCAGCTCATTTGGGATTTCACACTTGTATTTGGTTCTGGGCTTCCCATTGGCTGATATATAAAATTCGCGTAAGTTCGCGAACTGGAAATTTGATATTTAATCAATTTTTAGTTTTCAACCGGAACATCTGCGCGGGGCCGGCAGGGCAGCGACGACTTTTGGTCATTTGCTTTTTGGTCGTGAAAACGCAAACATCCGGTCCATTGCTTTTCCTCGGTATCACCACAAATACATATCAGAGACGCTACTTGATTACAGTGAGAGAAAGTAAGATAGAAGGAAATATAGAAGTGTTTAACATCTGTTTCCGTAAAATAGAAAGAAGTTGTCAATTTCAGATCTATTCATTTGTATCCACATACTTCCTAAACTAACGACCGGCATTCATATTTATGATTATCATTTCAGCATTTTGTTAAAGTTGTAGGCTCAAATATTTAAGGATGCGATAGTGGAGTTTCTACGGATGTTTATTGAGCTTAGTCAGTCATTAACTGAAGAATTAAGACTCATCAGAAATTTCAGATAGGAAAACTGTGAAATTGTCACGAGTATTTCTACTTATTATTATTATTATTATTATGATTATCAATTGAAATTTGTGCTAAAATAGGTTCCATTATTATATGGATATTGAACAGTGGTGTATAAATTGCATTTGAAATAAGAGCTATTCAGAATACTGAAAAGAGAATAATTGTTTGTTATATTAGCAGGGGACTGGAAGAGATGGCGAATAATATCAACTGAGACAAAAATAATGTTTTTAGTCATATTTTTTTTGCAGATTAAAAATGCATTTAATCCAATGGGACATTATGATTTAATCTAATATTAATTGTTTTCTTTCTCTTTTCATTTTTGTTTTCTCTGGCACAATAGAATCAGCTTTCCAACTTCGAAAATAAAGATTTTCAAAAAGAAAAAAAATCTCGAGAGGGAACCGACTATTGTGATTAAAATCTGTTTCTTCAGTCACTAGCAGATTAAACAAATATTCGGCAAACTGAATGATATTTTCCCGTGATAAAAATGAAATATTTCTTCATGAAATACAAAGACGGAAAATATTTGATTCTACGTCATTTTTTCTTGAGCCATGTAAATGAGGTAAGGAAAATATATTTTATAAGACAAACGCACAAAACAACAAAATATAAATGTTTCTCATTTGGATTTAAGAAAAAATTATGATAATCAATAGTTTCACGCAGTTATTGTAAATTTTACCAACATACAATTATACTGACAGTAATAGACGCTACTATGAAACGCATAGATTTACTGAGCCAACAACAAAAAATCGTTACTTTAATGCTTGCTAAAGTAAAGGGTGACTCCAAAAAAAAAAAAAAACGGGATTGTTTTAAATCTGCATTGGCAGACATGAGCAAGTGGCAGCACTGCAAAACAGTGTCCTCACGACGTAAACACACTGCCATTTCAGTAACCATAGATCAAGATAAATTTCTTAGCAAGTTATGGATGTCAGCTGAGGCCCATTTTCATCTCACAGATTACGTGAATAAGCAAAACTACCGTTATTGGGCAGACACAAATTCTAATGAAGTTCTGAGCGCCCTTTACACATTAGTAAGGTGACAGCTCTTTCATTACATCGGATCACCGGACCTGATTTTTTTAAAATAAACAGGGGATCTCAGTCACTGTCAGTGCAAATCGTTACATAGAATTTCAACAGCAGATTTAAAGAATGCATTTGTACAGGAGGACGCCATCTACAGGACGTAATTTAAAAAAATGAAAATTCCATCCTTCTTTCTTAAATGGCATGTTTTAAGGTTTCAATTTCTTTGAATCAAATATATTTCTTCCATAACTCTTGGTTGTATTGGGTTTTTAAAAAGTTCCCGATTTTTGGGTCACCCTATTAAAATAACTTTATTGGATAAAGCCTCTGAGTGGGAATTTTTGAGGGGCGTAGAACCACCTCTTAATTGCTGTTGTTCGCAGTTCCACTCTTATCCGGAGTGGTAGCTATGGTCCCAGCTATGGGAAAATATTTGACACTCAAAATAAATGCATGACTGAGAAATCACGTGATGTTAAAGGTAGAAAGTACAGAGATTTAAACACCTGCCTAGTGTGTGTGAGATTATAGAAATAAGTGACTGAGTAATTCCAGGGATGTTAAAGTGGAAAGTACAGTGATTTAACAATCAGCCTCGTGTGTGTGAGACGATCGAAATTAGTGAATGAGGAATTCAAAAATGCATTGTAATAACGCAAATGCTTTCCAGAATTTAATCTCAATATTAAAGATCTAATATTGTCGGTTAAAAATAAAGTGCTAAACGTCTCCGTAATGTTCAATCCTTTTTATGCCAGTGAACTTAGACTGATCTCGTCCCAGATGGAAAGGTGACTTGAAATAACAGAGAATATAATTCGTCAATTATCCCTAGCAAACAAAGAGAATATAGTTAGACTGCTATTTAATGTCTAACTCCTCATATGATAATGAAATTTCGTCAATCTCTTCCAAGATGAAAGACTGATTTGAACCAATATAAACGAAGTTCTACTTAAGATAACTTAAAATATCATGTAAAGGAAAGTTGAGCAATAAAAAAATTAAGAGTAAGGACTTTGGAAGAAATGTTTTTTTCCGTGAAAACCGCTGTTAATAAAAAGAAATAACCATGTAAAATTTCGTGGAAGCAAAATGAAGATCTACAGGGTATTTTAAACGCAAGAGAACCAGGAAAAAAACGAAAAATCTACTTGACAAGTTTTCGTGAAGGGATGGCAGAACAAGGACCAATAAGAGTGGTAATGACAAAATAATAACACAATAAAAAGAGAAAACCATCTAGAATTTTGAGGTAACAAAATGAAGATCTACAGGGTATTTTAAACGCAAGAGAACCAGGAGAAAAGCGAAAAATCTACTCGACAAGTTTTAGTGAATGACTGAGAGATCAAGGACCAAGAGGAGTGGTTATAATAAAAATTACATAGAATAATAAAAGACTGGAGATTGTGAAGGGCCATGAACAACAATTTCTTGATAGATAGACTTAAATAAGAATAGTAGATTCTTTAGTTTATTTTCTATAACTTTGAGTAGAGTCAATACATTTTCATATTTCGTTCAGGCAAATGAATTCTTCATTTTGCTAATCTGATTATCACGTTTCGACAGATTCATTCTTCAAGAGTATAATTTTTAATTTAAGTAAGGGCATACTAAGACAGCTTCTAGTACTATGTAATTTAGTATTGATAGAATGGTCTAGATATCAATAAACAAACCGGTTTATCTATCAGGCTTATCTAGTGATATAGGTGATATATAAACAACAAGCAGGATTAAAAACAAGACCTCTCAAAGAGAGAATGAAACTTATTGTAGACTTGATGACCATCTTGTACTATGGAGAAGACATTTTCCATAACTATGTATGTAGTCTGCGCGATATTGACACGGCATCGTTGAGCGGACGTTTTCCTATAATGAGGTGAATGGACAGGGTTGTCACGATGGAATAAAAGACCACGTTTTCGTGACCAAGACGAGCCTTCAAGTAAAAAAAAAGCTTCAAAAGCAGGTGAACAGTAAATGATAACAATTATTTTGAGATTACATATACAATTCTATTTTCAAATCAGCTGTGGTTTGAACTAGAGAGATTTAGTCTCTGGCATGTCTATGTGCTCAAAACGCGCTCTGCATGAATTCATTCATTTTCGTGTTTTCATACGCGGAGGGAAATGGTCAGGGCTTCTACTGCAGAGTGACTCTACGACCACACCCGGTCATGAGGCTGATGCTAATACTGCAGATGATGATGATGTGTGAGAAGTTAAGCGCCTCTTGCTTCTGTGTAATAACAACATTAACAATGCAGACATTTATATGTTCGAACAAAGTGGCAACTGGTCATTGTAAAATCATGAGTGTTTATTTATAACAATAGGAACTAATTTACGTATCTTTACCTTTGTCTGTTGATGCACTTGAACTACGACAATGTAAAGATAATTACATCACTAATCTTTGGACAGAGTTCCTTTCTTCATAGGTAACAATTATAACAGAACAATACATTCAATACAAGTCATTAAGCAAAAACAGATGCATCTAACATAAATTGGATTTCTCTTATATAATCGGATGTGCGTTGTAGTGCATCGGATATCAACTCGGGACGAGAAATCGGGGAGCCGTTCAAATTTCAGTTGAATTCCTTGCTTTTTCTTACGCACAAATACCCTTGGGAAAGGTATTAATCCGTCTCTTTTCTCCAGGTATGGGTTAAATTATAGGACACATTGGGTTCTATAGCCTTGGCTGGCAACCAGTCTACCATAGAAAGCAATGGTAACATACAGCGCGATAATCTTCTGCCTAGTTAGTAATGTCTCTTTTCAGACATGATCGCCTAAAGTGTGCATCACGTATGGCACTTAACTGACTTATATACTCAGAGTATCTATCTATCTATCTATCTATCTATCTATCTATCTATCTATCTATCTATCTATCTATCTATCCTTCTATGCCTGTTCATATATCTATCTATCTATCTATCTATCTATCTATCTATCTATCTATCTATCTATCTATCTATCTATCTATCTATGCCTGTTCTTATCTATCTATCTATCTATCTATCTATCTATCTATCTATCTATCTATCTATGCCTGTTCTTATCTATCTATCTATCTATCTATCTATCTATCTATCTATCTATCTATCTATCTATCTATCTATCTATGCCTGTTCATATCTATCTATCTATCTATCTATCTATCTATCTATCTATCTATCTATGCCTGTTCTTATCTATCTATCTATCTATCTATCTATCTATCTATCTATCTATCTATGCCAGTTCATTATCTATCTATCTATCTATCTATCTATCTATCTATCTATCTATGCCTGTTCATTATCTATCTATCTATCTATCTATCTATCTATCTATCTATCTATCTATCTATCTATCTATGCCTGTTCATTATCTATCTATCTATCTATCTATCTATCTATCTATCTATCTATCTATCTATCTATCTATCTATCTATCTATCTATCTATCTATGCCTGTTCATTATCTATCCATCTATCTATCTATGCCAGTTCATTATCTATCTATCTATCTATCTATCTATCTATCTATCTATCTATCTATCTATCTAATCGCTTTAATGATCATATTCATTTAAAATCACTGATGTCTCATATGTGTGCGTTGAGGCAATGATTATGAGCAAAAGTAGAAATTTCAGCTTCAGCTTTTAAGCTGTTATCATTCCTATTACAAGATTTTAAAACAAAAAATAGGTGAACAAGAAGAGGTGAAATTTTATTCGGTGTAAATTCGGTGTGGAAATTAAAGAGATAGAATTAAAATTTTTGCAGATTAAAGTTGGCTGGGAAGCATGGAACCGGAAGGAAGTTCAACAAGCGAGAAAATAAATTGTTAGCATAGCATATACCAACTCTATCTGGTTCAACCACAGCGGAAACTCCCCGATTGAAAGTTCGTCTTGGTCACGAAAACATGCTCTATTATACCGTCGTGATAACCCTGTCTGTTGACCTCATTATAGGAAAACTTCCGCTCAATGATGCCGGGTCAATATCATGCTGACTACATCTAGCCAGCTCAGCTGTTAATTGGTGAGTCTAGTACTGCGCTTTAGTCTAGGCATCATAGCGAAGTGCTCATCCGAACAATTACCATGATATACAGCGCAAGAATTGTATTCATGAACGCTACTTCACAAGACAAATGCATGTGAAGTCCACTAAAACAACGAATAACGAACAAGTAAAAAAAATACCATAACTTTCTTTTTTTCCCATATTTAATTTTCTGATGAAGTGTGTAAAAGTTTTCTATTTGTTTCCTTATATTATTATGTATACGAATATATGCATATGTGTGTATGTATGTATGTATGTGTGTGTGTGTGTGTGTGTGTGTGTGTGTATGTATTTATATATGAAATCAAGTTTGAAGCAAAAGTGAAAGAGCCTATGAGATGCTATAATTCATTTTATTTCAATCGTAAATGTCTCTGTTTTCTTTAAAGCAAGAACACTTTGATTTCTTTTACATTTTCTATGTGTTTCATGCTAAGGCGATTTAGTATCCATAGACAAGATTCTTACATAGACTGAAAATTTTTATAAAGCGTTCCGAATTACTTTTATTCAGATAGACCCATTGCTAATACTTGCTAAAACTTTTAAAACTGTTTTTATTACAGTGTTGATAACAGTCACAATGTGAAAACTACGGAAACTTCTACAAAAAGTTAGTAACACATCACTCAATAAATCCCGGGCCTAACTAATGAAACAACAACTATTAAGCAACATTCGACTTTATAAATCAACATAGTCTTCTTGAAGGTTTATACACTGATTCCAACATTTCTTTAACAATTCAGTGCATTTTTATAGAATGATTTGCCTTTGGCCTCAAAATACACCTCAATTTTCGATATCACTTATTCATCTGATCTCTTTCTCTGGAGCATTTTTTCAGGTCTGCAAACAGCCAGTAGTTGCAGGGGGCCAGATCTGAAGAATAGGGTGGGTGCAGAAGCAATTCAAAGTGCAATTCATGTAGTTTTGCCACCGTTGAGATTGATTTATGAAACAGTGCAATGTCTTGGTAAAGGATCATTTTTTCTTCTTCATTTGTAGCCGTTTTTTGACGACTTATGTCCTTCAAACGCACCACTAATGCTATATAATAGTCGTTATTGATAGTTCTTCCTTTCTCAATGTAATTGATGAGCAAAATACCTTGCGCATCCCAAAATATGGGGGCCAAAACATAGCCTGTTGATATTTGTGTCTTTTGTCACTTTGGACGGCTTTTATCTTTTGGTTTCTACTCAGCTGACTGCTGATTTGAATCCGGAGTGAAATGGTAGGATTTGTGTTTCATCCATTATCACATATATGCGCAAAAACTCTTTCTTGTTGCGTTGAAACAGTTACAAACAACGATCTGAATCATCGACGCTGTTTTATTGATTTGAACAAACAGAGCATCCACTTTGGACACAGTTTTCTCATTGACAAAAGTTCATGCAAAATGTGAATACACTGCCTTCTGATGTTTTCAGCTCCTTTGCTATCTCATGGAACTTCAATTTGCAATCGGCCAAAACGTGTTTGTGGAATTTTTTTGTGTGTTTCCAGTGATAGTTGCCGATTTTAAGCGACCTGATTGTTCAACACCATTTGTGTCTACGACTGCGTTTAAAATCAGAATATCATCTCTTAACCGTTCTTTCCTACGGAGCAAAGTCCAAATAACGCTTACCAAGTTTTCCATTGTTTTGAAAATTTGCAACAGTCAGTCAGTCAAGTGCCATACGTGATACACTTTTGGGCGATCATGTCTTGAAAGAGACATGACTGACTGGGCAGAAGATTATCCCGCAGTAGGTTGCCATTACTTTCTGCGGTAGACTGGTTGCCGACCAAGGCTACAGAACCCAATCTGTCCTGCTATTTAACCCATAACTGGAAGGAAGAGACGGATTAATACCTTTCCCAAGGGTATTTGCGCGTAAGTGAATACAATGGATTCAACTGGAATTCTAACTCTGCTCCCCAGCTTCTTGTTCTGAGCCGATATCCAATGTACCACAAAGCACATCTTTGCAACAGTAGCTTAACTTAAATAACTGTAATTTGTAAACTGATAATCTGATTAGACTCAAATTTTGTCACGTGCAACTTAAAGGTTAATACTTCATAAAAATCAAACGGCCTTTTTAATTAGTGGTGCCATCTATGAGTCAGGTTCGAGATTTATTAAGTGATGTGTTAAAAAAATGAAAAGAAAGTATGTAATAAAACATAATATATTCGTGTCAGCAAAAGAGGATGGCCCAAGATGCGAATTATGAATTGGAGATGTCAGACAACCGAACTTCAAATATCTTGGCAGTGTTTTAATAATGAACACAATATGTGATGTCAAAAACCTAAAGTGCATTGAAATAGCTAAAGTTGCTTCCAAAACCCAAGTAAAGTATTACGAAACAAGAGAACTGTTACAAACACTGAGCGCTGAATTATTGTGCAATATCTGTCCTCCTATATGGCAGTGAATGCTGAGAAATTCCATCACAGATGAAAAAGAAAGAACTCAGACAAGAGAAATTAAATTCTACAGAATGATGCTGAAAATATCATGAAAATGTGAGCAATGACGAATTTTAAAAGAAAATGGGAACAGAAAAAAACAAACAATAATAGAAAAATGATACTTAAAATCAGAAACGGAGCGGACCTGTCTGGGGGACATAATTAGAAAAGCGAATGCTTGAATAACGTGTCACTTACCGAATGCATTGAAAACAATCAAGACAATGGAAAGCAGCGAATAACCTACAAAACGACATCGTGTAAAGGTTTGTCAGGACGGCAATTAGAAGGGATAGCACTAAAACTGACTCACATCTACTAAGAACATGTTGTTTTTGAGAGCCATGATCGTCTACGACTTGAAAGAACACTTCACAAAGAAGAATAATGGCATCGATTCATTTATGGTAAAACCAAGTTTAGCACAGGGAAATATAAACCTTTGAAAATTATTTTCTGCCATAAATCATGACTGTCTACGAATTTCTATTCTAAACAATGTTTGTTTCCTTACTGTCTGTTCCAGCTTCTATTCCGCCATCCAATTTATAAAAATATGTTACTTGGTGTTACCATTTGCCCCTCTTTTCTTCTCTCTCTATATTTTTTAATCATTTCACCCCAAGCAAGGCATTCTACTGCCACTATTGCTTATGGGAAGGTAAAGAGAGTGGTTAGATATACTGTGAGAATTGAAGAGAGGATCCTCTTTCTGCATTTTTAAACTTAAAATGCATCAGTATTTGTCTATACCTCTGAGATGAGGTAGCATTTACACTATTTACATAGTTCAAACTATTGTCCTTATATTTACGATGTTTCGCCGAACCAATTATTACAGTCACTGGGGTATATCATTCTCATAGACACATGGCCCAGTGGATATAGACGTTGGGTAGTTTCAGTGACCTGACCAAACGAGTTGTGAGTTCAATACCATGATACAGCAATGGTGAACAAATAACTTTGACGTTTAAGTTAAAGAGTAATAAATATGGCTACTAGAAGTGCCATTGCACATGGGATTAGAATGATATACCCCAGTGATCTTAATAATGGGTTCGGTTCGAAATTTCCAGCAGCTGAAGAAGGCCGGATTGTACAACGGCCGAAACGTCGTAAACATGGCAATAAAGATGAGGACAATAGTCGTAAAACGTTCAAATGCATCTTTCGGAATCCAAGAAGAAATGTTTTTTTTTCTTCCAAGTTTCCTGAAACATCTCCTTTGTTCGCATGTACCAGCCATTATATTCTCCGCACTCTTCTGTAGATAGATATTTTTTACCTGAAATCTCTCGTTCTGTGAGGAGAATATTACTATTCGCCGACTATATACGTGGATCGATATTATGTAGCCGCCCAGCACATTTTCTTTGTTAATAACGAAAACATTTATGTCTCTTAATATTTTGTTTCGCTTTTGAAAGTCGTATTTAGTAATTCCAGATTTTAGTGTTTGTTATAACACTTCTAAGATTGTTAAAAGAAAGACCTTCTTCAAACAAACAAGGTCATGATAAGTGTTACTGAAACTGAACAATAGTTACCGTACCCATTCACAGTCAGGTTAGCCAAATGCGGACGACAATTCTACTCCTGCAGCTTCCTCTCTCGCACTTCCCGCCTGTGGAACTCGCTCCCGTATTCTTGCTTTCCTGACGGCTACAACCTCCAGAAATTTAAATGCAAAGTCAATCCTCATCTACTGACCACTGGACTCTAGCTCTCTCCCCACCCCTGTATAACCTTCCCTTTCTCTCCACCTATGTATCTGTCATCGCACCTGCTTTCTATTGTTCCTTTCTAACTAGTTTGTACTCCTCACTCATTTCTAATTAATCTTTTTACATTTATGTAACCCCCTGCACATCAGTGGCGTTTCCGCCTTGCTCGGGGTGAACTGATTAATATATATATATATATATATATATATATATATATATATATATATATATATATTTTGGTTAATTGATTTGTATTTTTTGTACTTATCAATCCAATGTACCTTAATTATAATAAAAATTTCTTTTTGGATTCTAAGAGTACTTCGTTGTTTGTGTTTTGTGCTATGTTAATCAATATGGGTTATTTATTGTCGAAATCTAACTATTTTCCTATCAAATTTTATTTTTTATTTTTAAGATACAGATGATTTTAGTGATACCAGTCTTAGTACTTAACGCATAGCTAGGGGAGAAGAAGTGAATTCTTACCTTTCCTAAAGGTATTTGCACGTAAGTGAATAAAATGAACCCAACTGGAATTGGAACACGGTTTTCTGTTTAACAATTACGAACCATTATCAATTACACTATCCGCATATTCAAGCTTACAGCACGTAGTAACCCATCCAGTCTCAACGTTGCTGAACTTTGGTGATCGTACGGGAACCGGTGTTTCAACGAGATGTGGGTCTAACCTATTTCTTTTGGCTTTCAATTTAATATTCATGAAAAAATGATATTTTTCAAATACAAGTTATATTATTTAACTCATAGCTGGAGAGAGAAGAGATAGATTAATAACTTTTCGAAGGTTATTTGTGCGTCAGTGAATATAACAAACATGACTCGAATTCGAATTGATCATATGAACGGTGGGTCCTTATCACGTCTTTATTTCTCTTGTTGCTGAGCGTAAAATTATTCTTTTAATAATGCATTAGATTTGGAAATAAGAAATAGTTAACCAAATATTTTTTTATTAACTGGAAATAATCAGAACCGTTTTCTTTTGGATATAATAAAAATGAATTATTATATCTGATGGTTGCATTCGGAAGTTTTTTAACTTTCAAAAACCCACTTAACGTTGAATCGTGTCTGATGATATGCATCTCCCCCATTTTTTTTGCTTATAAAATTAAAAAACAAACAAACAAAAAACAACTTTTGTATTATTTAAGGTTTTCTAAAGAAGTTTCTAGACGTCTATATTTCTGAAACGATGTATTGGAATTATTTACACTATTTACATTGTTCGAACCGTTTTCCATAAAAGACTAATTTCCCATCATATATAAAAATATAAAAAATATTTTACTATATTATATTACTATAAAAATGTAAAAAAAAAAATGATTAAATTCATAACCTCAATCTATTTAAAATATTTAACTCCTAAATTGTGTCTTTGTTGTTTAATAGATATCGGCTGGGAATGGGAAAATTCGAATTCCAGTTTAATCCGTTAAACACTCTTGTGAAAGGTATTAAGTCATTTCTTCTCTCTTCAGAAATGGGTTGAATAGCAAAACATTATGGAGTTTATAACTTTGTTTAAAAACCAGTCTACCTCAGAAAGAAATGGCAAACAAATGCCGGAAAATCTTTTGTCTAGTCAGCCATGTCATCGAAAGAGACATGATCGCCTAAACGTGTATAACGTATGGTACTTAACTGAACGACTGAACTCATAAATGAATCCCAATCTAGAATAATTTTAATATCAATTCGCATAAAAATTTCAAGAACATTTTTAATTACTTTCGTTTATTTCACATTAAATTATGTCACTTGTCGTCATCCATAACTTGCCGAAATTTTCAGCTAACCTAATGAATATTTATGAGCATTTCTTAAATTTAAAAATTTTGAAAAGAAATAATATTTTTCTTTTAGATTTAATTACTTTTGCAAAAAAAACGCTTACATTTGCTTTGATAAACTCCCCAAGATGTCGAAACTAAAACAAGTTTTCATTTTGTTTTTAGTCATCCAAAAATATGCGTATTCCTGTGTTATCAAGACATTTTGTATTTCGTATTTGCGGAATAAAATTTCTTGTGAAACTCTTCGAGATAAGCGCGACCAAAGTTTAAGATGAAGATAAAGAAGTGTCATTGGGGTGAAATACATACAATTATTGTAGCAACGGAAACAAAGTAAATAGATAACTGTTGTGGGATCTCCCCTTTGTATATGGTAATTTGACTGAGTATATATATACTCATGCCATAGAGAGAACAGCAGTTGACAGGTTGAGATTTGAGAGTTATCTAGAGATCCGTTAGAGTTATGGGAGAGTACTGGAACTGATACGTAAGTTACCGAGAGATACCGAAGTTACCTGGAGACTACCTCGTCAGAATTCAGCCTACCTCTGAGCTCCACTCAGATAGAATAATATACACGGATATACTATTTACAACGACATCACTTCAAGACTTGCATATATTTATTTCTTACTAATAGTATTCCTGGATTTACTAACCTGCGTTCAAGTTTGTATATTACGTTCAATATAACCTACTTTTCTATCTCAATATCTGTTTTTGTTGTTCATTATTTTGTGCGGTTGCTCACCCGGAATCCACAACAATAACATGATGCAACTATTAAAGAAATTGAATGAATTACAATAACCACGGGCACACATTTATCCCTCTCGGCAGAGTAGCGGAGCCGCTTATAACAAACCGCACACCGAAATGCACACACACACACGCACACGCACATATAGAAAATAACGTATATTTAATTACAATAACCACACGCACATAGACACGCACACATGACACGGTCACAACACACAAACACCACCAGATAAATCAGATAGATAAAACAACAGTAATGAAACTGATATTCTTTGACCCTGTCAAAGAGTCATGTGAACTTTCAGATCACATTAAGATAAACCACACATACAAGCAGACTGATATCATCAGACCATAAAGGCCCCAACTAGAATACACACACATACACACACATCACACGTACACACACACACGTACAGAAGCTAGAATACACGCACATACACACGCACACACACGCGCGCGCACGCACACACACACACGTACAGCAGCAGTGAACAAATTTCACCAACCATTCAAACAGGGACCGTGACGAAGATCGGACAGTCAAAAGCTTCTCTGCCATTCTGAAGATGAGATTTTAATCTCTAAATATTAATGTAATAAATAGGTAATACAAACACTTCCTTACCCCCCTTTATTTCATTCAGCGCATTGTGACGGCCTTCAATACATAACCCATACAACTATTTTACACAATGCTTCAAGCAAATTACAAAACTTTACTATTAAAGAAATTGTTTTTCATTTTAATAACGTTTACAGAGATGATCACATTTTAAACAATGGATAAGAAACATTGCTGGAGTGTGAGACAAAGGAAGTAGTATATATTAACTTGTCAGGAAAGTGTCGAGTTCAACAACGTATGTTTTTCTTCGGTCAGCAAGAAGGAAATTGGAAAATCTACTTGTGCTTAAAATATAGTATCATATACGTTACACGTACTGCTTGGTAAAGGATCAATTGTAGTAGATAGTTCCTATTATCGCCCGGTCTCACACTCCACCCCCTTCTTTTGAATGAGTTTAGAGGTGATCGCCTTGTTTCTTGTTTAGGAAGGGGTTCCCGGTTCATCCCCCTTCTCCGGTCTTAGTGTTAGTTAAGCTGGAAGCTCTTTGCAGTTACGGAGTATGGTGGCAACGTCTTTACATTCTGAGGGTACCGGATTGGCAGTTTCCTGGTTGCTGCTTCCGACTGGTAGTTAGGAGCCCGAACTCTTGCGTAGCGTCTTGAGAGGCTGCTCTGATCAACAGTTGAATAATACCGGGGTTCTTGTAGTGCCATATCGCGCATGGACGGGCGTCCCTGCATGAACGTTCGGTGGGCAACCCCGAGGCCACATTATGTTGTAGGCCGCACCAGTCTCCATCCTTCACAAGTTGCAAACGATTGACCGACTTATTCTATTCTAAGACCTCTCCTTAACTGAATCACTATGGAAAAAAGCAAACATAATAGCAAAACTAAAACAGTTCATTTGAAAACGCCCAAACCTGTCTGCATCTCTTTCACTAACATACGCGGCATCCTCATCAACTTCGTAGATTCATTCTTCCATAATAAATCACCTGATATATTAGCCCTATGTGAAACTAATCTTAACCCTTCTATCCCCTCATCTGAGTTCTACGTTGCTGGCTACCTTCCCCTCTTCAGGAAGGACTCCAATGTTCATGGGCTTGGTGTATATGTCAGCGAACACCTTCCCCTAGCTAGGGTGTCATCTTTTGAATCCCCAGATCATTCTTTCATGTGCTTCCGCCTCTCACTTCTCAGCTCGATTAGCTATCTCTTCTTTCTCTACCGCTCTCCTTCCTCCCTTGACTGTTCGTTACTTGACATCATTTCTGACAATATCGACAAAGCCATTTCTTCCCATCCCTCTGCCCATGTATTCGTGTTTGGTGACTTTAACGCCCACCACACCAAGTGGCTGAAGAACGCTGTCACCGACCCTGCTGGTGTCCACACCATAAACTTTTCAATCACCCAATCCCTTACGCAAGTAGTGGACTTCCCCACGCATTTCTCCGACAACCCTAACGGAAGGGACTCACTTCTAGACCTCTGCTTCACTTCCATCCCAGACTCTTGCACTACCAGACAACTCTGCCCACTCGGAAACTCTGACCACACTGTAGTGTCCGTCAATATTTCACTCCACTCCCGCCCGACCCATGATACCCAGACAAGTAGAATATCCTACTGCTATCAAAGAACAGATTGGGATTCGTTCCGAGACTTCCTCTGTGACATCCCTTGGAACAACGTTTTTAGTCTTCCCATCGAAGAATGTGCATCCGAGGTCTCCTCCTGGGTTAAGGCTGGCATCGATGCCTTCATCCCTGCTAGGAAATTCCAGCTTAAATCTCATTCGTCTCCATGGTTCTCACCCGCTTGCTCGGCTGCCATTGCCCACCGGAATCATTTCTTCCGACTCTATCGTAACTACGCGTCGGACCAAAACAGGTGCCTTTTCACTTCAGCTCGTAATAAGTGTAAAAGGATACTTAACGAAGCTAAGATATTATTTGCTGCCAGAATGAAGCAACGCATAGCATGCTCTAAATTCGGCGCTAAAGACTACTGGTGACTCTGTAAAAGAGTACTTAACAAGAGCAAGTCCACAATACCTCCGCTAATTAACAAATTTGAGGTCCTCACCTCCCCAGCAGATAAGGCTGAATGCTTTGCTTGCAGATTCTCGAACAATTCGAGTCTGGACTCGTCTGGAGTTTTGACACCCGACTTCTCACCTAGAACCGAGGCACAACTGAATGAGGCCCACATTACACCTTCGCTTGTCTCTAAGATAATCTTAAAACTTGACCCTCACAAAGCGAGCAGTGGTGACGGAATCCCAACCATAGTCTTAAAGAAATGTGCCCCTGAACTCTCCTCTGTCCTTTTTAAGCTCTACAACCTCTGCCTGTATGCTTCCTGCTTTCCTGCCTGTTGGAAATCTTCCTCTGTAGTTCCTATATTTAAAAACACTGGAGAACCCTCTGACCCTGCAAATTACCACCCTATCAACCTTCTTCCGATCTTTGGCAAAGCGTTCGAAGCCATTATCAACGCCGAGGTGGTTCAGCATCTCACAGCACACAGGCTCCTCTCGGACAAGCATTATGGTTTCCGCTTCACCAGGTCTACTGCTGATATGCTAACGACCATCACCGAGTACATATACCAGGCAATCGACAGGAATGGCGAAGCCCGAACCGTTGCATTGGATATATCTAAGGCGTTCGACAGAGTTTGGCATGCTGGCCTTCTATGTAAACTGCGGAGCTATGGTATAACTGGACTTTTGTTGGACCTAATCCAGTCATTCCACTCTATCCGCACAATGAAGGTGGTATTAAACGGACATGCCTCCTAGAACTACCATACAAACGCAGGTGTCCCCCAAGGCTCCATCATAGGTCCTACACTCTTCCTGATATACATTTATGATCTCCCTGAATCCATAAGAGCCCAACTAGTTTTGTACGCCGATGACACCACAGTTTACTCTCGCCTCCTACAAAAATCTGGTGTAGGCGTCAAAGCTAACCTCGCAGCCGAGAATGAAAAGGACCTCCAATCCATATTGGACTGGGATAAGAAATGGCTAGTAAATTTTAATGCTTCTAAAACGAAGCTACTCTCAACCATCATCGACAATCTCACCTACCTCCCATTAGCATGGACCAGGCTTGCCTCCACACTTTCAGCGGACCTCAAATGGAATGACTATATCGAATCCATTGCTAAATCCTCTGCTATGAAAGTCGGTTCTCTGTGTAGGGCCCGGAAGTTTTTTCCGTTTAAATCTATCCTGCATATATATAAATCTACCATCCGCCCGTGCATTGAATACTGCTGCCATATCTGGTCGGGTGCCCCTGCTATTCTCCTCGGGCTTCTTGATAAGGTTCAGAGAAGGGTCTGTAATGTGATAGATAACAACTTGGCAGACCGGCTGCAGTCTCTCTCCCACCGGCGCGACGTGGCTTCCCTGTGTCTCTTCTATAAATACTTTCACAGCTTCTGCTCCGATGAACTTAGATCACTGGTGCCCCCTAAATACGAATTTGCACGAGATACTAGATTATCAACTAGATCCCACCCTTTTACCGTGAAACCGATAAAATGCAACAGCACCTTCTACTCCAACAGTTTCTTTCCTCGCACTTCCCGACTGTGGAATTCTCTTCCACACGATGCTTCCCCGACGGATACAATCTCCAGGAGTTTAAATGTAAGGTCACTAGACACCTCCTAACAGACTAACCTGCTCCCATTCTATCAAACACTTTTCCCATCTGCCCAACCCTCATCCTCGGTATCCTTACTCATCTGTCACCTTCCTCCTGACATTCCCTATGTCTAACCACTCCTTCTCTTTACCTTCCCCTATGTATCCCCATGCGCAATTGTGGCAGTGGAATGCCTTGCTTGGGGTGAGATGATTAAAAAAAAAATCACCTGAGTGGACTATTGTAAGTAAAACACACCTGTCACTATATTTGTGACTATTTCTGTCTATTGCAATATTTCCTTTACGAATTGTATATTCGAAAAAGCCTGGAGGAAAACGATTGAAACTTGTCGTGACAAAAACGATCAAAGAGAAATTTCAGGAAGTTTTACGATAGTGTTTCATGATATATAATAGATTTCCGAGACATTTTCATATGAAAGTGAGAAAGAGAGAGTGTGTGTTTGTATGTGTGAGAATGAGAGTATGTGAATGCGATAGAGAAAAAAAGAGAGAGAAAGTGAGTGTATATTTGTGAGAAAGATAGAGATAAAGAGAGTGTGGGAGAGATAAGCAGAGAGTGTGGGAGAGAGAAAAAAGATATAGTGTGTGTGTGAGAGAGAAAAAGAGAGAGAAAAAGAGAGAGAAAGATACAAATAGATAGAGATAGTATGTGTGTATGTGTGAGATTGAGATAGAGAGAAAGAGTGTGTGAGAGAGATACAGAGAGAGAAAAAGAGAGAGTGTGCGTCAAAGAAAGAGAAAAAGAGAATATATGTGCATATATATATATATATAGATAGATAGCGAGAGAGAGAGAGAGAGAGAGAGAGAGAGTGATAGAGAAAGAGAGAAACCAAATGTGACAACAAAAATGGCCAAAGAAAAGATTTAAAGAAGTGTCATGAAATTATGAGCTCTCTCTTAAAGTAACGCATATTCGAGTTTCGACATACATTAGTGAGACAGGGAGACTTTACGTTTACATTCATGTAAATGTGGTTCTTCAAAAGAATACTGCGGATATCTTGGATCGAGCATGTGAGTAATGATGAAGTTTTGGAAAGGAAGGACACGACAAAGAAATCAATACTGAGCATCAGGAAGAGACAGCTAAAGTTCCTAGAACATGCAATGAAGAAGGATGGTTTGGAGAACTTGATACTAACAGGCCAGATAAAGTGAAAAAGAGACAGAGGAAAGCAGCGGATAACATATTTGAAGGGCCTGAGCAAATGGATGATAAAACGGGGTTTGCCTGGTGAAACAGGAGAAAGCGTACTAAGAGCCAACAGGGATAGGGAGACGTGGGAACGCATGATCGCCTACGTTCTAAAAAGACAAGACACATAGAAGAAGACTAAGAAGACGATGTGCTAAATTCTTTGTTACCGTCAGATCTAACTTGTATGGCTAAGACCCGCTGTACTCCTTATATTGTAGCTAATCGCTTACATTCCGCCACTCGAACAGCTTCTTCCTGCAAACCACTACTCCGTAGAACAGAATTCCAGGAAGTTGTTTCCCTGGCCAATGCCAACTGACGACGTACATCAAAAATCGCCGGGACCGAGTTTTGATCACAACGATTGTGCAGCGAGCCATACCCAGCAGAGGCAGGTACCGGGGCCAAGTGGTGCACGATCCACAACTATGTGAATACCACCATTATAAGTTCGTATACCGAAGACCAGCCAGAAATAGTATTCGAAGATTTGAAAGTTGATTTGAAAGTTGGCTTCCGTCTTGTAAGCTTCCGTCATTCTTAGTGAAATAAATAATTTTTCAAATTTTAAGTCAATAATAATAAAAAATCTATAAAACATACGCTAATATACAGGGTGTCCCCAAAGTTTACACACATAGGAAATCTCATGAACTATATTTTTCTTTTCATTCACAGATTAAACTTGAATTTGTCGAAAGAAGAAAGAGTTGGCTACTTTTTCTGGGGTGTGCTAAAAGAGAACGTGTACTCAGTGAAAATCACACATGCAACGCACTTGAATGAATGCATGAAGAATTAATGTGTCAAAATTGACGGCAATGTAGAATTATTGCATCGAGTTTACGTGAATATTGCAAATAAATTATATTCATACATTATTTGAAAATATTCTAATTCAATAACATTTTGTTCAACATTTAATTTCTTGAAAATATCCATTTTTGCGTCTGTGACCAGACTTTGGGTACACCCCGTATTTTTTAGAAACATATCCGGGTCAGCCTAAAAATCTTTATCCAGACAAGTGATTACATATTTTTGCTTGTGTAATGCGTTCACAAAGATTTTTATAATAATTCCATTTACCAAAAGAGTCAGACATGTTTACAATTCTGTAAATAACTTCAAGGTGTGATACGATATCTCTTATATAGAATTTGTTTTCTGTACTCCTGAACGTGCTGTAGTAATGAGTATATATATGCAAGTTTCTTTATATTTCTGAGATGAGGTTAGTATTTACATTATTCGGACTACTGTCCTCATCTTTGTTGCTATTTGTACAATATACCCCAGTGATTGTAATAAATGGTTCGGTTCGAAATTCCTAGCATATGATGAAGGCCGGAGCGTACAACGGTTGAAACTTCGTACAAATGGCAACAAAGATGAGGACAATGGTCCGAATAATGTAAATACTATATATACAAGCTATATGAAAAATGCTTTTATAAAATTAGTGGAACAAAATATTCACACCAAAACAAGGACAAAAGTCTGAATGAGTATATATGAGTATTCTTCGTTTTGAGTTATTAATATTTAATGCTTATAGTAGACACTGTTAAAGATAAAATCCACGATACAATCCCCAAATACTTATTATCATAGTCTGTGTTATATATATATATATATATATATACATATATATATACACAATATATACATATATATATATATATATATATATATATGTGTGTGTGTGTGTGTGTGTGTGTGTGTGTGTGTGTGTGTGTGTGTGTGTGTGAATAACGATCGATACCCACAGAAACCACAGATTGCTCTAAAAAGAAAAGACGTCATATTTATCCCAAACCCGAGGAACCTTTCGGCCAACACTTTTCAAGGGCTTCGTTGGCAAAATTATGAATAAGGCTAGAACGAAGTCAATATCAAAGGGGAAATTACTCACAGTACTGGGAGAAAGTGGAATTGTATACTAATTGGAAAGTGGGTTTGTATACTAATTAGAACTCTTTTGTTCCTAAATCCCGCAAAATTGGTCTTATAGAAACTTTGGTTCACCGTGCCCTCAATATTTGTTCCCCTATATATTTGAGCAATGAACTATTGCGCTTGCAAAGTATCTTTGAAGCGAATGGGTACCCAACCAATGTGGTTAAACGGGTTATTGATGGCAAGATCAAACGGTTTAAGGAGCCAAAAATCGAAGGACCTAGTCGCTGTCCATTGTACTTAAAATTACCCTGGCTTGGCAGAAAATGTTAAACTGTTACTGACAAAGTTTCGGCGTGATATTATTCAGCACAGTTGCGTGTTGTTTTCCATACTAGACCTGTTTTTCCATCCTTCGTCAAAGAGAGGTTGTGCTATTTTCGAAAATGTTCCGTTATTTATAAATTTAAATGCTGTTGTGATGCGGCATACATCGGACGAACCAGTCTTAGGTTGAAGACGCGGGTCTCGCAACACGTCCCTGCGAATATATGTTCTGGCAGCCCTATCAGTACTATAAGAACAATCCAAGCTGTCCTGGATTCAGTGATCGGCCAACACTTGTTGGACAATTCAACGTGTGTCTCCGCGTACGAGGACAGTTGGTTTTCTGTCTTGCACAGTGCTCGCTCATCATATCATCTACGGGTCTTGGAGGCTATTTGCCTGGAAATCCATGAACCTAGTCTGTGCAGACAGAAAGAGCATTTCTTTCGCTCCTTGCAGTTACTAGATAGTCTGTGAGTGAAACTTTTTTCTTTTTTAAATCACTCTTGTGGAATTAAATTTACAACCCCCCTCACATTTTAATGTTTTTCATTGAAGTTTATTTTGAAACGAATTCCACTTTCTCCCAGTACTTTAAGTAATTTCCCCCTTTGATATCTACAAATTTATGTTTATGTATACTTATATAATATATACACATGTGTTTATCTATACTTATATATACAATTCTGGTTCATTATTTAGAAGCGCGCTAAAAAATTTATCTCTCTAAAGCCATGAGATTTTTATCACATGTTATGACTAATTTCCTAAATGATGAATTCGTTATTTATTCAAGGTAATAGCAGTGACTGATTGCATTTACTAGAATTAAGTAACATAAGCTAGAACCTTTGTCGGTCATATGTTTATAAACGATATGCATAATTTCAGTCTGCACAATCGGCAGACATCACTATTGCTGTTATATTTAGTTTTTCTCAATATACTCCAGCTTACATCAGGATTTATGTTATTTTTTCTGTTAATTTTCCTTCCAAAGTTTACTGGTTGGGTACAATTCCTAAAGTTTTCTAGCTAGAATGATGATGTATCATATACCATCTTTTTTAAAAAAAAGTGGCTTCCGTACACCGCACATGATCAAGCGATTTATATCTAGTATTTTTTCAGCATTACAAACTATGTCAAGTAGACTTTTTATTTTTATCTCTACAGTTATATTTTTATTATAAACGATATCTTGCTGCACATTATCTTTGAAACTCTGGTGCTTTGTCTTTTTATGTTTAACACACATTTAGAGGTAAAAACCAAATTGGAGTAGATAAACTAAACTATCGCCCGGTTCACACTCCACCCACATCTATTGAACAGGTGAAGAGGCTCATCCTTTGTTTCCTGTTTAGGATGCGGTTTCCGGTTTTTCTCTTTTCCAATCTTTTCACTCTTTTCCTTTTTTTATTTTTTTTTCAATTGGAGTAGATAGACTAAACTATCGCCCGGTTCACACTCCACCCACATCTATTGAACAGGTGAAGAGGCTCATCCCTTGTTTCCTGTTTAGGATGCGTTTCCGGTTTTCTCTTTTCCAATCTTTTCACTCTTTTCCTTTTTTATTATTTTTTTCAATTGGAGTAGATAGACTAAACTATCGCCCGGTTCACACTCCACCCACATCTATTGAACAGGTGAAGAGGCTCATCCTTTGTTTCCTGTTTAGGATGCGGTTTCCGGTTTTTCTCTTTTCCAATCTTTTCACTCTTTTCCTTTTTTTATTTTTTTTCAATTGGAGTAGATAGACTAAACTATCGCCCGGTTCACACTCCACCCACATCTATTGAACAGGTGAAGAGGCTCATCCCTTGTTTCCTGTTTAGGATGTGGTTTCCGGCTTTCTCTTTTCCATTCTTTTTACCCTTACGTAGCCCCCTGCGCATCAGTGGCGTTACCGCCTTGCTTGGGGTGATATGATTAAAAAAAAAAATATATGGAAAACATTTTTCGAATTCATTAATAAACTTTCCCGCAAGGTTCCGAATTACATAAGATATTTAATAAAAATACATTTAAATTAAACTAGAGATTTACTTTTTATTTAAAAAGTTTCAAATCAAAACGTAATCAACTGATCTTCCAAATTTTAATATTTAAAACTCTGTATAATAAATCTTTATTTTTTTCTTTATATGTGTATTAAGCATTTTCTAATAAACGTTTTACTAGTCTAATTTGAATGTGACCAATAACTGTTTAATAATTAAGCATATATATATATATATATATATATATATATATACACAAAAATCTATAGTGAGCCAAAACCTACCGCGGTTTCACACTACGGATCGTCAGGCCTTTTTGCCCTGACGATCCGTAGTGTGAAACCGCGGTAGGTTTTGGCTCACTCTAGATTTTTGTGTGTTTTTGCTCTACTATTGTATCTTTTCTTTCTTACTTTGTATTGAGCACTTTTTCTTGTGTTTGGTTCCGTTTGGGGGTTTTTCTTTACTGCGGAGTATTGAATGTTTTGTTCTTGTTCCGCGGGTTTCTTTTTTTTCTCCCCATTTATCCGACGTCTTAGTACACCGGATTGTAACGGATTTAGGTTCTGTTTGTTAAAGGTTTTTTCGGAGGTTTATTTTAGTATAAATTTACGGCCTGCATACTTACAGAGTCTATTTAGTTATTATTATTATATATATATATATATAGGTTCAGCCCGTATTCCGAGGAATTTTCGTGATAGGTGCTGTCTATGTTTACTCAAAAAAATTTCAATATTAAAATACCCCCACCAACACCGGCTACTGAATCTTAGGAGGGAATTCATCAGTAATTGCCGCCACAAGGCAAATGTTTTGAATACTTAAATTTAGAATTTAAATTCCCGTTGACTAGATGTTAGAATATAAATTAAAAGGATTCAATTTAAGTTTTAATCTTAATTTTACCTTAACGTTAACCTTAAAAAGTATTTTAACCCCACTACCTTCCTATCTCAACCTCCTTTAATTGCCTATCTTTAGAAAATATGGATTCTTTTACTAAACCCCTTTTTCCTTGGTTAACACATATATGTATATATATATATATTTTCTCTAATAATCTTTAAACTGATAACTTCCTGTAATTGGCATTTAGCTCGCATCTACCTAAAAGGTTTAATTAAATAAACTTAAATAAAACATTTTTTAATCTTATATTGAAACCCATTCCTTCCCCACTAAATACACCTCTTCAAACAGCACAAAATCTTAACCTTAAAAAAGTAATTTAACTCCTTCAGTTCTCTATCTTTATAAAATATGAACACCTTTACCAAATCCCTCTTTTCCTTTGTTAACGCGCACACACGTATGTATATATATATATATATATATATATATATATATATATATATATATATGTGTGTGTGTGTGTGTGTGTGTGTGTGTATACATATACATATAATTTTTAATAATTTTAAATTCATGACTTCCTGTAATGGATAAACTTAATTAAAAATTTTAAGATATTTCATTTAAATCTATTCTTCCCCCTCCTAAATATACCGTTTCAAACCCCTGTAAACATTCACTAGTCTCTACCATTTGATATTTGACACCCCGTCTATCTCTTGTCTCTACACCCAGTAACCTCGCCACTACCAGCTCTGTCCTGTTCTTCTTTGTGACAGTTGTTAACCTGGCCCCTTCGCTGACGTGACGTGGAATCTCTGTTAGAGATACCATGTCGAAATTTACATCCGACACCTTTGAATTTTGAAAACTTTCTCTAATTTATATATATATATATATATATACATATATATATATATATATATATATATATATATAGGTGCAGTTTACACACACACACACACACACACTTATATATATATATATATATATATAGCCATCCGAAGACAGATCTGTTTCCCTGTATCACAGCTCATCAGTACGGTTAGACAGCCGATTGCTTTTTACCAGGATTATCATTATACACGCCCAGTAGTTGAGATTGTTCTAATTCATTGCTGAATGAACGATGCGTAGATGTCAGAGTAGCTACTGTTTTTCAAAGTCTACTATTCTTCCAGAATGCTTAATCAGAGTGTGAGAGCGTAGATAGTCATCCGCAGACAGATCTGTTTCGCTGTATTACAGCGCATCAACACGGTTAGACAGCCGATTGCTTTTTACACTGGATTGAAATATATATATATATATATATATATATATATATATATATAAGAGTGCTTACGATAATTTATATATATTTGAATAAAGTATATACATATTTATAATCATAATTGTGTATATATGTATTTCAAATTTTTTTTTGAATAAGGTATATTTATTTTATATTCTTGAAAGTGACAGACGGCTTGAACAAAACCATATCAGATTGAATTCTATATTCATGGATGCCCTGGAATGAGATACGTTGAGTAGATATCGACCAACACTCCTACAATACACCAGGCACATAGACGATATCTTCTTTATAGGAACACATCTCGAGAACAATCTCAACAAATATCGCAAGATCATCAAATTCACAATGGAATATTTCTATCCGTTTTTCACAAGAGGTACAGAGGAAAACAACACATAATCTACTTAGCGAGCATGGATGACAGAACGGTGTATAGCAGGGATAAGAAAATTACAAAATTTATTAAGAGCTACAAAAGAGAGGAACTTGTGGAGAGCTATTATCGAACACGGCACATAGAAGGAGAAAATATTTATACGGCTATCCCCTACAATTTGTCTAAAACATAAAATCAAGTAAGACCACGATCCACTCGTACGCCTAATCATGAAGAACCCATTCTACAAACTGTCAATATCTTCACCAAGCACGTCTTATAGAAGATGTCTACAGGGAATTTATTTTGAATACACTTCCAGATCTGCTAAAGGTCGTACAAATTCTAATACGAATGTGGTTCATGCATGATAGAGCTCCTGCATATTTTATTCACATTGCTCGTGTTGTACTGGCTGATATCTACTATAAAAGATGGATAAGTAGTACTGGACCGGTTCCATGGCTGCACATTCCTTTAACTTAAATCATTTGGAATTTTTTTATTTGTGGGACCACCTTAAACAATTAGTTTATGCAACAGACATTAAAAATGCAGAGAGGCATCATAAACGTGTCATGGAGGCTTGCGAAACCATTTGACACTTTCTGGGAGTATTTGAAAAGTTCTGCCAGTAAGATTGCATGATACGTGTTAAGCGGAAAACATTTTGGATATTATTAATGAATTGTCGTATGAGGTACATCGATAGCATTTTTAAACATATGTATATTTGGATATTTTGTATTGTTTCTGTGTTAGGAACCCATCCCTAAATTTGTAAAAAATAAGTTTGGAATGTATCCTGGATTGTGAATATGCATTGTGGTGTAATGTATATCGGCTCATGAGAAATCGGAAAGCCGAGTTCGAATTCCAAATACGTTTACTTCACTTAGCTACTGGGTATTAATCCATCTCTTCTCCCTCTTGCGATAGGTTGAATAGCCGGACAGATTGGGTTCTATAGCCATCGTTGGCCAAGAGTCTACCGCACAAATAATGGCAATATTCCTCGGGAAAATCTTCTGCTTAGTCAGTCAACGATTGAAAGAGACTGATCGCCCAAATCGGGTATTACGCACAGAAATTAACTGGTTAATCTTGAATTGTACGTTGAACAGCGTCTATCCTAAAATTTAAGCTTAATAACTAAAAAACTGTATGTGCGTTGTGGTGCAGTAGATATCGGCTCGGAACGAGAAATCGGAGAGCAGAGTTCGAATTCCACTTGAATTCATTCCATTCACTTACGCGCAAATACCCTTTGGAAATGTATTAGTCTGTCAATTTTTCCTCCAGTTATGGGTTAAATAACAGGACGTGATGGGTTCTATAGCCTTGGTTGGCAACCAGTCTACCACAGAAAGTAATGGAAACCTAGTTCGGGATAATCTTCTGCCCAGTCAATCATGTCTCTGTTGAGACATGATCGCCTAAACGTGTATCACGTATGGCAATTAACTGAATTAAAAAACGAAGGATTTTTGTAATAAATGTTTATATTGACTTTTGTCTTTGTTTTGGTGGGAGGAACCCACCCAAAAAGTTTGTAAAAGTATTTTTGATACACACTGGATATTATATTGTAGCTGAAATAATAAACTAGATGCAAGACAAAAGAATTGAAATCGGTCAAAAGGAAAAATATAAACTTGCATTATTGTCTCTGCTCAACGTCGTTCCATTGAAATGGCTGAAACTGACAAGTCGAAAATATTTCTTTCATTCAGATCGATATATTGACTTTAGTAGAAAGGAATGCTTCTTGCTAACGATTAATAAAGACAGTAATCCATAGGCATTTATTATCGCCATTTCCCTTAAAGAGATGTTCGATTTGATGTCTCTCCTTTAATGGAACTATTTAGATTATTTCAAAACGCTGTTTGTTTGCTTTCGGTGTTTGACTAAATTTTCTCAATCAATATTTGACCCTGTGAATGAAATAATTTCGTCTACTCAAGGATTCTGAGTCAGCCATATACGGCCAGTGTACATGAGGATGCAAGTTATATGAGCATCATTTAAACATTGATTTTGCTTAGTCTCTATTTATGTTATACTTCGAGAGAGGGAGACTGATTTTCATGGATACTTTATGAAATACATATTCTGAATTGAGATATATTACATTATAGTTCCTGATGTAGATAAAAAACATTCATATAGTCAGTATTATGCACGTCCACGTAAGTGATTTTCTAAAATATTAAATAAAATGGCGCATTTATTTACGTATGGATGGGAACACCCCCCCCACACACACAGACACACACAGACACACACACACACACACACACACACACACACATACACACACAGAGAGAGACACAGACACAGACACACACACACACACACACACACACACACACACACACACACACACACACACACACACATATATATATATTTAGTGTATCGAGGCAGCGGATAATTTTCTAAACATATACTGTTAAATATAAGAGACAATGATTGTATATTATCTTTAATCATGAGCCGTTCTAAACATCGTATTTTGACTTTAATTTCTGGTGAAAATAAAGACAAAAATTCTCCAACATGTGAGCCGAAAGCTTAGAAAAAACTTAAGAAAAAAATTATCCAAATGTTGGAGAATTTTTATCTTTATTTTCATCTGAAATTAAAGACAAAATACGATGCTTATAACGACTCATGATTAAGCATAATAGACATTCATTGTCACTTATATTAACACTATATTTTTAGAATATATATATATATATATATATATATATATATATATATATATATATAGCCAAACCATACAATGATGGGGATGTATGCAGATTGTGTCAGAAGAAAAAGTTAGCTATTTTGTTTGTTCCAAGAAGAAAAAATTACTAAATGAAAGATCATAAATATTGTCCAGATGCAATCACACCTATAAATACATAGCAAAAACATACAAAGATCGATGAAAATGCTGTAAGATACTTGAATAACTCTTCCTTAATTTTGACAATTTTCAGTTGTTTAAAAATTCATGTGGTATGTTCGTAAGAAATCTGTTTCTAAGTTTAAAACACGAAAGAATACAGCTATTATATATCGCCTAAAGATATAGAAAAGTTGAAACCTAGGTTGCGGTAATAACTCATTTCCAAATTAAATACATACATATGTATAAAAAAGATTATAACTATAGTCGTGCCGAAAAACCTTCCACGTATCTACGAAGAAGGGAAAAATGGTTTTAAAAAAGAAAGAGCTAAGTACATGAACATCAGTCAAAAGAGCTCAGACCTAGTCAGCACATAGTCCCCCCACAAAAAAAAAATCCTCGACACGAGCAATCAACTAACAAAAAGAGCTCAATACTTAGGTAGAGCGGAATAAATAAATAAATAATACCTAGAGATCCAGACAATTTAGTAGGTTTCACCTAAACGGATCGTCATGGAAAGCTGGCTTTCACTGACCATCCGTTTAGGTGAAACCTAGGTAGGTTGTCTGGTTCTCTAGGTATTATATATATATATATATATATATATATAGCATAATGATAATCCACGTATACTGTCTTAATATGTATAGGAAAAACTACTAAAAAGTTGTAAGTTAAAAATGTATTTTTTGGCAGCATTTATTTATTTCTATTATTATATATATATATATTTAATATTTCGGACCGGCCTCGGCCTTTCATCAGAAACAAATGATTTTAAAATTTAAATTAGCAGCGTCCGTCGAGGCCGGTCTGAAATATCAAAAATATATATATATATATATATATATATATATATATAGAGAGAGAGAGAGAGAGAGAGAGAGAGAGAGAGGTCGTGTAATGGTTAGCAAGCTTATCTCGCTAGAGCCATTACAACTGAGTAGTGAGTTCGATTCTCACTGGATGTCCTATACTTTCGACCTTGAGCCACATCTACCATATTATAATCATTAGGATTTTAACCATGAAATTTTATTCATAATCTTTCCATAGTAAATGCATAATATTTCATATTTCGTTATTTTTAAATAAATGTGAATTTCTGTATCTAACTAAATCATTTATTTTTTAACTAAAAATCAGAAATTTATTTAAAATAAACATGAAAATAATCAAAATAGTCAATACATTTTATTACAGGCATATATTCAAATATGTATACATACTATCAACTGATATTATAAAATCTATCGATTATTTTTAAATACTACTGTAATTACTTAAAGGAATACTTGACAAAAAAAAATTGTTAACCATCTTAAATTTTTCAATTTTAAAAAATATATAATTAATCAGTAACTATAAAAAACTTTCAATTCTTATGTTTAATCTGAAGAATGGTTACCGCACTAATCGTGTATTATCTATCATTAATCGAAATTTTGCGCATTAATCAAAAACGCATTAATCGGGAGCTTCTTGTATATATATAAATTTGACAAAGTGGAGTTGATCACGCGTTTTGCCGTCGTTATATAGGTTTCCTCAGATTAGAACGAAAGAAATACATGTGTGTATGTGTGTTTGTGTGTGTGCTTCAGTATTAAATCGTTAATACTTTTCCCGCCAAGCTGACGTTCATCGATCGGAAGAAAGAACAAAATTTTATATGATTTTTGTTAAGAAAAAGGTTGTTTTAATTTATTACCTTTTCTGTTCTTTTCAATATTTCTTCCTTTGTCAATTTTTTTAATATAAGTCATTCTGAATTTAAATTAAGATAAATCTTTAACCAATTTTTCCAGCAAAACCCCATCCATAAACTAATTCGCGACGTATTCATTGATCTAACGAAGACATATGCTACTATAAATACTAGTGTCTTTTTAGAAAATACTGGATAAGCTTTGATACCCTGTTATGTTTCTGTTTTTTAAGACAAAAGAAAGGCATGTATCAACACAGGTGGTCAGTTCACTTTAATTTTAACCGTTTCAGCCTAAGGAAGGTAATAATGATACTAAGACGCCAAATGATATTTTGATTGAAAATAATTGAGAAGACGCTGTTAAGGAGAAAGGTGTGGTGGTTCCTGAACAATCCCAGTTAAAAGGCGGTTTTAATGCAGGCTATCCCGGTCCACAAAATGCAACACGAAATTTCGAGAAGAGTCAACGCAATAAGAAATCTTGTATAAAAATATGAAAGTTTTGTATTTGACAGTATATATGCAATATAAACAATTTATACAATTCTGTGTATCGTCTATTTGATAGAAGTGTGTCTTTTATATTTGTGTGAATGTGGGATGAACATAAAAGTGTCTGTTAGATTTGAGCGGATGTTGTGCGAAGATAAAAATGTTTGTTTGAGTCTGTTAATTAAACATTGTTGTAGCACGATGTTTCTTTCCTTTTTTATGTATCAGCCGCTATGTAAGTAGAAAAGGAAAATGTTTCAAATTGTGTTGAAAAGGAGTGTGAATAAGAATTCCCGAAGAGAAAGAGAGAGAGAGAGAGAGAGAGAGAGAGAGAGAGAGAGAGTAAAACGGAGATAGTTGTAATTGGTAGTTCATATGTAAAAGGATGAATCAGTCTACTTTAGTCTGTGTTACTTCTCCTTTCTGGTTGCTGAGGGCTGGGAAAATATTTATGGCCTTGCATGTGTATCCTTTCTTTTTTCAATTCGTCACGGTCGAGAAGGTGAAGGATTAGTTTGTCGACACTGGTCTCTTTGATGTAGGTACCTACCGGACTGTGCGTATCTGACACTGAGTCTCTCGGGATTGACTGGCGTGGCTGACAGATCGACTACTTGAGTGAGTGACGGATCAGTGACCCCCTTGACTGACTCACTTCATGACTGGTCAAGGAACTTCCTTAAATATAGAGTTCAGGTCACGTTGGAAGATCCCAGCACGATTTTTTTTTCTTTAGCTGTGAAAAATAAAAAAAAACGTTTTGCTGATGTATTTTGAATCTCTCGATTTGTCAACCAATCAGAGTATCGCTTTTTCACACTGACTTATAAAAAAAGACTTTTAGCTGGTTGGATCCACTTTTTAGGGTGTGCAATTTTACTTTGGGTTTTTCCTTAATGTTGTAGTCTTTTGAATCTGATTTTGCGAGTGTGTAATTTATTTTGTGTTTTTTTAGCTGGTTGATGGACAATATAGAATTTGTATCTTATCAAAAGACAGTAAAAGAACATATTTCAGAAAAACAGAAGTTAGCAGTTGACATTCTATTTACATTTTTGAAGATCATAGCTGACAGGAAAACAAGAAACTGGGAAAGATTCCCGCAGGAGAGAAGTTTTTTTTTTTTTAAATCATTTCACCCCGAGCAAGGCGGAAACGCCACTGATGTGCAGGGGGCAACATAAATGTAAAAAGATTAATTAGAAAAGAGTGAGGAGTACAAACTAGTTAGAAAGGAACAATAGAAAGCTGAGAAAGCAGGTGCGATGACAGATACACAGGTGGAGAGAAAGTGAAGGTTATACGGGGGTGGGGAGAGAGCTAGAGTCCAGTGGTTAGTAGATGAGTATTGACTTTGCATTTAAATTTCTGGAGGTTGTAGCCGTCAGGAAAGCAAGAATACGGGAGCGAGTTCCACAGGCGGGAAGTGCGAGAGAAGAAGCTGTAGGAGTAGAATTGTCGTCTGCATCTGGCTAACCTGACTGTGAATGGGTGGGACCCAGTTGCCAGTCTGGTTGCACGAGTAAACACCTGTTGAGGAGGCACCAGTGACATAAGTTCGTTGGAGCAGAAGCTCAGCAGCGAGATTATGTCTGTCCGCCACGACAGGTTTCTTACTGGTGCGGGAGTATATTGCGTAGATGCCTACTTGGGACTTGATCTTATCTGGGAGGTCGTTGATGAAAATAAGGCAGAGCGTCGGGCCCAGGATAGAGCCCTGTGGGACACCAGCATTCGTGCTGTAGGATGAAGAGGCACGCCCATTCTGAACGACCTTAATTTTGCGTTTATTTAAGAAAGATTGGATTAGGTCAAGCAGATGAAAACATTTTAGGGCTCTTCGACGTGGTGTAGGGTTAACAAGCTTGTCTCTTAATATGAATTACGACTGAAATTTGAGTTCATTTCCTCACGCAAGTATCCTTGAGGAAAGTATGAATCCATCTATTTTCCCCACCTATGGGTTAATAAGTAAGACTTGTAACCCATTATTATCTCCCTCCACGAAACAAAATGAATATATTCTAGTTTTAAATAACAATAAACCGAAAATCAAATGAATGAATGAATCAATCAATCAGGGAAAAGGGATCGATTGAAGATATTAAGGTTTATCCAACTCGACAAAGACACCACGGAATAGTCTACTTATCAAATTTCCTTAAAAACTTGCTAACATTAACTCTTAACAGCCACCCGGCCACCCAGAGTTACTCACCGCCAAATTTTTTTTTTTAATCATTTCACCCCGAGCAAGGCAGAAACGCCACTGATGTGCAGGGGGTTACATAAATGTAAGAAGATTAATTAGAAAAGAGTGAGGAGTACAAGCTAGTTAGAAAGGAACAATAGAAAGCTGAGAAAGCAGGTGCAATGACAGGTACATGGGCGGAGAGAAAGTGAAGGTTATACAGGGGAGGGGAGAGAGCTAGAGTCCAGTGGTTAGTAGATGAGTATTAACTTTGCATTTAAATTTCTGGAGGTCGTAGCCGTCAGGAAAGCAAGAATACGGGAGTGAGTTCCACAGGCGGGAAGTGCGAGAGAGGAAGCTGCAGGAGTAGAATTGTCGTCTGCATTTGGCTAACCTGACGGTGAATGGGTGGGACCCAGTTGCCAGTCTGGTTGCACGGGTAAACACCTGTTGAAGAGGCATCAGTGACTTAAGCTCATCCGAGCAGAAGCCATGAAAGGATTTATAGAAGAGACAGAGGGAGGCCACATTTCGACGATGGAAAAGTGGCTGCAGTCGAGTCGCCAGATCGGTACCTATCACATTACAGACTCTCCTTTGGAGCTTGTCAAGAACACTGAGGAGAACGGCAGGGGCACCTGACCATAAATGGCAGCAGTACTCCATGCACGGACGGATGGTTGACTTAAGTGTGAGGAAATAAACTATTAGAACCGTACTTACGGTTATATCTATTTCAATATTAAAATGAAGGACCTAGCTGCCAATCTAGTCGTAGGCCTTAATTCATGCAGATGAGGTACCAAGTAGGATGAGTCATTTGGACAAATAACATTAAAATATTTAGGGAAGCCACGTCATGGTTGTGACAAAGTAACTAAATTCGAGATGCCGGTTCAAACCCAATAACGTTACAGACCCTTCTTCGTTTCTGTCAATAATATCCAGGCAAAATTTAAAGAAGCGTCTCTAATATTATGAGTCCTGTCCTGGAATCTAGATTTTGTTAGAAATTGTGTTCAACAATGGGATATACCTTGACCGACTCGGTTTGAATGGTACTTTGGTAGGATTTTTAATGGTTTTTATAGATATTGCACATGGAGACATCGCTAAAGTGCAATTTCCTGTTCTCTAACGAACGTGATCTTATTTAAACCCATATTAAGTGTAACGATTAACTTGAAAAAGACCGCCATAATGTACCAGGCTGCTTCAGTTAAAGCTTATTCGGAGACAAGTATTTATATGTATGACTAAAAACTGCAGCTTGTCATAAAAGTTCGTGTATTTATGAAGTATTTGTCTATATTTCTGAGATGAGGTAGTATTTACACTATTTACATTAATCGGACCATTGTCCTCGTCTTAGGTGCCATTTATACGACGTTTTCGTCGTTGTAAGCTCTGGCCTTCTTCAGGTGCTATGAATTTCGAACCGAACCCTTTCTTACAATCACTTGGGTATATCATTCTCATTCTTTGTGTGAATCCTTTTTTGGTAGTCATGAATTATTTACCTCTAACCCGACTCTCTAAGTTACTTGTTCACCACTGTTGTAGCCTGGTATCGAACTCACAACTTCTTGGATCAAGTCAGTAGAACTAACCGAAGTCAATATCCATTGGGCCATGTATCCGTCAGTGGATATAGACGTCGGTTAGTTCCAGTAACTTGACCCAAAGAGGTGTGAGTTCAAATACCAGGCTAAGGCAGTGGTCAAAATTCAAGATTATAGGGTATTTAAGAAGTTTCTAGCGACGTCGTGCAGTGGATATAGACTCCGAACGATAAATTGGGGAGCCGAGTTCGAATTCCAGTTGAATTCCGTGCATTCACTTACACACAAATACCCTTAGGAAAGGTATTAATCCCTATCTTCTCTCCAGTTATGGGTCAAATAATAAAACAGATCGGGTTCTATAGCCTTAACTGGCATCCAGTCTATCGCAGAAAGCAATGGCAAACTACTTCGGGATAATCTTCTGCCCAGTCAGTCATGTCTCTTTCGAGACATGATCGTCCAAAGCGTGTATAACGTATGGCACTTAAATGACTAGATGGTAAGTTCGCCGAAGTAAACACACTTGCATACCCATGGAAATAGTATAAAAATATCACAAAAAGTTATGACTCTTCTCTCTCAGCTACAAGTTAATGACTGCGTTTAATAGCCTTGGTTGATAAACATTCTAAATATAGAGACTAGATTAAAAAATAACCATTTCCCAGCAGCATGGGTCGGGGTTCATCCTGTCATAAAAACGCATGGTGACTAAAGTTCTTCATTCGTGTGAGTTGAGCATTCTGCCACAGGCGGATGTCTCTCATCAAACAGGAAGAAGCGAGAAAGAGAAAATGTGAAAATGCGTAAAAGCAAAAAAGTATATATCTTCATTGGTAACAACGCCATCAACAAAGAAAAAGTGGTAAATTTTTTATTTGTTCCCTGAAGACCATTACCCCATCAAATCTTTCCAAAACATCCTTAATTCAGTGCAATTGTATATGCTGAATTAAAATTGACAATTGTTTATTGAAGAAACCTACCTTTTTTCATGCTATCGACCAGAAAAAATCGGACTATATCTCACCCCTTACCACCGTTCTCATATCTGATTCACCGAATGACTTGAGACGTAGGATACTTATTTCGGCCTATTTACTTCGTTTGAGCAATTACTCCGCGATTTGTTTGGTTTCGGAACTCAATTTCCACGTAGTAATTGCAAAAAAGAAGTAAAAAGGGCGAAAAATCGGCAAACTACGCGTGAAGTCATTCTGCACTGAATAACATTTTTGAAGTGTGGTTACGGCATGAGATAAACAGAGACAAGAAGTTTAATATTTTTCTGGTCGTTAACTTAAAAAAGGTAGGTTTCGTCAATAAACAATTATTGTTCAGCATTTACATTTGGACGGAAATAAGGGTGTTTTGGAAAGATTTGATGGGGTAAAGACCTTCGGGGAACAAATAAAAAATTTACCGAAAAAGTTCCCTTATATACGGCATATCGAGAAAAAAAAAAAAGAAAAAGAAGAGACATCTATTTGGTGTAATTTTAAGCTTCTTTTTCCACTGTATGCCGGGTCTTTTTACGACCTCGACGATCATGATTCTTACAAGCCACCTGAAAAGCCGTGAAGAACTCAAAATATAGAAATTGTCCAGGCTTTAGAAATCGTCAACAAAAGGTCTGCTAAATAAATTCTACCATTTAGAGGATTCTCATTTTAAAAACAGAATTTTAAAGACTGCAGTACATCATTTTAACAAAATTAAAGTCATTTTTTTAATAGCAGTTACAGTAGTTTTTTTGCCAAACGTTGCAATGTGGGAGTTATTTCTGCCTTGCTCTGTATATTTCTAGTGAGAACAAAGGGTTGCTAAATATTTACTAAATTGTGCATTTCGCTAGACGGGAATATAGATGCTACATTTAAAACAAGCTAGGCCAACTTACATTAATGACAAGAAGAAAATCAATTTTGTAGCCTAATCTGGCATGTAATAAACAAAGGCTTATTTTAAAAGATATTTATCAGGTTAATAGGTGTGCACTCATTTTATTAAAATAAATGTATTTTTAGTTTAATCTATCATCGCCTGTTTGCATGCAAGTGCCTACAGAAGAGAGTCCAGAAGAGAGTTCCAGATCAAAGATGGACGTCATAATTATTGGATTTGAATCTAGCAAAGATTTTGAAAGTCAATACGTGAACCGTCCTAAATTTGTTCAGAAGTATTGAGCGTAGAAATGTAGTCGGGGAGGTGGAAAGGCTTAGGATGTTAATTGATTCCGGACTTAGAGTGGCACGCAGTAACACAAGTAGCGCATTTAAATGCATCAGAGCTAACCGATAGAATTGATCACGTTTTATGGCAATTCCCAAATTCAAAGACATCAGAAGAGCCTTACTTCTCGCAGAATGTTAACCACATACATTCACTCTGAAGCAGACACATAAATACATACTATTTTGAAAGCTGAGTGAAACGGAGAAGTTGACTGGCCCCAGTCCATTCATATCAATCTAGCTATCTGCCTATTTAAAGTACTGAACTTACAAAAATCAAAACCTGTCAGAATAAAAAGGCTAACTAAATTGAAGCAATAAAGAATAAATAAATAAAACAAATATAGTTAATAAAATATCATAGAGGAAACATGCCTTAACTTGAAAGGGGACAAAGAACCCAATAAAAAAGAAAAGTAAATGTGTTAGCGAAAAAAATGTTTTAGCCGTGAACACTAATAAAATCCAGAAATATTAAAAATGTTCAGTAACAAAAGACTTCCTACATCTATCTATCTATCTATCTATCTATCTATCTATCTATCTATCTATCTATTTTTAATCATATTTATACTAAACTCGTATTCTATCAAATATGAAGCTGCACTTGATATTAACAATATCTATATCAGGTTAGAACAATGTGATAAATAAAGTGATATGAACAGTAAGGTTTCCCATTCAGCTTTTTGAATTTCTGTCAATCAAAATCGTCAAATTCTGTCTCTCTGAATCCTGTTCTTTTTATTTTCCTTTCCCGATGTTTTCAGAGTTTTGTTCACTCTTAGTAACATCTTGCGTCTTAGTAGTTCTGTGATGATACCCACCTAACAAAAGCGATGAACCGGATGTTGGCTCTCTCACAACAAAAAGGAAAATGAACAAAACTCCTCTTGCACATCCGAGTTCGCGCAGATGTTCCGGTTGAACAATAAAATTTAATCAAATATCAAATTTCCATCTCGCAAGCCTAAGCAAATTTTATTTACCAGCCAATGGGAAGCCCGGAATCAAATACAAGCGTGAAATTCAAAACGAGCTGTTTGATTCAAAAAGCGGATATAAAAAGCGGAGATATAAAGCATCGTCAGACAGAAGGACAGCCATGCGAGAGTAACCAGTGTCTCCCCTTGACTTAAGTCGAGCGGCTACTATGCTGGCCTCATTCCTTCTCTCTGTCTCAAAAGTACTTACTGACCTCAGGAGTGACCTCTTCAAAGACATTCCTCACAAACCAACTTACTGACTTACGGACCTTAGAAGTGGCAACTTCAAAATGAACATTCCTCACATTCCTAAGCTTTTTATCTATTTCATCTTATATTGCCATTAACAAAATTTAACCTGGCCGTTGTACCCACACAATCTAAGCACTTTTGTCTTTGCCATAAACAAAGTTTAAAGTCGTGTTAGGATCACGTCGGAATAACCCGCTATAAACTGGTTTACCACGATGTGATGAACACGCATAAAGACATTTCCACCAAATAAATTGGCATACCCCGACGTTACACCAGATAAACTGGCGAAACTGAAGTTCCCCAGATAAACTGGTGATGAACACGTGGATTTTCAACACATATATATACACAAAGAAAACTTCTCCAGGCCAACGCACCTACCCATTTTTCAGCAACCATGGCCATGAAAAACTTAACGTCCATCGGCACCAAAATGAACAACACCTACTACTCTTAACCAAATTACTCTTTCAACATTTATATTTAACTGAAAGTTCAAAATGAACATTCTTCCCAGCATTTCGGAACCTAAATGAAAAACCTAACGTCCGTCGGACTCACAACTAAAAACTCCACGTGCTTCAAAGACGTTGTCGAAGAGTAAATAGGCAACATCAAAATGAACATTCCTCACATTCCTAAGCCTTTTATCTCTTTCAGCATTATTATTTGTCATGAACACTTTAACCTCCGTTGGACCTATCCTTCAAGCATTACTTTAATTGTAAAACATTAATTAACATGTATATATATAAATGTTATTTTATACTCAAATTGCCTCTCTTGATTTTATAATAATTTTATGACTTATAGTGGGCTATTTTCCACAAGGCCAAATTCCGTTAACCTGTAACGGTATACAATTACGCTTCACTACACGCGGAATAGATAAGCACCCGCTATAGTTCTATCGCCTTGACTGTGGTAAAATGAGTAAAAGAAAAAGGCGGCAACATTCCTGACAACATAAGATACGGCTGAGTAAACGAGACTTTAAAGCAAGTAAAAGCCGACATCTTCCTGAAATTTGGGTTAGTTTAAAAGTATTAGCTTGTCACACATAAAAAGATGCAGTTTTTTGTTTGTTGTTGATTTGGTAGTCGAATGAAGTAACCTCCTTAGTGCATGAACAATCTTAACTTATTACTGATTCTTTCGTTACTTATATATATCGTTACTTATTTCGTTACTTATATATTGTTACTTATTTCGTTACTTATATATTGTTACTTATTTCGTTACTTATACATTGTTACTTATTTCGTTACTTATATATTGTTACTTATTTCGTTACTTATATATTGTTACTTATTTCGTTACTTATATATTGTTACTTATTTCGTTACTTATATATTGTTACTTATTTCGTTACTTATACATTGTTACTTATTTCGTTACTTATATATTGTTACTTATTTCGTTACTTATTACATTTTACATTTGTTACTTATTACTTATTTCGTTACTTATATATTGTTACTAATAAGCCCAATGAAAATTATCACACTCACAAAAAAAACCAAAAAAAACCACGTCGTGTAATTTTACTGTATGAGTATAAACTGGGAAAAAGATTCAATTTTGCATCGAATAATTACATGCGATAAGAAATGGATACTGTTTGACAACTGAAGGAAAGAAGTTCAGTAGTTAGATGCAAGTGAATCACCAAAACAATGTACAAAATCTACACGGCATCCTAGAAAGTTAATAGTTCCTGTATGGTGGTTTTTCAGAGAGGTTATTCATTATTAATTCTTGCCTCAAAGGAAAACAATAACAACAACTTTGTAAAGAAATTGATTGAAAATGAAAAATAAGCATTTTAGACTTGGGAAGAAATAGGGCCTAATTTTGCTGTACAACGCACCGTTGCACGCTTCTCAATCATCTGTCTAAATGATGCCTAAAATTTTGAAATTTTGGTTCATCCTTCATATTCAACTGATATCTTCCTTAATGGTTATCACTTATTTAAGCATTCTGAACTTTTCATGCACATAGAACATTCTCCAATAAGAAAGAGTTAATTGATGCATTTGAACTGTTTATCACATAAAAGACTAAGATTTTTTTTAATGATAAAATCAAGAATTTGGAGTTATTTTAGGAAACAGTCATTATTCAACGTGGTGCGTATTTCAACTACATAAATTATTTAACATTATAGTAACGTTTTATTCACTTTCTAAAAAGTGCGTAATTTTATACGGTACGATCTATTAGCTTGGATTTTCTGATGGTTTATGTTGGAAAATTAGTTAAAATAACTTGTGCATTTATTTGGTGTTTATTGAAAACTGTTAGATGTATCGACGTTGAAAAAGGAATCGTAAAGCTGCGTTTCGAATTCAGTGCCTTGTTCTTTGGACTCACTTTCAAACAAATATCGCTGGGAAAGGCTCTTCTTATATGTTAGATAGCACCATTGACTGAACTCTCTTATTCTGAGAGAGCAACGAGTGGAAAAACGAAACATTGTTGTAAAACTGGCCTGACCCAACATGGGATCCTTTCTGTTATCTTGTTCTAGAGACACTACTGATACAATGGCTGCCGCACATATAGTACACTTATAACCGTAATCGCTTATGACACTCGGGGCATTATACAGTTTTTTTCTTACTATGAAACAAATTTAACTGTCAAACACATTAAAATATCAGTTTACAAATATTACATTATTATAAAAATGTTATGGAGCTCTCCTACGAGGAATGGACTCTTCCTCTTTTTGTTATATGTAGTTACCTGCGCGACTTTCGAAGAGCAGTTAATCAAGAGCATTTAACGAAGGCAGTTGAGGACAGCTACTAATCAGGCAATAAGCAGCGTAATAATCCCTTCGGACTTACTTATTTCTAGTTACTTATTATTTACATTTCCTTTGAACTGTTTTGAACTTACCTTCTTGTTCCGTATCTTACTTCCAGCACAAACCGGTCACTACAGTTTTGTGGTGAGGTTTCTTCACAACTCCACAACAAATTGGCTACGAAGAGCCACAGAAAAAAAAACGGTTGAATCAAGGATACAAAATTACATGACATTCGGATATTTTCTTTTATCGTAGAGATTATCGCTCATTTTAACTTACATAAAAATAAAACTAAACATATTCTTTGACCATGTTTACATAAATTGATAAATGAGTAACTATAGGTTTGAAATAATAGGCAATATAATCAATTATTGTTTAAAATATTAAAATACAGTCATACATTAATTTTCTTTTATACTGTGAAAATATATTATCGGTATCCGTAGTTTATTATATAATGCGGTAGAATATGTTCACATAGAAGTATAGTTTATAACAATCTTCTTTTCTCTGTTTGGCTTTATGAACTACAAAGTTATGCCCAAGATATATCTATAATCTGTCCTTCGATAACTCAGTTTTGACAGTGAGTTGGTATAGATCAATAAAATCTCTAGACTTAATTTAAGTATCAATACCAGTATTCTTATGGGTGGAATTCTGAGATTATGAATCTTTAATACACGATTGATGGGGGCTAAATCAAGAATACAACAGAGTGACTTGGAATAATAATAATTTTAGTAAGAATAATAAGAAAAAATGTAGTACGTGGAATGAAATGCGAATCATTCAACGTCATGATTTATGAAATTCGGTATTATAGTGATCGTACCTATAATTTTTTTCCTTGTTTTACCTAATCAGATGCGCTGTGTTTTCTTCTAACTTCAGTTCGTCACACTAAAGTCAGTCACATATCCTGTGTCTGCCCCATTTAAGAGACAGCGAAACTCATTTATCGTATGGTTCAGTTCAAACAATCATGTCTGCACTGATTATTATTTAGACCACGGATATTGCTTATCATGGATACACTGACTCAGGTGCAGTAATAAATCTCTATAAGCAAAATAGTTACATGCTAGGTGCATCCATAAGTTTAACCAACTATTATCATGTATTATGATTATTGCTATTATTATGATAAGTACTTTTTTTTAATTTTTTTTTTAATCATTTCACCCCGAGCAAGGCGGAAACGCCACTGATGTGCAGGGGGTTACATAAATGTAAAAAGATTAATTAGAAAAGAGTGAGGTGTACAAACTAGTTAGAAAGAAACAATAGAAAGCTGAGAAAGCAGGTGCGATGACAGATACATAGGTGGAGAAAGGGAAGGTTATACAGGGGAGGGGAGAGAGCTAGAGGCCAGTGGTTAATAGATGAGTATTGACTTTGCATTTCAAAATGTTTTTTTAATCATTTCACCCCAAGCAAGGCATTCTACTGCCACTATTGCGCAGGGGCTTACATAGGGGAAAGTGCTAAGAAAGAGTGGTTAGTTATAGGAAATGTCGGAATGAGGGTGGTAGACGGATGAGGATACCGAGGATAGGTGTTGGATAGATGGGTAGAGTGTTTGAAGGAATGGATGCGAGTTAGTGTGATTCTACATTTAAATTCCTGGAGATTGTAGCTGTCGGGTAAGCAAGTATATGGAAGGGAATTCCACAGGCGGAAAGTGCGAGAAAAGCAGCTATTAGAGTAGAAATTGCAGTTAAATTTTATCTGATTCACTGTGAAACGGTGGGACCTAGTTGCTAATTTAGTATCTCTTGCAAATTCATACATAGGCGGCACCAGTGAACTAAGTTCATCGGAGCAGAATTTATTTAGTATTTATAGAAGAGGCGCAGGGAAGCCACATCATGCTGGTTAGAAAGTGACTGCAGCCGGGCTGCCAAGTCGGCATTGATCACATTCCAGATTCTCCGTTGTATTTTGTCAAGGTCCCAGAGTAGAATAGCAGGGGCACCTGAATAGATGTGGCAGTAGTATTCAATACACGGGCGGATGGTAGATTTATAGATGTGTTGGATGGACTCAGGCGGGAAAAACTTCCGGGCCCTGCACAGATAACCGACTTTCATAGCAGCGGATTTAGCAATGGATTCGATATATTCATTCCACTTGAGATCCACTGAGAGTTTGAGGCCAAGGAGGCGTACCGTTTTACTCTCAGGGAAGCAGGTCGGTTCCATGCTAATGGGAGGTAGGAGCGATTGTCTATGATGTTTAATTGATAGCAGCTTCGTTTTGGAAGAATTAAAATTTACGAGCCATTACTTACCCCAGTCCTCTACGGATTGGGGGTCATTCTCAAGCTCGGCAGCGAGGTTTGCTTTATCGCCTATACTGGATATTTGATCGAGGCGAGAGTAAACTGTCGTGTCATCGGCGTACATGCCTACTTGGGATGATTAACACATCGGGGAGATCGTAATGTAGATCAGAAAGAGTGTAGGACCTAGGATAGAGCCTTGACGGACACCCTCGTTCGTATGTTAGTTTTGGGAGGCATGTCCGTTTAATACTACCTTCAATATGCGTTTAGAGAGCAATGACTACATTAGGTCAAACAAATGTCCAGTTATACCATAGCTCCGCAGTTTGCCTAGAACGCCAGCATGCCAGACTCTGTCGAACGATTTGGAAATATCAAAGGCAACGGTTCGAGCTTGGCCATTCTTGTCGAGACCCTGGTATATATACTCAGTGATGGCCGTTAGCATCTCAGCAGTAGACCTGGTGAAGCGAACATGTTTCCTTACACATTAATTTAACATCAATTACTTCAAATATTTTATGTCATATTAAAATCATTTTTAATGGAAAAAGATTGCAGGAATCTATACATAAAAATAAAATCACTAAGATATACAAGAATGGACAAGTGGAAACTGAGGAAAGATGAAATGATACTGCGTATATTCATCTCTGATATGTACGCTATATCCTTGACTAGCAGTATAACTCGGCGTTGCTCGGGTGTAATGAAAGCTTTGAAAACTAATCAGTGGTCCTGGAGCTCAGACTCTTTGGACGTTGGCTCGAGAGATTAAAAAGCAATAGTTTTTTTTCCAGTCAAAGCGAAACCGGAGATTGAATGAAAAATGAATTGATGTAAGTCAAATGGGTTTTTCGTCGCAAACTGAATTTTGAAGGCTAAACAAGTTATCGGAGTAAATGGTATCATGGCTGAGACTAAGAACTACAATTATACTTATTTAGAGCAAAACCCGAAGCAAAAACCAAAATAAAATGGCTGAAAACCTGATTTTGATTAGATATCGGGGTATCGATTTCCAATATCGGGTTCAAATAAGTCATCCAAGGATAAACTAACCTAAGTAAGTCCATGAAAACTTATTATACACATCGGGAGTAAAATTAGAGAAAATGAGTCATATTGATGGCTGAATATCGATTTTTAGGTTAGATTCGATAGAATATCGGAGGTATCAATTTCCGATACGGGGAAAATAAGTCGTCTGAGATATGCTTGAGACTAACAATTATAATTTTATCAATTTAGAGCAAATTCTGCAGCAAGAATCACGATAAAAGGGCTGAAATCCTGATCTTAATCAGACCTGATTGAATATCGGTGTATCGATTTCCAATATCGGGGGTGAAATCGGAAAAATAAGTAACCCATAATCTGACCGGAAGACTAAAAAATATTTGTGTGAAATTTGGTGAGAATCGGATAAAAATTGTAGATTTGTATAAAGGACATACATACATACATACATACATACATACAGACAGACAGACAGACAGACAGACAGACAGATACACAAACACCTTGCTTTTTATATATAGTGATATTGAGTACTTTTACCCATATTTATATAATACTTAAAACTATATTTTTATTACACACGAACGGGGGTGTCTCTCCAGGACTCCATCCCAGGCCCGATACTCTTTCTAGTCTTCATCAACGATCACTCGGATGTGATCAAATCCCAAGTAGGTATTTATGCTGACGACAGCATTATTTACTTACACCTTAGTCAGAAATCTGCCAAGGTAGACAAAGAAAATCTCGCTGCTGATCTTGAGAAGAACCTCCAATCTGTAGAGGGCTGAGGTAAGAAATGGCTCGTAAACTTCAATGCTTCCAAGACGAAGCTGCTATTCATCAACCACCATAGACAGTTCCGCCTGTCCCTCATTATGGGTCTAGGTAGTTTGTCCGGAAGCAAGAGACTGCACCTCCTCGGCCTCAGTCTTTCAGCCGACCTTAAATTGAACGACTACATTGAATCAATAGCTAAATCAACTGCTAGGTAGTTTGGGTCACTGTGTAGGCCAAAGAAGTTTTTCTAGCCTGAGTCCATCTTACACATATACAAACCAACTATTCACCCATGCATTGAATACTGTTGTCATATCTGGTCAGATGTCCCTACTGTTTATCTCGGTGTTCTTGACAGGCTCCAAAAGAGAATCTGCAGTGTAATCGATCCCAATCTGGCAGCTCGGCTCCAGTCACTTTCTCAATTATAGGATGTGGCTTCCCTTTGTCTCTTCTACACATAATTTCATAGTTTCTGTTCCGAAAAGCTTAGCTACTTGGTGCCCTTCTATAAGAATTTACTCAAGCAACCTGACTGGCAACAAGGTCCCACCCTTTTTTCAGTCAAAACTAAATGAGGTTGCATTTCTACTCTCAGCTTCTTTACTTGCACTTTCCGCTTGTGGAACTCACTTCCGTATACTTGCTTCACTGATGGCTAATAATCTTCAAGATTTTAAATGAAACGTCAATTGCCATCTCTTATCTCCTTGACTCCCATACTTCCCTTATCTTTTCCGCGACACTCTTCTTCTTTCTTTTTTCACACTACTATCACGCAACTCTCTTCACATCAGTATTCTCTTCTCATCCTTCTCTTGCCCATTCTCTGACACCCCCTGTAACAGGTTCCTCTTTCTCTTCGATCTCCTCGTATGTAACCCTTCACACTCTTCTTATGTAGCCCCATACGCACCATTGTCAGTACTGCTTTGCTTGGGGTGAAATGATTAATATATATATATATATATATATATGCGCGAATGTGTATGTGTGTTGTTTGGAAAAAAAATTGAAAAGACAAAAAAATTAACTCCATCCAATGCAAATAAAAAACTAAATGAATTTCACTAGGCATAAAAAATGAAATGAAGCCTGAAATAAATATTACAATGAACGAAAAAAAAATTTCTAAAGATTCAGCGAAATCTCAACCGACTTAAAAGATACAAAATGGGAAAAAAAATAAAACGAAAGGAAGAGTTAAAAAAATGATTCTTGCCCCAAAAAGAATATCTGATATTTATTAAAGATTAAGGCAGCAGAAAATTATGCAAAATATGCGAATACGAATAAATATTGATTGAAAAATAAAGACAAAAATGATTACCTGATTAACATAGCGTGAATGGAAGAAAGGAAAAAAAGGCCAATGGGTGACTATTTCCAGAAAGCTTTACGAAAAAGAGGTGAAATACTTTAAAGATAGCTACGAAATTAAGCAAGTAAATATCATGAATTAAAAAAAAATTCTATTCCGAATAATTTTAATTTACTCCCATATAAAATAAAATAATTGTATGAATTAGAGAACTAAAAATAATAAAATAAAGAATAGAAAATAGCAAACAAAACTATTATAAACATTCAATGAAACAAAGAAAAATAAAAAAGACATGCATAAATTTCATTGAAAAAAAACTTTTTATAAGAATGCCGAAAGTAGAATGTAAATTTGTAATAAAAATATAAAATAGTTAAAAAAATGAAGAAAGTCACGTGAACGCAACAAAAATATTGCGAAGAGAAACAAGGTGAAATCATTTTTTTTTCAAATAGAACATCGACTCGCTGAGCGATATCTTTCTATTGCGCACTATATTTGATTATTTCTGAAAAGATATTATTGCTTCGTATTATCTTATGGATTCAGAATTTCGCTTTTCACACTGACTTGTAAAATTTGCATTGGTCTGGGTTATTCTAAATCGTTTTAGTCGTGGTCTGGGTTTTTCCAAAATGCTTCTAGTCGTTTGGACCCAGTTTTGAGGGTATTTTACTTTGTGTGTTTTAGGATTTGCATTCTATAGGTGTAAGTGGTATCGGCTAGGAATGAGAAATCTTTCGAATTCCTGTTAAATTCGCTGGCATTCCATTAGACATACTCTTGGAAATGGTATTAATCCAAAACTTTTGCCTCCAGCTATGAGTTGAATAGCAAGACACATTAAGTTCTATAGCGTTAGTTGGCAATCATTATACTACAGGAAGAAATGGCAATCTACAGTAGGAATATCTTCTGCCTCGTCTCGAAAGAAGCATGTTCACCTAAGTGTTTAACACGTATAACACGTCACTGACTGATCATCATAGCAGATTACAGGATATGGTCCTTTGGTTGGTTGGTTTTGTTTAGCATTTTATCAACACCTCTGTAAGTTATTTAAGGCCGAAATCAAAATATTTTATACGTAATCTTGTGGATTCAACTAAATATTTTGTATATAATTTTATACTTTTTGGGTAAACGTATGTTTTTCAGAGATATACTTTGTATATTAGAAAATGTATTGTTGTTCAGTTTACTATAAAATTATTGTACTATTTTTTTGTTGCATAAATTGTCATTCTTTAATAAAAATGTATTTTTACTCATTTTATTATGATAAATATATATTGTTGATTTGTGTTTTGAAGTTCACTGTTTGCTCATAGCTGGGGCCCTGGCAAGTGCTACTACCCAGAGTCAGGGTGGATCTGAGAACAATAGCAGTTAGAAGTTGATTCATCTAAACCTCTAATCTCCTTGCTGCAGGATGTAGTTTATCGTCATACACAGGACGCTGATTACATAAGTGATATTCGTTAGCATGAAACACGGATAAACTTAAGTTAATGAATATAAACATATATTTCGACATGAAAAAGACAAAATTAATAATTAATGTGTTCAGAAAGAAAGATCTTCGAAAGAGATGAGAAAACGATTCAGGTAGACATAGAGGCAAACGAAAGGTGGTGAAGAAAATTTAAACAAAAATGAATATATAAAAACAAACAAACAAAAGCATTTATAAATAAAAATATGAAAAGAGATGATAAGGAAAAACATAAAATCAGGTGATTTTCTCATCATCATTCGATTTAATCGGTTTAATACGGTTAAACTTTTGCAAGCTATTTAAAGGCAGAAAATATTTTAGATTGTAAGAATCATTTTATGGAGACAATAATGAATTACTGCATTCATTACGCTTAAATTTCTTTGCATTCAATTGCACACAAATACACTTGGGAAAGGAATTAATCCGTTTCTTCCCTGCATTTATGGGTTAAATAATAGAACAGGTTGGGTTCTGTAGCCTTTTTCGGCAACCAGAAAGCAATGGCGACCTACTGCGGGATAACTTCTGCCCAGTCAGTCATGTCTCTTTCGAGACATGATCGCCCAAAGCGTATATCACATATGGCACTCAACTGACTCAATAATTTACTGATACAAGTCTTACTAAGTAACCTATAGCTGGATGAAGAAGAGATGAATTCGAACCTTTCTCAGGGTTATTTGTCGCTAAGTTAATATAATTAATATGATTGTAATCAAAACTCGACTTTCCTATTAGCAATTCCGTGATCTCATCCCTAATATGATCTGCACATTCAAGCTTACCGCTCCTGATATTCCCAAGCAGTCACCCATCTAGGTAGTAAGCAGACCCAAGTTTGCTATACGGGTTCGTAAGCCTTTCATCAAAAAAGGTAACAATTTTTGTGGCGACAAACGATTTAATCAATATGCAAAAAACATTATTTAACACACTATATATAGAGAAAGTGTTAAATAGAAAGTGGATGTGCGTTGTGGTGTAGTGGATATCGACTAGAACGTCAAACTGGGGAGACGAGTTCGAATTCCAGTTGAATTCTGCGCATTCACTTACGCACAAATACCCTTGGGAAAGTGTATTAATCCGTCTCTTCCCTCTGATTAACCGACCATGCTGAGATTCGAACCAATTTTCTCATGGTCTAATAGTGAACGTTCTAACCATTCAGCCACATATATGTAGCTTTCCAGACCTCACTCTCCATTTCCGAGCCCTGGTGAGTTAATTAAAAGGAAAGATTGGGTTATATAGCCTTGGCTGGCTACCAGTCTACCACAGAAAGCAATCGCAACCTACTGTGGGTTAATCTTCGCCCAGCCAGTCATGCCTCTTTCGAGACATGATCGACCAAAGCGTGTATCACGTATGGCAATTAACTAACTGAATATGAATCATGATTAAGGCTTCTATTGGTCATAAAGTGGGGGATCAGTTTTCTATTGTTATGAAGTAATAAACTTATCCCCCACTAATTACTACTTAATATGTTACATATCTTCTCCCTTTAGCTATGAGTCAAATAACAGGATCTATCGGGTTCTGTTGCCTTGGTCGGCAACCAGCCTACTGCAGAAAGCAATCGCATCCTACTGTGAGATAATCTTCTGCCCAGTCAGTCATGCCTCTTTCGAGACATGATCGCCCAAAGCGTGTATCACGTATGGCACTTAACTGACTGACTGATATAGAGAGTATATTTTTTGAATGTCTTTCATTATTTTATAAAGAACGTATTTCATTGTGATTCAGGAAACAATTCATCCATTTTGTAGTGCCATCTCGCGCATGGATAGGTGTCTAGATGTATAATATCGGGGTTTTTGTAGCGAATGGATAGGTGTCCCTACAAGCGCTTTCGGTGGGCAACCCTGAGGCCACACCTTGTTGCAGCCCTAGCCAGTTTCCCTCCCAGTACAGATCGCGGATAATAACCGCCTGTATCCTATACTTTAGGTCCCTTTCTATAAACAAAAACATATGACGAATAAAATCAGAAGCAACCCTAAATCAGCTAAAATCAAACCACCTAAACCCCTAAACTTTTCCTTCACTAATATCCGTGGCATTCGTACTAACTTTCCTAATGAAGAAGCGTTCCTGCATGAAAAGTCCCCGGACATCCTTGCACTCTGTGAAAGGATGTCCGGGGATGAAAGGATGTCTTCGTTATTTCCCAATCCCTTACGCAAGTGGTGGACTTCCCCACTCGCTTCCCAAGCACTCTCTCGGGTCATTCCTCACTACTAGAGATATGTTTCACCTCTGCACCTGACGTCTGTCAAATCTCGCAGCTTTGCCCTCTTGACAACTCCGAACATGCTGTTGTCTCTCTCAGTATTTCTTTCCACTCTCACTCCCCCCAGGAGCCCCCTACCTATAGGACCTCCTACCTCTACCAAAACGCTGACTGAGATGCCTTTCGCGATTTCCTCTGCGACATCACCTGGGGAAAAGTGTTCGATCTACCAGTTGATGACTGCACCTCGGAGGTCTCGTCATGGGTGAAAGCTGGCATTGATGCCTTCATACCTACCATGAAGTATTGCCTAAAACCTCATTCCTCTCCGTGGTTCTCTCCTGCCTGCTCAGCTGCCATTGCCCACAGGAACCATTACTTCTGTCTATTCCGGAGGCAGTCATCTGACCAAAATAGGCGCCTATTCACGTCTGCTCGCAATGAGTGCAAGAGAACGCTAAATGATGCAAAACGGTTGTCTGCTGAGAGAATGCGACAGCGCATAGCTGACCACAAGTTTGGCTCCAAAGACTATTGGAGGATTTGCAAACGAGTGCTGAACAACAGCAAATCCTCAATACCTCCTTTAATCCATGAATTTGAGGTTCTCACGTCATCTGCGGACAAAGCTGAGTGCTTTGCCTGCAGATTCTCATCCAACTCCACGTATGACTCATCTGGAGTTTACCCTCCCGACTTCCCTGTAAGAACTGAGGCCAAACTGGACGACGTATATATTACCCCGACAGTAGTATTCCGCGTAATTTCAAAACTTGACCCGTATAAGGCGAGCGGTGACGATGGAATCCTTAATCCTTAAGAGGTGTGCTCCTGAACTCTCCCCTGTCCTCTCTAAACTGTTTAACTACTGCCTTTCTGCTTCCTGTTTTCCTGCATGCTGAAAGTTCTTTTCGGTCGTTCCTGTATTTAAGAATTTTGGTGAACCCTCGGACCCATCCAACTATCGCCCCATCAGTCTTCTAGCAATCTTCTACCAATTACAATTACCAGTGTTCGAGGCCATAATCAATGCAGAAATAGTTCAACATCTTACTGCCCACAAACTCTTCTCTGACAGGCAATATGGCTTCCGCTTTGCCAGGACCACAGCTGACTTGATAACAACCGTAACAGAGTACATGCTCCAGACTCTTAATGAGTCTGACGAGGCTCGCACGATTGCTCTGGACATCTCCAAGGCTTTTGACAGGGTTTGGCACTCTGGCCTTCAATGCAAGCTACGGTGTTACGGTGTTACCGGACGTTTGCTTGATCTAGTCTGATCTTTTTTTAAATATCCGCAAAATGATGGTCGTCCTGAATGGGCATGCCTCTACATCCTACAGCACAAACGCTGGTGTCCCTCAGGGCTCTATCCTGGGCCCGACGCTCCTCCTTATTTTCATAAATGACCTCCCAAATGAGATCAAGAGCCAAGTAGGCATCTACGCAGATGACACCAAAATTTACTCCCGCATCAGTAAGAAACACGTCGTGGCGGACAAACATAAACTTGCTGCTGAGCTTGAACGGGATCTACACTCTGTGATGAATTGGGGCAAGAATTGGCCTGTCAATTTCAATGCGTCTAAGACCAAGCCGTTGTCTGTCAATCAACACAGGCAACTTCTCCTGCTTCCCATAAACATGGACCAAGCGATTCTCCCTGAGAGCAATACACTGCGCCTCCTTGGCCTTACCCTCTCTTCAGACCTCAAATGGAACCACTATATCGAATCAATAGCTAAATGCACTGCTAAGAAGGTTGGGTCATTATGTCGATCCATGATGTTTTTTTCCGCCTGAATCCATCCTGCATATATACAAGTCAACCATCCGTCCGTGCATCCGTACTGCTGCCATTTATGCTCAGGCGCCCCTGCCGTTGACCTCAGTGTTCTCGACAGGCTCCAAAGGAGAATCAGTAATGTGATAGGTACTGACTTGGCGGCTCGACTACAGCCACTTCCCCACCGACGAAATGTGGCCTCCCTTTGTCTGTTCTATAAATATTTTCATAGCTTCTGCTCTAACGAACTTAAGTCACTGGTGCCTCCACAACAAGTGTTTACTCGTGCAACCAAACTGGCAACTGGGTCCCACCCATTCACAGTCAAGTTAGCCAAATGCAGACGACAATTCTTCTCCTTCAGCTTCTTCTCTCGCACTTCCCGCCTGTGGAACTCTCTCCCATATTCTTGCTTTCCTGATGGCTACAACCTCCAGAAATTTAAATGCAATGTCAATACTCATCTATTAACCACATGATTCTAGCTCTCTCCCCGCCCTGTATATCCTTCCCTTTCCCTCCACCAATGTAACTGTCATCACACCTGCATTCTCATCTTTGTATTGCTCTTTTCTAACTGGTCTGTACTCCTCACTCTCTTCTAATTAATCTTTTTACAGTTATGTAGCCCCCCGCACATCAGTGGCATTTCCGCCTTGCTCGGGGTGAAATGATTAAAGAAAAAATTCTTCTTCTATTGTGTTGTATTCATTCAGAATGTGGCCAGTTATTGTTCTCCAATTTCTTGTTCTTTGTAGCTTTTCATTTGTGATAAGGCTGTTCAGCATTCACTGTCATAATATATTTTAAAACATCTAAATACTTTTTGTTTTGTTTCTACAGATACTGTTTTGTTTCTTAAAATATTGTAAAGCTTTTGGAAGGCACCCTTCGATATCCGAATGGGTCTTCTGCTTTCGGACTAGCATTTTCCGTCTGCTGTTAAAATACTTTATATATATATTTTAAACGTTTTGATTGATTTTGTACTTGTATCTCGAATTTGAAATTCACGTCTCCGCCTTTCTTATACAGCTATATACAGATCATATTGCGTTATCATACAAAGAAAGTATTTGATCACGACGTAGATATTTCATCACAGTTTACGAAGTATATGTAATCTAGTTTAATTATTTCACAAGCAAGACGAGAAAGGAAATGAAGATTTACCGAGAGTGAAAGAAAGAGAACAATAAATGAACAAGCTTTAAAAAAACAGAAGATGGCCATTGACATTGCATTAAAATTTCGAAGATTAAATTTGTTAAACAACAAGCTATTGGAAAGATTTCTATAAGCGGGATAAGAAAATATTTTGTACCCACAAGTATTAGGAAATTAAATGTACGCTTTCGCTTTTCTTTTTTTTTTCCATTTAACCAAACTGAGCCACAGCAACGCGTGGTCGGGTACAGCTAGTACATATATAAATAAATGACTCAGATTTGAATTGCTTAAATAAACTTCACAGTAGATAAAACTGACTTATTTAGATTTACTTATATAATATGTTTAAAAGAATAGAATAATATACGGAGAAGATTTTTGTTGCCGTTTCTAGAAAAGAGACTATAATCTGGCATGATCAACTCTTTGAACAACTTCATACGCTAATTAAACCTTTGATCACGATTAGCTATGACTTGATGCTAGTACAACCATTGAAGGATTTAAAACTGTACTGTTTACCGAATTTCACTGGCTAGGGTTGGGAAAACCTATGATATGATTTATAATCACTTTTCAAAGAAATAGTCTCTCCTCCACAAATCCATAACATCAAGAATTTCTGATTAACCGACCATGCTGAGATTTGAACCCGTTTTCTCATGGTCTGATAGTGAACGTTCTAACCGTTCGGCCACATATACGTAGCTTTCCAGACCCCACTCTCCATTTCCGTGCCCTGGTGGGTGACGAATCATTTTTCCAACTCCAAACTACCTCTCACAGGTGAGGTGTGGCAAACCTGTCGGTGCTGCATCACTACTTCCACTGAAAGTGCTCGGGCGAAATACATTCCATTTTCTCTCCAATTTAAACATTCATGTCGCATATGATAGCAAACCACCCTTATTCCCCCTGTAATCCATCGGTAAACATCTCCACGAAAACTATTTCTATGTGGAACAGATTCCGAAGATTTTTCATCGATAACCGCAATCTTGTTCAAGGCTAGGGATAACCGTTATCTCCCACACTTATGAGCAAAAATTGCCTCCTCATGTAGCTATCTACCTAGGGTGGCACCTGGACTTGTAAAAGGCGAATCCTACTAAAAAAAGAACGTACCTATTTAGTTATGGCTGAGTGAACCCGGCAGATTAAGATTACAGCAGATGAAGATCACAGATCAACACCTTAACGCCACCAGTAACCAGAGAGAAAGGGAGAGAGTATGTGTGTGTGTGTGTGTGTGTGTGTGTGTGAGAGAGAGAGAGAGAGAGAGAGTTAGTTTGGTTATTAGTGGCGTTAGGGTGTGTGTCAATCAGTGATCTTATCAGCCGGGTTTACTTAATCTTTGTTAGGACATCTCCCTAGGAGCCGAGAAACTCTGATACAACATCGGGTGCATAAGCAATGATTTTAATGTCATCTTTTTTCGGCTCGTTGTTTATGCTGCTCAGAGAGCTGGATTGACCTTATGCATCGCCTTTTTTCACTTTAAGAGTGTCATGCATAAATATTGCACCACGTCTTTGAGGGATTTTACTGGGTGCGTATATCTGGCTGTAGCCGTAAAAGGCACAACTCGCAACAATATAAAAGAGACTGGCAAAAAGGGCGCTATTAGAACTATGCAGATCATTGTCCAGACTTAAGTGTCATGTCCGTGCGTGTCTACGATGATGACCATACTTGATATCGAGAAAGCAGCCATTATGTATGTATTTGAAAACGGTCAAATTATGCTGAAGGACCAATTCTTGTTCGAATATTTATGTTAAGATCTGTCGTGACCGGTCAGTATATAAATTGAAAACCACTTGAAAATATCCGGTACTGTAAGCAATTATCAGATGTCCTCAGAACACAATATGATTCGGGTCGTATCAACCACCATAGTATCTTAGAAAGCCCATCTTCAGCTGTCTTGATTCATGTCATTTCTGCTTGTTGTATATCAATTCGACGGAGAATAAACTGGGAACAAAAATGACGATATTATTCTCACTTTGGTGACGTAATTTGTGTGGAGTGGAGGTTGGTCGCAGGTAAGCATGTGCGCAAACGAGGGACAGCCGGATGCTGCGTTCGTTTTCCCATCTCTCCTGTATCTAATCTGATCTCAATTTCACCCTCCCCTTAAAAAAGCAGGCTTTGCTTGAACGTGAACGTTTGATACGTGATGCTCACACTGAATTTGTTATAATTAGAGTGCTTATTTCCTTGACCTTAAATTCTATTCGTCAAAACAAAAATCAGTTTTCACCTGGATTTTTCGCACTCACTGATAATTCAAAACAATATTTATTTTCTTTCAAATCTCGAAGGACCCGCGCCGTCCAATGCGAATAAATTTCTGGGCAAATTTCCATACCGCAGCAAAATAGTAACTAACATTTTACTTCATTCAGTTTTGGAAATATGTCATTATTATTATTTTTTAATCGTATCACCCCGAGAAAGTCCGTAATGCCACTGATGTGCAGGGGGGCTACATAAATGTAAAAAGATTAATTAGAAGAGAGTGAAGATGAAGAAGAACCAGTTAGAAAGGAGCAAGAGAAGGATGGGAATACATGTGTGAAGACAGTTTCAAAGGTGTAGAGAAAGAAAAGGATATATGGGGTGGTGAAAGAACTAGAGTCAAGTGGTTAATAGACGAGTATTGACATTGCATTTAAATTCCTGGAGGTTGTAACCGTCAGGAAAGCAAGAATATGGAAGCGAGTACCAAAGGCGGGAAGTGTGAGAGAAGAAGCTGAAGGAGGAGAAATGTCGTCTGAATTTGGTTGATCTAAATGTGAATGGGTGGGACCCAGTTGCCAATCTGGTTGCACGAGTAAACACCTGTTGAGGAGGCACCAGTGACTTAAGTTCGTTGGAGCAGAAGCTATGAAAATATTTATAGAACAAACATAGGGAGGCCACATCTCGTCGGTGGAGAGGTGGCTGTAGTCGAGCTGCCAAGTCGGTACCTATCACATTACTGATTCACCTTTGGAGCCTGTCGAGAACACTGAGATGAATGGCAGAAGCGCCTGACCATATATGACAGCAGTATTCCATGCATGGACGAATGGTTGATTTATATACATGGAGGATGGATTCAGGCGGAAAAGCATCCTGGCCCGACACAGTGACCCAAACTTCTTAGCAGTGGATTTTGCTATGGACTCGATGTAGTGGTTTTATTTGAGATCAGAAGAGAGGGTAAGGCCGAGGAGGCGCAGTGTATTGCTCTTAGGGTGACTCGCTTGGTTCATGCTTATGGGAAGCAGGAGAAGTTGCCTGTGTTGATTGACAGACAACAGCTTGGTCTTAGACGCATAGAAATTGACAGGCCAATTCTTGCCCCAATTCACCACAGAGTGTAGATCACGTTCAAGGTCAGCAGCGAGATTATGTTTGTCCACCACGATGGGTTTCTTACTGATGCGGGAGTAAATTTTGGTGTCATCTGCGTAGATGCCTACTTGGCGCTTGATCTCATCTGGGAGTTCATTCATGAAAATAACGAAGAGCGTCGTGCCCAGGATAGAGCCCTGAGGGACACCAGCGTTTGTGCTGTAGGATGAAGAGGCATGCCCATTCAGGACGACCATCATTTTGCGATTATTAAAAAATGATTGGATTAGATCAAGCAAGCGTCCGGTAATACCGTAACCCCGTAGCTTGCATAGAAGACCAGAGTGCCAAACCTTGTCAAAGGCCTTGGAGATGTCCAGAGCAACAGCACGAGTCTCGCCTGACTCATCAAGGGCCTGGAGCATGTACTCCGTAACGGTTGTTAGCATGTCGGCCGTGAACCTGGCAAAGCGGAAGCCATACTGCCTGTCAGAGTAGAGTTTGTGGGCAGTAAGATGTTGAACTATTTCAGCATTAATTAGGGCCTCGAACACTTTCCAGAAAATTGGTAAAAGACTGATAGGGCAATAGTTGAATGGGTCCTAGGGTTCACCACAGTTCTTAAATACGGAAACGACGGAAGAGAACTTCCAGCATGCAGGAAAACAGGAAGCAGAAAGGCAGTAGTTATACAGTTTAGAGAGGACACAGGAGAGTTCAGGTGCACACCTCTTAAGGACTATCACAGGGATTCCATCGCTACCACTCGCCTTATGGGGGTCAACAAATCCAACTCTATTTTCTACCGATAGTTCGCTGTCTCAAAATGTCACTAGATAGTGTAACACTGAGCTAATTCCATTTCAAATGTTGTCATTGCATTTCACTTACAATTACAATTAGTAATAGTAACGAGTGACATAAATAAAAAAATATCAAGTTACACAGAGGATAATTTGCTAATCCTTTTTATATAATATAAAGGGCAAACATAGATATGTGCTATCTATGTATAGCCAATATATGTATAATGTTAAGTATATATAATCAAATACTTATTAGTTATAACCACACACACACACACACACACACACACACACACACACACACACACACACACACATGAAAACAATTCTTTTAAAATTTTATTAGTAATCGTAATTTTTTTAGTAATAGTAATTTTTTTCTTCAGAATATAATGCCCTGAATTATCATTATTATTTATTCTAGCCATTAAAAGCTTATCAAATTAAATTATATCTGAGTTTTATTGCATTTTTTATTTTACTCTTCGGAGCATATTTTCGGATAGTGTCAAATAATTTTAAATAAAAAAAAATAGAGAATTTATATACCCCGATGAGTTCTGCGTTTAACTAATAAAAAAGTAAATCGCAAAAAATTAAAATTTATTAAAATTTCATGAATTTACGCGGAGGTGGGTTACAGAGTTAAAAACATTTTTTCATGAATATTTTAAAAAGATAATATTTAAAAAATGATTTCATTCATTTGTGAATGAGTACTGAAAGTTTCATTAAAATCCAACAATTATTTGATTTTTGCGAGAATTTCCAAATTAATGTATTTCTCACTGAAAAAGCGATTTACGTAAAAAAAAGTATTACGTAATCGATTGTAAACAGTCGTAAGATTTTCTCAGATTTTCTGCAAGACTAACTAAAATCAAAACAAAATATGCTGCCAAAATTTCGAACATGTTAAATGGGATTAAAATATTTTATAAAATTAATAAAAATTACTTTTATCTTTCCTCTTAATAATATTATTTACATTTTGATAAAAAAGTTCGTTTTATTAAGGTTTGAACCTTTTTAATTCATACTATGATGGATTTTTTTATGTAATGGAGGTACCTAATATATATATATATATAGTGTATATAGGCAGCAGATCAACTAAATATAACAGACAATGAATGTATATTATGTTTAATCATGCCCCTTTCCAAAGCATCGTATTTTGGTATTAATTTCAGGTGAAAATAAAGACAAAAATTGTTCAGCATTTGGATATTTTTTATTATGCTGGTTATAACCTTTTAGATCACATGAGCCATCCTTAGAGAGGTTACAGGGACGTTAACATGAAGACATACATCATTTTTGTCTTTATTTTCACCTGAAATTAAAGTCAAAATACGATGCTTAGAAAGGCCCATAATTAAACATAATAGACATTCATTTTCTCTTATATTTAACAATATGTTTAGAATATATATATATATATATATATATATATATATATATACATGTACACGCATATTCTACACATAGATTGTTAAATATAACGGACAATAATTTTATATATATATATATATATATATATATAGGTGTGTGTGTGCATGTTAATTTAAACGTTATTATAGAAGACACTTCGTATTTAAAATTGACGCTCTATTAATAATTTAACTCTATGTATCAGGTATATCGACCTGCATATTTCAAGAAATCTTTGAAAGCAAAGTAAAAAGACATATCTATCTAAATTAATTTTATGAACGCTCTATCTCTATCTTGACATCGAACAAGTTATGGCAAAAATTGTGCTTGAGAAAAATGACTTTCTATCAGTAAATTATTAAAAAAAACAGCTATTTTGGCTAAGTATTATTGCAATTTAATACTATCAATATAACACTAAGTATCAATATATAGCGTTAACTGTTTAAACGCTACATTTTAATAGATACGTTTGTTTAAGCAGACGTCCAGATTTTAAACTGTAAATTAAATATACCAGCCTGCACATTTAAGAGTCTTAATAGGGAAATAATGCACAGGCGAGTCGATATAATGCAAACAAGAAACTGTCAGTCTAGTCAAGCATATACATATATCCAATAAAATATTGCATTTTAGGCTATTAGAATGTTATTAATTCCTTTCAAATAAGTTTATATAAGTATGTTTATATTTCTCGTGTAAATAATTTTCTTTTGCTTTATATATTGATGCTATATATTTGCCTATATTTCTGAGATGAGGTATTTACATTATTTACATTGTTCAGACTGTTGTTCTTAACTATATTATATACCCACGACTTTTCGACTATTCTATGCTTCTGCCTTCATCAGGTGAATAGAAATTTGATTTAAACCCTTTATCTCGATTACTGGGGTAGATTGCTCTGATGCCATGAACCATACAACTTTTGGGCGGCTTAGTTATCTTCATTTAACTCAAATTTTTAAGTTTTGAACTCATAACATTTTGGGTCAAATAACTGGATCTAATCAACGCTTTTATTTACTGGATAATGTGTCGAAGACACATTATCCACTGGGCCAAAAATCCTCGTATTTCTGTTAGCGTTTTTTCTTTATCGTAGTGAATGGTAGGAATTTTTAGACAGATGAAGAGAAGAATTGAAGTAACAGAAATTTGGTTCCACAAAAATACCATAGATGCAGCATGGACAAAACTGGTGACGTTTTGAGGGAAATGAAAGCAAAACCGACATCTGTGCTGAGAAAGTGGTAACTGAAATTTCTGTGACACACTATGAAGAGAAAATAATTAGAGAATCGAACACCTATAGAACCTATTGATAACTGGGGGCAGCAGATGGAATCAACAAGTATAAAGGTTAACGAGTGTGTTTAAATTGATGAAAGAACAAAAAGAAAACGGACAGTTAGAGGACAAACGTAGTCTTGGTTTAAAATGCATGAGAAGTTATAGAGAACTATGATCTTTCACGGCCTGAATGAACACTGTACGTAATAGAAAAAGACGAGAAAGAAAACTGAGACATTGTTTCTGAAAACTACAGAGAAAGGTAAATAAAACTGAAGAAAAAAATATAACTTGCAAGGTGTTAGAAACATTTGGCAAGAACTGAAATATATATATATTAATCATAACTAATGACATTGGAAAACTGTCACATTTGTACGTCAGTTTTTATTAATTTATTGCGAACCAGAAAACCACTAACACCCTATGATGATTAAGAATAAGTTGTTAATCATGTCAAAATGAGAATTTTCTGGAAACACTCAAGCCTCATTGAAAATAAATGGGATAAATAAAAAAAAAAGAAAGGACGAGAGGGGAAGGAGGAAAAGCCCGACATCGTTTATCAAGCTTAGTATATCTAATCATCGTATGAAGATCACAGGCAGTTGAGCCCTAAATGATTTCGGAAATTGAAATATTTTCCTTTTTGGAAGGCTGAATTGTTAACACCTCGCAATTGACGATCATCCCTACACCATTCTGCCATTCTTTTTCACCTTTAGCGGTTTCGAAGAAGTTGGACTCCCTTTGATGTTTGGCACTCCCGAGAAAATAATAGAACATCGCCAGGCAGCAAAAGACATATCTCGCTGCATGGCACAGATTTTATTGCTCGTAAATACAAAGAAAAATAATAAAAAAAAGACAAAAAAGAAATGAAAAAAAAAAAAGGAAAGATAGAAAAAGTTTTGCTGTCCAAAATGACAAGCGTCTATTATAATCAATTTAGAAACGAAGTCCCGGGATTTTGTCTGTAATTCCGATACTACGCACAGGGTAGTCTTTATCATCCAGAGTTATTATTCTTTTTCAACAAATTATTATAAATTATTGTCTGCATTTTGGCCATAAATCACTTGTAATAAAATTAAAGACTTCTTGAACGTGAGTGGTCGTCTGTTCTTTCTTTCTTTCTTTTTTTCTATCTATCTATCTATCTATCTATCTATCTATCTATCTATCTATCTATCTATCTCTGTTCATTTTTGTGTCTGTCTACCTATCTCAATCTGTGAAGATCTATCTATCTATCTATCTATCTATCTATCTATCTATCTATCTATCTATCTATCTATCTCAGACCGTTCTGGTGTCTTAGCGTTTGATAATGGTTAGTTTGGTTAACCCTTCATTATTAAGTAATGAGTTCGATCCTCAGTGTCTCATACAAATTCGACAGTTAATCTCAAAACAAATGTCGTGTAAAATAAAAGAAATCAGCTTCTCTCTCCTTCTACTTCTCCCCCCTCTCTGTCTCTCTATCTATTTGTCTATCGCAGATTTCTTTCTTTCTTTCCTCAGTTTGGGTAAATTATCTCTATTTTATATTTTTAAAATTTTGCGCATTGACATTGATGTTTTTTGCTTTATACTTTGTCGATTGCACAGTATAGTAGAGTCAGTTGGGCATCATGCGTGTTTGTGTGTGTACTTTGATGTTTCACATTGTATAATAAACTTTAAAAATCGTTTTGCTCAAAATTTTAACTGTTATTAATATACAAAGTTTTTCAGAGACTAACTTACATGTGATACAAGACCGAATGTATGGAGTGACGAGTGAGAATTGAACTCACGATTCAGTCGTAACTGATCTAGCTAGATAAGCTTGCTGGCCAGTTGTCACGATGGAAGTGACTAACTGCTTTCAGTATATGTGTCGATGCATAACCGCCGTCAACGGCTGGCAATTTGATCACCCTCGCAAAACTGGGCTCTTGACTGCTGCAGATTTTTTCTTTCAAATCACTTAATAATAATAATGTTAATAATAATTGTTGTGGATCGCGGGAATAGGGTCCGCACAGATAAATGAACAACGACCAGTAATTGAGATAGAAAGTAGTGTATTAATGTAAGGATACAGATTTGAATAAAGATTAATAGTCCAGGAATACGGGTTAGTAAAAAGTATATGTACAAGTCTCTGGAAGTGAAACCGTAGTATATTGAGTATGTCCGACGCAGCATTCTCCGGTTAACTCTCTGTGATGAAACGATATTCTCTCCCGTCTCGCGTCTATAGCAGTAGTATAAGTGTACTCTGGACAAGCCCATCTTTATGAAAAGGGAGAACCCCGAAACAACAACAATAATAATAATAATAATAATAATAAGTGCCCTAATGTTACAAAAGAAAAATGTGCAAGAAATCACACCTCCGATTTCTCAAGAAGTCACGGAAATAGTAAAGAAAATATATATAATAAAGAAAAGAAAACTGTAGAGGGCCTTGATCGCTCCCGTCCTGTAGAGATTGACTGACAACGGATTTCGCCCGCATCGCGCCCCCTCGTTTCACTGGTGTGAAGATCCGAACTTGCTTCGACTGGTTTACTACCTTTCGACTAGCATGCCTTTTTTTGGGGATCTTGTTTTTTTAACCAGCTTGGATCTTTTCTTCTGAACCTGATATAATGCCTCATCCTCACAGTTGCTGCTTGGATAACATCTAGGTTTGTCCGTAATTTTATTTGTTTGATTCTAATGAATAGCAGCTGTCCTCGGAAATGAGCACTTATGTATTCTTTGAGACCAATTACAAGAGCAAACATGTGTTACGCTGCTAACACGTGTCCTTCGCATTCCTGTAACAATTTTCCGTACCGCTCTATCATCCCTCTCCCGAGAAGCGTCAGTTTTGTTCTAATGAGAAATTGGGAATTCAACAAGATGAGCAAACCTTCCTATCGGCTCACCAGTTATTATATGAACAATAATACAAAATGATATAGGATGGGCAATTTTGTGTCGCCCAAAACGAAGTGTATTAAAACAAACGATATTAAGACAAAGATAGAGAAGCTTACGGCCATATCACGTTGAATACACCGGTTCTCGCTCGATCACCGAAGTTAAGCAACTTTGACCCTGGTCAGCACTTACATGGGAGACTGCTTGGGAATACAAGGTGCTGTAAGCGTTATTGACGGATGTGCGTTGTGGTGCAGTGGATGTCGGCTCGGAGGGGGAAATCGGTGAGCCGAGTTCTAATTCCAGTCAGACACTTTGCATTCACTTACGCACTGGTATCCTTGGGAAAGGTATTAATCCGTCCCTTCCCACCAGTTATGGGTTAAATTACTGAGGTCTGTTGTTCATGCGATTTGTGGCATTATTATCAGCAGTTGTTTGTTATCAGCAGTTCCAAAAAGTGTGGATGGTGCTACACAAGCCTTTACCACTTTAAACAATGCTTTGTGTGGTAGGCTAACTGTGCTAGACGCTCATACGTCGAAATCGACGGGAGAGTCCATTATATATGTATATATATACATATAGGTAGATAAATACATAATTACATATATAGATAAATGCAAAGATATATAGATATACATATGGACAGAGATAAACATAGATGGATACATATATAAATACATACATAAATACATAGAGATAGATATATACATAGACACTTTTATAGATAAAGATAGATCGATAGATAGAATGACAGAAAAATAAATCGATCAATATATATATATATATTGATCGAATTATATTTCTATATTTATCGTTGTTCATTTATTAGTGTGGCCTTACTGTGATTAAGTTCATTATATATATATATATATATATATATATATATATATATATAGGCACTTTTATATAAATATAGAACGATAGAGAGTTGACCCACTAGGTAGATAGATAGACAGATCTATTTATAAATTGAAAGATATAATATATATATATATATATATATATATATATATATATATTATAAATTATGTTTTAGAACATATACATAATTTCTTCTATATATGTCTTCTTCCCTACAATCATATGTTTGTTTCAGTGTTTGGATTTAAATACTTCCTCAGGGGAAATAAAGGTTTGGAATCATTCTCTGTTTATATTTGGTTCGTTGTTGTCGTGGGTGTTGGTGGGGGTTGGTGGGGTTATTGGTAATTAAGTGAATTAATAATCACTCGGATATATATATATATATAGAACGACAGACTCACTAGATAGACAGATAGATAGATTTATAGATTGAAAGATATATATATATATATATATATATATATATAGAACGACAGTCTCACTAGATAGACAGATAGATTTATAGATTGAAAGATATATATATATATATAGAACGACAGACTCACTAGATAGACAGATAGATAGATTTATAGATTGAAAGATATATATATATATATATATATATATATATATATATATATAGAACGACAGACTCACTAGATAGACAGATAGATAGATTTATAGATTGTAAGATATATATATATATATAAATACATAGGGATATAAGAGCAAGTGAACTCACACATACAAATATTTTCTGATGCTAATGAAAATGTTCCCGATATAATAAAACAGAGCTGTAAAGCATATATTAATAAATATAAAAAATTATAATATATCTATAGCACGACTCGAAGTTTCATTCGCTCTGAAATTATCATGCACTTGATATATCGTGGGTAAGTCTAGTTTTTTTCGGCATTTACATTTATTTTCATCATTATTAAGTACTGTTATTTATAATAGAGTAATTATAACGTTGCACGTTGGAAATGCTCTTTAATATCATATTGTTATACTCTGATATATATTTATCGATGTTCTTAACGCAACTATTGCTCAGCTTCACGTTGTTATTGTTTTAAATCTTTTTTAATGGAGAATAATGGCTGCAATAGCATGTGCGTTGTGGTTCAGTGGATATCGGCTCGGAACGAGAAACCGGTGAGCCGAGTTCGAATTCCAGTGGAATCCATTGTATTCACTTACGCGCAAATACCCTCGGGAAAGGTATTAATCCGTCTCTTCCTTCCAGTTATAGGTTAAATATCAGGACAGATTGGTTTCTATAGTCTTGGTCAGCAACCAGTCTTCCGCAGAAAGCAATGGCAACCTACTGCGGGATAATCTTCTGCCCAGTTAGTCATGTCTCTTTCGAGACATGATCGCCGAAGCGTGTTTCACGTATGGCACTTAACTAACTGACGGAATGCTTGTGAATTAATTTTAGGAAATTTCGTCCGGTGTTTCATTGTACGTTACGACTAAAAGGTGGTTTAAACCATATGATGTCACTTTTACGGTGTTTTGCTTTATATTTATCTTCTTCGTTTTTATCTAAATATTCTAAGCTGACATGGTAATTACTTTTTTCTAAGACCTTTATATATTTAACTTACCTACTGTCAAAGTTTTCCTTATTACTAGAGTTGCTAGATAATGTAAATTAGACTGATTTATGTAATTGGTCTAATATAATATGATGGTAGTTGGAGTCGTTGTTGATTACTATTACTCTGCGTTCTTGTTTTCTTTCCAATATCACCATTTTTAATAGAACTACTATTTTCTCAAGTGAACATATACAACAAATCTAAATCTAAACTTATTTATAAATGGAACTTTGTCTGTGTGTGTGTGTGTGTGTGTGTCTCTCTCTGCGTGTGTGTATCCGTTACCTATAGACTCCAAAACCGATTTTCTTGAAAATTTACACAGTTGTACTATACGCGTCTGTGAGTGTTCTTAGCTAGGTTTTGTGTCGTGGTACCACCGATAAATATCGAAAATCGGTAATCGAAAAGATCGGGTTAAAGAAGGAGTGGTCCGATTTGAATCAAATTTGATACATTCATAGACAAAGACATAAGAAACGATATTCAGGAGTTTCAAGGTTGCAATTTTTACAATAGTGCAGAAAATTTGATATCGATACCAGGAAATCAAAATATGACTTACATCAATTCATTTTTCTTTCAGTCTACGGTTTCGCTTTAACTGGAAACAACCGTTGCTTTTTAGACTTTCGTGCCAACGTCCAAAGAGTCTAAGCTCCAGGATTAGTTTTAAAGCTTCCATTACACCCGAGCAATGCCGGGTTATACTGCTAGTATATAAAAAATAATAAAAGAATGATTAAATCCATCATTTTAACGTCTTACGTTATAGCAATCCAAACAATATACTTCATATAAATAAGAATTCTTTTCCAGAATGCAAACTGACGTAATTTAATATATAATAGTTTTCAGTTGACCTAAAGAACATTTATGAGCGTTTTATGATTTTGTAGACAGCAGTAACATTAGGCTATTCTTAAAGGATAGTTTGTTTTAAATTATTTTTTTTGCCATGAATGAATTAATCAGTGGACGAAATGCGTCGGTCAAATTATTTTTCTCTTTCTTATATATATGTAGTCATCCGCAGACAGAACTGTTTCGCTGTATCCGACCGAATTAGCGTAAGTCGACGATTCTACCTCTGATCTACGGGCACTCGGTAGAAGGATGCAGACTTTTTAGCGTGTATATTATCATTATACACGACCAATAGCTGAGAGTGTTTTAATTCATTACTGAATGAACGATGCATAGATGCCAGAGTAGCTCTCTTTTTCAAAGTCTACCATTCTTGAGAGTGTTCAATCAGGGTGTGAGAGCGTATATATATATATATATATATATATATATATATATATATATATATATATATGTATATATATATATATGATAAAAATTAAGACAGACACGTTATTTCATGGTGAATCGGAAGTGTGGGCCTATTTCAGGCGAACTATCGTCAGTTTCCGTTTTTATTTTACAAAAGATTTTACACGAATGAGATTCACAATGACCTAAAAAACGAATAAAAATAACGGTCGCTCTCTTAAAAAATAAGTAAGTAAAAAAATATAGAATCGGTGCTAAATGAGAATACCACATCAAAAGTAATAAAACTGAAGAGAAAGAAGAGAAAATGATAAGATCAGGTTAAAGGCAGGTTAACATCTTGACATCAATGAAGGAAAAGAAACAAGGGAAAAGGGTGGGTTGATGGAGGAAAAAAAAAAAAGAAAAAGTTGGTTAGTATGCATTCTTTGGGGCCAAATCCTAAAATGAGTCTCCACTATGATTAGTCATTAAAAAAAAACATGTAAATTTTTATATCTTCCCACATAAATACACGGCAAACAAAAAGTTTTTGTCATTTAAATGTAAATCATTTGCACAACCAACAGCAATATTGCCTGATGATGTACAATTAATTCATAACTACTTAATTATATATATATAAATTGTTACTATTTTTCTCATAGCTCTGCTTTTCATAATAGCTACTTCATTGTTGGGCTTAAAAAGTAGTTGCTTATTTATTTCTATCTCTACGAGCTATGTCACAAAACATTCCACGAAATAATGCTTGCTTCCATCAAGCGACAGACGGTAGTTAAATAATACGATTTGGAATGTCATCTAATGTGGCTGATTAGACACAATATGCAGCAGTAAACATTGAAGTATCATTGAGGGATTTAGCGTCTCTTAGCCACTTAATATCATTGGCCAGAATCACTGATCTTGTAAGTGGAGATGGTCTAGAAATTACAATGGTTATTTTACGTTTAAATTAAGTCAACCACGTCTGAAAAAACAAACTCACAGGAGTATTACAAAATAGAAAAATACGTTTAAAAGAAGAGTATTGAAAACAAATATAATATCAATTGTTTTATAATTTATGAGAAAATGAATGTTGAACAATTTCCTCACACAAAGAGAGAAGACTTGGGTTAAGAGAGAGCTAGTTCTACAGAAAAAATTATGGAAATAACATTGATTCAAAATGTAAGCAACGAGGAGGTAATATAAGACAAAAGTTAATATTTTTAGAATCCGAAATAAACAGTTTGTATTTCCGGTACCCACAATGATGAAAGTAAATGTGGGGAATCTGACACTCAGAAGGCAAATGTAACAGCGTAGAACAGCCAGTGAATTATCTAGCATAATGCTGCAAAGAAATGGGAGAAGAAAAATGTAAAAGTTAATGAAAGGGCAAATAGCTAGAAACGATAGGGCGTTATAGAAAGCCATGAACTCCCAGGAGAAGGCACACTGCACATAACAGATGTATAATATAATATATATATATATTATATTATACATCTGTTATGTGCAGTGTGCAGGTTTTATATATATATATATATATATATATATATATATATATATATATATGTGCATATATATATATATATATATATATATATATATATATATATATATAAACAAGCTTTGTTAACACTATTTACATTGTTCAGACTATTGTCCTCGTCTTTATTGTCATTATATATTTATATAAGAATTGATTGTTTAATTACTTAGCTTTTGGTCATAATAAAATTAGACCAGTACAATTGTATTAAAAAATGTTCTTTTAATAAATTTAAATTATTTTACAAACAAAATACTTTTATTTTTCCAGCCTTCAATCGACCTTATATCTTTAAATGCGGGGATTGTTGGCTATGTTTTAAAGTGACCTTGTACCCGACATAACCGAAGCCACTACACCTTCAACTACAAATGTATTGTTTGTAATTTTTTTTATAAAGACGCATTTATAGAATAGATGAACTATGGAAACCTCAATATTTCTTTCCAATTTGTAAAGTGATTTCATATTTTTGGCTGGTCGATAAGAATTGTGTGAAAAATGCTCAGCATTTGTAAATAACAAGTCTGTCAATAATATTTATTGTTTTTTCTTTCATTGTCTCTTATTATTTTACAGGGTGTTCAATACAATTATATTGTAGAAGTTTTAAATATGCTTCATTTTTAAACGCATTATTACGCGACCTAGCTTTCTACTATGTGGTGTCTTCAGGCGATTTGCAATAACTGCCTTCACATCTATGGTTACACTTAGTCATAATTTCTTAATAAAATTGCCAGAAAGAAAAGTTAGCGATTATGCTATTCTCGTGAATTTTTGTATCAACGATGAGAAATTATGACTAAGTCTAACCATGCCATAAAATTTGCGCGTTCAAAAATTCCCTGTTACGTGAGCGTTCAAAAAACTCACCGTTAGAGAGCGTTCTTAAAAAAATAAATAAAAAACGGTAAAAAATCAGCTATTGACATGGTAGAAACGTAGGTCGCCTCATAACTCGTTTACAGATGAGAATTTTTTTTCTTTAATCATTTCACTTCAAGCAAGGCATTTCACTGCCACTTGGTTACATAGGGGAAAGTGATGAGAAAGAGTGGTTAGGAGGTTACATAGGGGAAAGTGATGAGAAAGAGTGGTTAGATATAGGAAAAGCCAGAAGGAGGGTGATAGACGGGTGAGGATACCGAGGATGAGGTTTGCGTAGATGGGAAGAGTGTTTGATAGAATGGATGCGAGTTAGTGTGTTAGGAGGTGTCTATTGTCCTGACATTTAAACTGATGGAGATTGTAGCTCTCGAGGAAGCAAGTATACGGAAGGGAATTCCACAGGCGGAAAGTGCGAGAAAAGAAGCTATTGAAGTAAAAATTGCGGTTACATCTTATCTGCTTTACTGTAAAAGGGTGGGACCTAGTTGCTAATCTAGTATCTCGTGTAAATTCATACCTAGGGGCCACCAGTTATCTAAGTTCATCGGAGCAGAAGCCGTGAAAATATTTATAGTAGAGGCACAGGGAAGCCACATCACGCCGGTGGAGTGACTGCAGCCGGTCTGCCAAGTCGGTATCAATCACATTACAGATTCTCCGTTGTATTTTGTCAAGAACCCAGAGGAAAATAGCAGGGACAGTAGATGTGGCAGTAGTATTCAATACACGGGCTGATGGTAGATTTATAAATGTGCAGGTTTTTATATATATATATATATATATATATATATATATATAAACAAGCTTTGTTAACACTATTTACATTGTTCAGACTATTGTCCTCGTCTTTATTGTCATTATTACAAAGTCCAGTCGATATAGACGTTGGTTATTTCCAGTGACTTGAACGGAAGTGTTGTGAGTTCAATACCAGGTTACAGCAATGGTGAACAAATAAATTGGAGATTTACGTTAAAGGGAGATAACTACATAGCTGCCAGAAGTGGCATCACACATGGAATGAGAATGATATACCTCAGTGATCGTAATCAAGGGTTTGGTTCGAAATTCCCAACACCTGCAGAAGGCCAGAGTGTACAACGACTGATACGTCATAATAATGACAATAAAGATAAGGACAATAGTCCAGACAATATAAATAGTCTAAATACGACCTCATTTCAGTCATATGGCCAGGCTTTATTGGATTCAAACGATAATATTTCAATTTTTAGTGTATTTTTCCATTTTTCAATTAAGACGTATAACCGAATCAAAATAATGATTGCTTTGTCCAATGTTGATGCTTTATTTTGTTTTTGTTCAATTATTTATTAAAGTGTTAGCATTCAAGGCAGCATATTTCTAGCAGTGTGGACATGATTTTGTTGTTGACCTCGTTAAATTGATGAGGAAGGTCGCAATGTAACTGCAAATAGACTCGTGTTGAAAAAATCCTACTCTCCAGACGCTGGTGTCCCTCAGGACTCTATCCTAAGCTAAACCTGATCAAGTCCCAAGTAGGAATCTACGCAGATGACTCCACAATTTACTCCCGCATCAATAAGAAATCCGTCGAGGTGGACAGACATAACCTTCCTGCTGATCTTGAGAGGGCTCTACGGTCTTTGGTGGAATGGGAAAAGAAGTTTCAATGCTTTTAAGACGAAGCTGTTGTCTGTCAATCATCACAGGAAACTTCTCTTGCCTCCCATAAGCATGGACCAAGCGAGTCTCCCTGAGAGAAATATACTTCACCTCCGCGGCCTTAGCATCTCTTCCGATCTCAAGTGGAACCATTACATTGAGTCAATAGCTAAATCCGCTGCTAGGAAGGTTGGGTTACTGTGTCGGGCCAGGATAGTTTCTCCGCTTGAATCCATCCTGCACATATACAAATCAACCATCCATTCGTGCATGGAATACTGCTTTCATATATGTTCAGGCGCCACCGCTGTTCATCTCAGTGTTCTTCACAGGCTCCAAAGGAGAATCAGTAATGTGATAGGTACCAACTTGGCTGCTCGACTCCAGCCGCTTTCTCACCGACGGGATGTCGCTTCCCTCTGTCTGTTCTATAAATATTTTCATGGCTTCTGCTCCAGCGAACTTAAGTCACTGGTGCCCCTGCCACATGTATTTACTCGTGCAAACGGACTGACAACTGGGTCCCACCCATTCAAAGTTAGATAATTCAAATACAACCGACAATTCTACTCCATCAGCTTCTTTTCTCGCATATCTTGCCTGTGGAAATCTCTTCCATATTCTTGCTTTCCTGACGGCTACAACCTCCAGGAATTTAAATGCAATGTCAATACTCATCTCTTAACCACTTGACTCTAGTTCTTTCTACATCACTCTGTATATCTTATCCTTTCTCTCTAGCTTTGCAACTGTCATCACACCTGTATTCCCGTGCTTCTTTTGCTCCTTTCTTTGACACCCCCCCGGTACTGGTTCGTCTTTTTCTTTACTGTCATTCTATCTAGTCTTTTATTCTTACGTAGCTCCTGCGCATCAGTAGCGTTACCGCCTTGCATGGGGTGAAACGATTAAAAAAAAAACATCTTGTGTAAAAGGTTTTCTTAGTGTGGCCATGAATTGTTGGAAACATTATTGCAGAAGATTGTAATGCAAATGCAAATATATTCGCACTGTATAATTAACATCATATGTAAAGTGTTTTTGTAGGGTGGCCATGATTTTGTTGGAGACATTATTGCAAGAGATCGGAACGTAAATGCAAATATACTCGAACTGAATAGCTACCATCTTGTGTAAAATGGGTTCGTAGGGCGGCCATGATTTTGTTGGAGACATTGTTGCATAATGATATATTTAAAAATTTTAGTTTTTTTTACAGTGATGTTTACTATTTACTATTCCTAAGAGACACTTAATCTAGAGGGCTACTGAGAAAAAGGGTCAGTTTGTGGGGAAATGTTGAGAAGAAAACTGTTACCCCTAGCCTTGAAAAAGTTCAAATTGTAGGTTCTACAAAGCAGTTTCTTGTGGGAAGAAGCTGCTCAAATCTAACTTACATCTCATCAATTAAATAGGAAGTGAATAAATGTGGTTTCCTATAATGTTTGTGGCATGGTAGTCTTTAGCCATGAAGATTAGAAATGTTGGATTTAATGAATGTCGTTAATCTGAACACGTTTCATGAAATTAGTGAAAGTTCACTACGATGCTATTTTTAGCAAAGTGTGCGCGTTTTTATACTCCTAGAATTTTAGTGACCAGTTGTCTTCTGTGCAAAATAAGGGTAAAAATGATTGACGTGACACGGCGAAAGAAAACAGAACCACACTAAAATTGAGTGGAAAAAGGAAAGGCTTTATAACAGAAAGAAAAAAGGAGGAAAGATACAAAATTGGTTTAAAAAAATGGTTGCAAAAAGACAGTGATTTTGCAAAAAACTTAAATAGAATCAGTATAATTCATTCTAGAATGTGCGTCGTGGTGCAGTGGATATCGACTCGGAACGAGAAATCGGAAAGCTGAGTTCGAATTCCAGTCGTATTCCTTGCATTCACTTAAGCGCAAATACCCTTGGGAAAAGTATTAATCCCTCTCTTCCCTCCAGTTATGGGTTAAATAACAGGACAGATTGGGTTCTGCAGCCTTGATCGGCAACCAGTCTACCGCAGAAAGTAATGGCAAACTACTGCGGGAAAATGTTCTTCCCAGTCAGTCATGTCTCTTTTGAGATATGATCGCCCAAAGCGTGTATCACTTATGGAACTTAACTGACTGACTGATAGTTCATTCTGCTGACAGTTCTTCTTTTAAGTTGCGACGTCAAAATACATTCATCTTCAAGTTGAAGAGGGATTTCGTTTTCTGATGTTTTGCTGAGACTGTTGGGTTTCACAGAGCTAGAATTAGTTCATCTTGACGCAGCGAAGTCTTAGGGAGAACGAGGAAAGAGCTGTGCGCTATCAGCCCAAGCCAGGGGCCAGCAGTTTACGATCACTACAAAGAGAGACAATTCATTTGTCTATAAAATATTTCCAATATTACTCTTTGTTTTAACAGGGTATCTTTGACCAGAATAAGTATCTCTAAAGGAATTATTACCAGTTTAATTCCTGGCGGCTGTAAGATTGATTTTTAAGTGTAAATTCATAAGCAACGGGTTTATTTCAAATCTGAATAGTTTCATTTCAAATAGATTTTATTCTCCACATACTTTTACACACTTCAACGATTGATGAGTAATTTCCGTGGCCACAAAACAATTATTGACTGACTTTTAATCGATGACTTACGCCCGTCTTTTTTTAATAAGTGGAGATAAATCTCTAAAATAATAAGAGACAATGAAAGAAAAAACAATAAATATTATTGACAGACTTGTTATTTACAAATGCTGAGCATTTTTCACACAATTCTTATCGACCAGCCAAAAATATGAAATCACTTTACAAATTCTAAAGAAATATTGAAGTTTCCATAGTTCATCTATTCTATAAATGCGTTTTTATAAAAAAAATTACAAACAATACATTTGTAGTTGAAGGTGTAGTGGCTTCGGTTATGTCGGGTACAAGGTCACTTTAAAACATAGCCAACAATCCCCGCATTTAAAGATATAAGGTCGATTGAAGGCTGAAAAAATAAAAGTATTTTGTTTGTAAAATAATTGAAATTTATTAACAGAACAGGATAATATAAAATCTGTAATTGTGGTACAGTGGATATCGACTCGGAACGACAAAACAGAGTACCGAGTTCAAATTCCTAGTTCAATTCCTTGAATTCACTTACGCACAAATACCATTTGGACTGGTATTAATCCGTCTCTTCACTCCAGTTATGGGTTAAATAATAAAACAGATTGGGTTCTATAGCATTGGTTGGTAACCAGCCTACGGCAGAAAGCAATGACAACCTACTGTGGGAAAATTTTCTGCCCAGTCAGTCATGTCTTTTTTGAAACATGATCGCATAAGCGTGTATCACGTATGGCACTTAACTGACTGAACCTGTTTTTAGTTGAAGCCATACAATTGTTTCAAATATTTAGATCTCAGCATTAGTTAACTCGTAGAGGCTGATATGCCGCTAAACAAAATCAAATCGAAGCGTTTGATACAAGACTTCAGGATATATCTTAGAAAATCTTTAAAATATATTCATTGCTAGTAAGAGACAACATTCATGTCGATAATGTCATGCAGAAACATGACAGAGAAGAAGATAAATGAAAGTCTTTGAAAGTCAAACTTTCAATAAGCACAAATTTATATAGGTATATTAAAAACAAAGTTAAATGATGTGGAAATTGATATAAAGTGTTGCTCGTAAAATGTCTGTAGAAGAAAATGGGTGTAATTGGGGTCCTCATAAAATGATTGTAGAGTGTGTGTTCCAGAAGAAAAAGCTAAGATTTCTGCGAATGAGTGCTAATGGGGAAATATGTTACTCGTAATGTAGCTTGTTCACTTTTGGAGTGACAATTAATTCAGATGACTAGTCTCGCGGAACGAAATTGTTTTGACCAGACACAATGTGATGAAGTGGAGAATCTCTATGTACAGAGAATTACGTTCTTTTTCTTTTAGGTGGAACTAGTGTAGAAAATTCTTCTGTCGCCTCTTTTATTTTCTCAAACAGACTCGAAGCTTCAGTTTTGGGTTGATGAAAACTAGTGTTGCTCTTGCTATTGCCTCTAAATTGATAGAAATGTGTCACCACTTCGTCGCTAGAATTTGTTAAGGAGATTATTCTTGTTGAAGCGAGCTATGATTTTTCTGGGTCAATATCTCCAATATTCATTCGATTTATGGGCTAGTAGACTAACACACCACTACCCGTCTTGTGTATGACGATAAACTACATCGAGCAGCAAGGCCAAGGATCAGGACGTTAGATGCTTTGAGAGGCGTGGAACCACCTCCTAATTGCTGTTGTTGCAAGGTCCAACTAAAATATGGGGTGGTAGCACCTGTTAGGATTTTAGAATGAGCAAATAGTTAACCCCTAATGTGGGGTTGTCCTGGGTATGGCGATAAACTGCATACAGCAGCAAAGTCTCTCTTTCGGAGGTTGCGTATAGTGTATAACCACCTATCAATTGCTGTTTTTACCAGAACCACCTTAACCTTCTGTGTTAGCGCCTGTTGTAGTCCCATCTATGCAAATAGTAAGAATTGTAACAGAAACAAAACACCATGAAAGAATAAACAATTATTTTCATAGTAAAAACGCCAGAAATACATTATTATATAAACAAATTAACAATCTAATTTGAGTGTAAAACGAACAACAATTAATTTTATAGTTAAATTACTACCAATACATTTTATCTGTAGTTAAAGCTATACATTTACATTCAAAATATATGTAATCGAAGTAATTAAACTGTGTTTAAAATTTATAGATTTCGGCATTAAATAACCCATAGAAATTTAAGCAAGATTAACAATATTCCATTACTACCAATGGTCGTACCATTGAATTTTTTCCAGGCCGGAGCTGAGATGAAAACCCAGCCTTTCCCAACACCGTGATGTTTGAGTTTGACATCGGGATGAAAATAGCGGTGTTCCAGAATATAGACGACATTGATATTCAGTTCAATGGCAAAGTTCAGACAGTTGATTTATGGTGTTAAGTGAAGCCATGGCGCTACAAGGGTTGGTCTTCTCGCAAACACTTACATTGAAATGGTATGTTATGACACATAATGCCATTCTAATGAGCTTCTGATCTTGATGCAGGACCGTAATAGATTTATGAATATCTGAGATAGCTCGATCGAATAAATAACAGCTACTTGAAAATTATGTTTTATTCCAAATTTAATTTTTGTGGCATGGATTTCGTCTAAACCGCTCGTACTAACTTATTCTGTCACATGACGCACTACAAGTTGGTGATACGAAAATCAAACATATGCAGAATTTTACATACCTGGGAATTGTTCTAACAGAGGACGGAAAGCTAGATACGGAGATCCGAAGGCGTAATTGAATGCCCAAGGATGCATTTCAGAAGTTGAGTAGAGAGTTAATTGACAGTAAGATTTCGCTGGAAATGAAGAAAGAGTATTGGATTGTTATGTGATGTCTGTCCTTTAATATGTCAGCGAATGCTGGACATTTTCATAAAAGATGAAGGAAAGACATGAAGCAACCGAAATTTAGTTCCACGGAAGGATGCTGAGGATACCATAGACGGAGCAATCTCAAGGTTTTGGTGTGGATGGACACAAAAAGAAAATTGATACTTTTTTTTTTATTAAAATACACCTTAAAGTGTCGAATCTAGGTACGTCGTCAGTGTTGTTGCTCCCCTGTCACTAGAAGTTTCGGGTCTAAATAAACAACATACTTCTTCGATTGGCGACCCAACCGAATATGGTCAGTATTCGGTTCTCACCCAGAAAAACTGCTACTAGCTTTAGGAAGTGCATTATATAAGTTCCCCCAGAAAAAGGTAATTAATCAAGACTTCACTTGAGCTATTCGATCTTATAGATCGGGTATGCTTGGTTGTACTGATCTTTGTATATACGGTCAAGACAGGGTGTCTTTTGAAGAAGAGAAGAAAATTAACCAATGCACACACACACACACACACACACACACACACACACACACACACACACACATATATATATATATATATATATATATATATATATATATGCTGTTAAATATAAGAGACAATGAATGTCTATTATGTTTAATCATGAGCCGTTCTAAACGTCGTATTTTTGCTTCACTTTCAGTTGAAATTAAAGACAAACATTCTCCAACATTTGGATCATTTATTTTCAACTGAAATTAAAGCAAAAATACGACGTTTAGAACGGCTCATGATTAAACATAATAGACATTCATTGTCTCTTATATTTAACAGCATATGTTTAGAAAATTTCTTGCTGCCTCGATATACTATATATATATATATATATATACAAAAAATAAAACGCTTTATCATATATCTCGAATAATTTATAACGCATTTTAGATGCGTCATAAACAATTCGAGATACAGAGCAATACTTTGATAAAATACATTTCATAAAAGATGAAGGAAAGACTTGAAGCAACCGAAATATGGTTCCACTGAAGGATGCTGAGAATACCATAGACGGAGCAATGACGAGATTTTGGAGTGGATGGACACAAAAAGAAAACATCATGAAAAGACATGTGAAGGTTTTGAGACATGTAATGAGGATGGAGGGCTTGCAGAAGCTGATGACACGAGACAATCAGAAGAGAAGTGGCACAAGGTGAAGCAGTTCATGACATACCTGACGGACTTGAACAGATGACTGGTGAAGTGGGGATTGAGGGGAATAACAGAAGAAGGGATATTAACGGTGACAAGAGATAGGGAGTAGTAGAAAGCCATGATCGCCTACGTCCTGAAAGACACGCCACGAAGAAGAAGAAGAAATGACCCAAACGTCTGGTTTTATAATTAATGAAATTTGAAAATAGTGCAAATCTAATGTTAATTCAGATTTCTATCAGATATTTGGTTTTTGAAATAGACCCAAGAAAACGTAATTTTCATTTTCCGAAAAAATACCGGCGAAAATAGCAACTGTACCTATTTCGTTCAACATGTTATTTTTGCTTTTTTGTTTGCAGGCACGAAAGCTGAAAGTTTTGTCAGGAATTGTCGAATGAAAGAAAATACTTTTACATTTCTGACAATCACAAAACTCCATTAAACAAATCACAATAAAAAGAGAAATAAAATTAATAGGAAAAGCTCCCAGTTTTGTGGTCTTTAAGTGAGTTCACAGTTTCAATAGAAAACATTAGTCGTTTGACTTTGTGCGGTAATATGAGAGACGAGTCTACGTTTGATAGACAATCGATCGTAATCAAAAGACGTCTTTTCTGATTTATATAATATGATTTGTTTCCGTTTTTTCTTTTGTTTCTGTCTCTAGATTAGATGAACAGAAAGAAGTACTGTATTGTTATATTACATCCACCTCATGATATTTTACTGCTGTATTATGCTAAGTTAAGAAAAATAATCAAGAAACAATTCCCACATCTATTCCCTCTCCACGTTTGGCGTTGTGCTTTACGATATCAAATCGAAATGGAATCAAGAAGATATATAACCTGTTCCAATTTCCATTCCAGTATGTTGCAGATCTCGACTAAGCCAAGATGAGTAAATATCAAGATTTCTATTGAAACTTGGAGAACTTAACCGAGAGCAATGACGCAACATGCAAACAGGGAAGACAAAGGGTAAGAATAATGAAAGAAAACAAAAAAAAGATATTAAAACAAATAAATCAAAGTTGGACAGTAACAAGAAGGATACAACAATATAATAGAAAATATTATTGTCATCTTTTTCAGGCACATTGTTTAGCATTTTCGAATTATTATCATTGCATTTCGCCATTGCCATTTGGCCATTGCCTTTTCATGGTTTATATTCTGTTATAGTGGAACATCCTGCTATCCCCGAGAATAGAATGCTCTACGTTATAAAAGACAGTAACGAGCGGTACGAAAGGAAGTGGCAAATTAATACCTTTCCCAAGGGTAAGAGTATTTGCCATTAATTCAAGAAAAATAACTTGAAAAATATATTAACAGTTTTTTACTTGGACAAAGAATTGCAAAGAAAAGCTACAGTATAAATGTTAACGACTATTTTTAAAAGTCACTCATTTTCTTTCTTCGACTTAGGGAAAAAAGTACTATGAATCATTATTTACGTATCCATACAAATGCATATACACACATTTCTTTCTTTCGTTTTCAGATCTAATGAAACTTTGAATGGTGAAATGCGTAATCTAATATATTTTCATGAAACATTTCCCTTCCTCATGTATATATATATATATGTGTACATATCTATCTATCTATCTATCTATCTATCTATCTATCTATCTATCTATCTATCTATCTATCTATATGTATTTGGGCAACAATTTCTCTCCTATGCAGGTTTCATTAAAATGACAAAAAAGGTATTATCATTAAGTTTTTTATATAATTTTTCATGTCTCTTTTGATTTTTGTGCAACTCAAATTATATAAGAAAAAGTGTTTTTGTATTTTCGAGCAATTTAGGCCCCCCCCCTTTTAGTTACTATCAGGTTATGGTCCATAGTATATAATTACACTTTCAAACTAACTGCAAAAATCATTAAATGTTTTGGAAACCCATAACATTAGAAAACAACATTTCATTCTATTTACTAGATGAATGTGCGCTGCGGTGCAATGAATATAAGCTCGGAATGAAAAATCGGATAGTCGAGTTCAAATTACAGTATAATTTCTTGTATTCACTTACGACCAATTACCCTTAAGTTAGGGATACATTCATCTATTTTCTCCTCTTTATTAGTTAAATAACCAGACAGATAGGGTTCTATAGATTTAATTGAAGTAAGAAATGGTAACCTATAGCGGAAAAATCTTCTGCCTAGTCTGTCATAAATCGAAAGAGACATGATCGCCCATGCGTGTATCACGTCTGTCACTTAACTTACTGGCTGATATTTACTAGGTAATAGACTGAGAGAGGACCGATTACCCTGAATAGAATCCTGAATGACACCAAGCGGTTATTTGCTGAGAGAATGAGACAGCGCATAGCTGACTGCAAATTCGGATCCAAGTTAAGTGCCATACGTGAAACACGCTTGGGCGATCATGTCTCTAAAAAGACATACCTGACTGGGCAGAAGATTATCCCGCAGTAGGTTGCCATTGCTTTCTGCGGTAGATTGGTTGCCTGCCAATGCTATTGAACCCAATCTGTCCTGTTATTTAACCCATAACTGATGACGCAATTGAGCAAAATTCGGCTTATATAAGGGTGACATTCCAGAGAGAGAGAGAGAGAGAGAACGCAGGGAAGAGAAGATGAGCCCAGCCGTTCAACTCGCTCGTATGTGCGTGCCTGCCTCAGACTACTCCTCTACACACAATTGTCACTGAAGAGAATAAATATATTAATATTTTTATATATACGTGTTGGTTCTTATCGTTTATCTGTCAAGGTGTTTGTTGTTCCAGCAGCTGCATATACCAAACACGATAGTATTATAAAACAAATATATGTTTTTAAATTAGGATATAGAAATCCCGACAAAGTTGTTAAATTTAGCAAATTAAAAGTTTCTATTTGTCAAATTTTAAAACTTCATCCTAATTTAAACACAAAAACATATATATATATATATAAGTCATTCACATACAAGCCTGTTTCGCTGTATCACATTTCATCAGTGTGGTAGACACATTCACTTACTTCAAGACGGGATTAAACTCGACCGAATTCGTGTCAGTCGGAGTCCCTACCCTCTAAGACATGGGCACATAGAATGAGAGAGCGGTGAAATTTTAGTGTTATATAAATATATACGCAGTGTATACATACGCCAGTCAACGAAAGAACTCAATTCATTACTAAAGAGTAATTCGCAGAAGTAGTAACTGTTTTTAAAATGTTACTCTCTAGAGAACTCAATCGTAATGAGAGCATAATCTATCTATCTATCTATCTATCTATCTATCTATCTATCTATCTATCTATCTATCTATCTATCTATTGTTTAATATAAGAGACAATGAATGTCTATTATGTTTAATCATGAGCCGTTCTAAACGTCGTCATTTAATGTCTCTTATATTTAACAGTATATGTTTAAAAAATTATTTGCTGCCTCGATACAATAAATATATATATATGTATTTGGGGGTTGGGTTTTTAAAAATTTTTTTGGGGTCTTTGTTTGTGAATTTCATTCTTGTAAAATCTTCTGTACAATAGAGACAGAAGTTGATGATGGTTCGCCTGAATTAGGCCCATATTTCCGATTTACCATCAAATAACGTGTCTGCCTTAATGTACGTATTTTATATATATATATATTTATATATAATTTCCTTTTTCGAATACTTTCTCATAATCTTTTGTCATTGTTTATTTATTATATTCTTCAGTTAACTTTTCCCCTGAGCATATTTACGTGCAATTAACTTACCTCATTATGTACAGCCCTACAGCTAAGTAAATTAAAATAAATATCATTTATTTTTTTACCATTCTATGTATATTTCTTTATTTCTTTTAAGCCCTTTTCTTACAAGTTTTCCTTTTATCTCATAACGCTTATTCAATCTTATTCAAGCCTTTTCTTCCCGAGATGTATCATATGTCTCAAAAAGGACAATTTCACATAAAATGCTATGCAAATGGCAGAAAAGAAATACAAATTGGTTTTCTTTTTTATCGTATTTTCACCGCTCAGCTGGTTTTATTTGGTAATTTAATTTTATCTCAAGATTATTTTATTTCAATTTGTAGTTTATTTATTCTCAGTGTAATTAAGTAAGGCAGAAAAATAGTTTTTGTTCTACCAGTAAAATGATGCTGAAGTCCAGTGAAATCATAGTTTAATACAACAATTGATTGTCTTCCGTTCAAATGTTGATTACAGGAAAAAATTACTTTCTGAACAAACCATGCAAAATTATTTGACGTTGATTAAATTCGAAAAAAAAAAAACGTTAAAAGTTTAAATTTCCCCAAATTTTATCAACAATCTTTCTTCTTGATCTTTTTTTTAAATATTCGATAAATGAAGGATTCTGGGGGATTAAGGTGAATTAAAATGTTTTAATAAATATTTTTTCTAAATGTTAGTAAACTTTCTGGAACAATTCAAGAAGTTGTAATTGGTTTCTACACTAAAAAATCTGATTAACTATGAAAAATAAATAAATGATTACAAAATAAAATACACGATTTAATTTATTCGAAATAATATACAATTAACCCTACTTAAGCCACACAGAGACACACAAACAGATATATATATATATATATATATATATATATATATATATATATATATATATATATAAGCATGAAGAGTTTGTAAAATGGCTCTTTTTACAAGCCAGGAAGCCTTTGCTTCGCCCAGCCAATAAGAAGAGCCTAGTATGGGGAAGAGAGCACAAAAACTGGACACCAGGACACTTCATTTGATGCACAGGTTATTGTGCAGTATTAACAAAATAACTATTCTCCTTCATTTAGAATTATCCCCTTCGCAATAAATACGAAAATAGTATGAAATACATCATTTTTTTAAAAACTGGGGTGGCCTAATAATTATGGCCAGTAGTACACACACACACACACACATACATACATATATATATATATATATATATATGTGTGTGTGTGTGTGTTGAAGGATTGCTATATATAATTACTTGATAATTGAATTGTTAAAAAATGTTATACATAATCACTTAGATACTTGCACTATATAAGTACTTCGATGACTGCTACATTGTCTTTCAACGACCACAGTTACAAAACATCCTTTATATATAATCACTTGAAAATTTGTAATATATAAACATTTAGATGACTGTTATATATTGCCCCTTGAAGGACTAAAATATATAAACACTTGGAAGACAGAAGTACATAATCATTTGAAAGACTATATGATATCAACTACCAGATGCCTTCTATACACAATCACTTGAATTGAAACTACTAAACTTTTGAAGAATTCTATAGTGGCTCCCCAGTAGAATATAATGTTTAAATTATGAAGGACCTCAATATAGAATCACTTGAAAACTGACAATTTATAAACATTGAGAGGGCAGAAAAACTGTGTCCAGTATATAAGCACCTATAAAAACGAGATATTTAATCCCTTGAATGATTGGTTGAGTTTGTGGCATATCAACCTCGGTGGGTCATTTATTGCCAACTAAATTTGTTTTATTTATTTATTGCTGGTAATACCTTTTTCTTTCAACAATTTATTGTTGTTTTTATATAAGCTTTTGTGTCTAGTAATACTTTTTTCTTTTCGAGTATCAAGATTCATTGGGATTTGTTTTTAAGGGCAGGGTCACCAAGTCCTACGCTGTTATTTAACCCATAACTGAAAGGAAGGGGCGGATTAATATATTTCTCAAGGGTACCAGTGCTTAAGTGAATGTAGGGTATTCAACTGGAATTCGAACTCGGCTCACTGATTTCTCTTTCCGAGCCGATATCCACTGCACCACAACGCACATCCGTCACTATACGCTTGCAGCACCTGGTATGCCCAAGAGGTCACCCATGTAAGTACTGACGAGGATCAACGTTGCTTAACTTCGGTGATCGAGCGAGAACCGATGTATTCAACGTGATATGGCCGTAAGCATTCCCTTGAATGAAAGATATATATATATATATATATATATATAGTAGGTGGACTGGAATACATCCATTGAATGACTATAACATATAAGCACCATGCGGACTAAGACATACAGGCCATTGAGAGATTAAACTATATAAGCACTTCGAGGACAGAGACATAAATTAACATTTGAACTTTGTGAACTGTTATGCATTATCGCTTGGAGGACTGTTACAAATATTCAACATATCTAGAAATGATTCAGTCAGTTAAATGCCATACGTGAAACACGCTTGGGCGATCATGTCTCGAAAGAGACATGACTGACTGGGCAGAAGATTATCCCGCAGGAGGTTGCCATTGCTTTCTGCGGTAGACTGGTTGCCAGCCAAGGCTATAGAACCCAATCTGTCCTGTTATTTACCCCACAACTGGAAGGATGAGAAGGATTAATACCTTTCCCAAGGGTATTTGCGCGTAAGTGAATGCAATGAATTCAACTGGAATTCGAACTCGGCTCCCCGGTTTCTCGTTCCGAGCCGATATCCACTGGACCACTACGCACTTCCCAGAAATGATTACAATTACTGAAATTATTTAAAGATCTAATATGTATAATAATTTTGCTGGTTGCGACGCATACGTTATTTGGAGTGGGCACTTCAACGTGATATAATGACCAACAAGCTTATACCACTAAAGAAATTATGACAGAGTAGTAATTCCAATACTCACTGGGTGGCCAATGCATTTAGCCTTTTGTTACATGTAAGCTACGCTTAGAATATCAATATAATTGGAGAAGTGCTTCACTTTTTGCCCTGTTGTCATGAATTTGTATATTGCCTTCTAAAAAGAAAAACGTCGGCAAAAATATTATACTCTTGAACTCGTGTTTTCTAAAGTCATCAAATTTATTAACAAAACTTATTATTTTAAACAAAGACAGTCAGCCCTTAAGACAGGACAGAATAATTTATTTCATTAGTTTCTAACACAAAATGTAAATTTTTGTTTTAGGTCCCGAAGGCTTTTCCTCCTTGAAATCTATCAAAAATAGCATTATTTCTGTGCAAATGTATATGCTGAACTCAAATCAACAATTAGTTATCGAAGAAACCTACGTTTATTGATCTTAACGACCAGAAAAACCTCGAACTTCATCTCGCACTTTTTGTCTTCCGTAACTATCACGAAGTCATGTAATTAACTGCAGAATGACTTTCGGCGTAGGCAACAAATTTCGGCCTATTTACTTCCTTTACTTAAATTTCCGCCTATTTACTTCCTGTAATGAAAGTAGTACGCGTAGAAAAAATCGCGTATTACTTTCATTACAGGAAGTAAATAGGCGGAAATTTCAGTAAACAAAGTAAATGGGCCGAAAATAGGCAGGAATATGTTGCCTACGCCGAAAGTCATTCATCAGTTAATTACATGACTGCGTTAGAGTTACGGGAGACAAAATGAGCGAGATGTAGTTCGATTTTTTTCTGTCGTTTAGATCAATAAAGGTAGGTTTCTTCAATAACTAATTGTTGATTTGAGTTCATCAAATCCATTTGCACAGAAATAATGCTATTTTGGATAAATTTGAAGTGGGGAAAAGCCTTCGGGACCTAAAACGAAAATTTACCACACAAAATGGTCTAAAATATGTGCTATCTCATCCTTGCGCTGATAGCCAATTAAAAAAACAAAACAAAAAAAAAAGCATAATTTACTCAGTAACTCGGTTCTCATATAATTAACAAAGTCGTCAAACGTTGAACATAAAAATCATATCTGTATAACATCCTATATTTATTAGCATGTTCTGAAAGACAATACTTTTTACCACAACGAATATAAAATTAAATGTAAATTTATTTTTTAAAACTTTGTTTGGAAAATAATTAACGAATAAAAGTCAAATGTCTGTTAAATTTATTTGCATATTATTTATCAAAATATAGTCATTATAATTTAATTAGAGTAGATAGATCTATCTATCGCCCGGTTCACACTCCACCCACGTCTATTGGACAGGTTAAGAGGCTCATCCCTTGTTCCCTGTTTAGGATGTGGTTTCCGGCTTTCTCTTTTCCAATCTTCTCACTTTGTTTTTTTTTTTCAATTGGTGTAGATAGATCTATCTATCGCCCGGTTCACACTTCACCCACGTCTATTGGACAGGTTAAGAGGCTCGTCCCTTGTTCCCTGTTTAGGATGTGGTTTCCGGCTTTCTCTTTTCTAATCTTTCCACTATTACGTAGCCCCCTGCACATCAGTGGCGTTACCGGCTTGCTCGGGGTGATACGATTAAAAAAAAAATTATCATTTTCAACGATTGCAGTCCAAGAAAAAATATAATTTCCGATTCTATATTTAAAGAAAATTGATCTTCGCATAGAATCGCGAAAGACTGGTTTCAGCTTCATCTTTGGCAAATGTTACATCATCCTTAAACGTTCTACTGGTCTTTTTGACGGGTTATACCCGTTTGTGGGTTATTACATGCCAAAACACATTTTGAATTGCATTAGTATTAAAAACATTTTTGGAAATGATGTTTATTTTGCAAAATTACAAAATTGTGGCACAAGGCCGAAAGGGGTAGAGGTTGGTCAACACTAGCTATCCTATACCTAGCTAAACACTATCACGACCCATTCACTCATTACAAATAGCTCAATCACCATAATAACCCATCCATCACCTCTCAATCCTTCATACACCACAATACCATATATTTACAAGGGCCACCAAAAAAGGGGGAACAAACCCATGACAATAAAAATACAGCTATGTACAATATATAATATTATTTAAAACATTTAATGAAAAATGAAATGATGGGAGGGGGATGAATCCAATAACAAACTAAAATACAACGAAATTTTTAAACAAAAATAAACGATGTTAGTAAGACCCATCCATCCCACAAAAAAGAGTGGCTGCTGTATTCCGCCAAATGGCGAAATCAAGAGGCACACTTGCTAAAGGAGTGGGGCGGTGTTAAAATAATTAAAAGAATGGGAAAATCGAAGGTTGACCCATCGGAGATAAAAGGAGGCCAGAACAAATTGGGTAGGTTGGGAATCTCGAATTGGATCATAACAAAAGAGATAGCCTGTTACAGGCTAGGAACACATTTATTCACATTAACTAGGTACACAAAAGAGAGCTAACTTAACCAGGGGAAGGTTCCAAAGGAATCCACCCCGATGTAACCAGCAGATCTAGAAGAGAAAATGAAGACTGGACCCGTTCACGCGAACCAGGCTCGCCACATTGACCCACCTTTTGCTGAAGGCTGTCGAGGTCAAACGTTTCCAATCAGTTCTAATCCTGATTTTGATCTGGTGCTCAAAATATCGGATCAGATCCTGATCTGAAAGACGCTGACTTCGTAATACTTCTTCCTTTCGCATTGTCCAAATCCCCATTCGAACCATGGTTAGCATCAACAGAAACACCATACACTTCATCCCAGAGAACGGGGGTTACACATTTTCACAGGCGAATGCACAAATAGTCAACTCGCCGACCCGATCCCATAGAGGGCGAACACGCGAACAATGGTAGAAGCCATTTCTTCCAAACAAAGGTTGCATCGTTCACAATCTGGCAAATCCGCCAGTCCCCATATGAAGAAGTTTTCATTAAGAGGCAACCGATTCCGAATCAATCGCCACGGAAGCGAAAACCCAGCGTTGCTGAGATAATCGGTACCTGGCGCCCAAGACCAGGAAAAGCTAAACTCGCTGTCCGACAAGCGGAGCACATTACGTAATAAATCCTTCGCGACGCCCTCCACTAACCCACGATAGAAGACTGTCCTAGGCTGTAAAATGTTACTAGACCGTGAAATGGCCCGCAAGGCCGCCAGACATTCGAAGAGAAAACTCGATCGCCCTCGAGGCTTACGGCACCGTCTCAAGATGGTGGAAGTGATAGTAAGGCTAGGGAACATGTCCCTCACTACCATCGCCAGCAATGAGTTTTCCAAAATCGCACGCCTGAGAAAAGTCAACCTTGAAGTGACCTGATGGCCTATCAAATGCGGCATTCCCCGACCCTCATGACACGGACGCTGGACACAGACACAGACACGTTTGTTGACGTAGTGTTTGTGTCTACTCCACAAAAGGGAGAATAGCAAACGCTCGATCGCCTCCCTAAGTCCTTTACAACGTGGAAGTACTGACAACCGGTAAAGGATAATGGGAAAGATGTATGTAGCACACGCCACAGCCAAAACCTTTAAGGACAAATTCCTTCGACGCTAAATCTCAATCGACGCGCCGACCTTTAGTAGTGCTTGTGATCAATTTTTTTCCAACTGGAGGTTGGGCCCAAACGACACTTCAAGAATACGGACAGGGCCGTACGTCCAGTCGAAGAGCCCCGGGTGGGTAACACCTTTCCAGGCACCTAACCGCAAGCCGGACGACTTGTTGCGGTTAATCTTGGCCCCTGTGACCTGTTCGTACCATTCAAGTGCCATCTGTACCACCTCAATGTCACTCCGGGAGGACACGATAGTAATGACGTCATCGGCGTACGCGGTAACCCTGGCTCGAGCACCACCAGTGACAGCGATTCCACGTAGAGCCGGACTGCACGCCCTGTCTCTTAGCCAGCGAAGGAGGGGCTCCAACATTTTTTTGGAAATTATTATTGCTTTAACAAGTTTTTTGATGATAATAATTTTTTACTTATTCATGTCTTAATGTTTTACCTGTGGCTGGGGGAGTAAAAGAAATGTATAATAATCTCTTGTCCAAATCCCCATTCGAGCCGTGGTTAGCATCAACAGAAACACCATACACTTCATCCCAGTGAAACGGGGGTTACACATTTTCACAGGCGAATGCACGATCAATGAGCACAAGCTCTCGCGGTGCGATACGAACAGTCAACTCGCCGACCCGATCCCATAGAGGGCGAACACGCGAACAATGGTAGAAGGCGTGCAAAGCCGTTTCTTCCAAACAAAGGTTGCATCGTTCACAATCTGGCAAATCCGTAACTATCACAAGAGATTATTTGTGCGTTAAGTTTATATAATGAACTAAAATGGAATTCGAACTGGGCTCTGAGATTTCTTATTCTAAGCCGCTATCCATTTAACTTACTCATATATTTAATGTTGGTCGAACCAAATGAAAGTCTCCATGTGGTAAATACGTGGATACGGAGGACGTGGAATGGCCATCCATTCTAAAGATATTTCTTTTTTCGCGGGCATTGGTAGCCTTCCCATGTCCCATGTTTCTGAGAATAAAATATTGCTAAATATGTCGGAACGTGGGGCTCGGTTCTCAGACGAAAACTGTCGAATAGAAATGATCATAAACTAATTCTAGACGTTCTTTTCTACGCTTTTAGCATTGGCTGCTTGGGTGCCTAATTCGTTGCCGTCATATTATTTTTTGAACATCAAATTAAATTATTAAGAAGCGCTCAAAATTAAGCGTTGTAAAAGAAAGTCTCATGACTTTTATTAAATAATAATTATAATACCGTTTTTCTCTATGCATTAATGTTTCTTTAAGGACGTAGTCGATCATAGCTATCGACAATTTGCAACCTCTTATAGCATTTAATAACTTTGAAATACTATATCTCTTAATTTCTCGTTTGCCAAACATCTATTCAAGATGTTTATGTAGGTAAGTTGTTTCATTCCTTTGAACCTTTTGCTTTAAATATATCCTGTGAGTGTCAAACTTTTGCTAAGTACGCGAGAAAGTTTGAATATCTCTGTTTCTAAGAATAAGTGTGAATTTTGTTTCTATTTCCCTAAATCTTGATCATTAGTTGCATGTTCAGTCCATAATATTCTCAGTATTCTTCTATGACACTGTACAAATCTTTGTTTGCTTTTATCAAAATTTTCTTGTTACTTATGACTTTGCTTAACTTTTAGAAGGCGTCATTCGCTATCGCAATGCTCCTTTGGATTTCGGTATTTTTAGTCCTCAGTTAATGTTGTATACTTTATACGAAGACGACGAAAATTAAACTGCAACAAAAACGACATATATGTTGTATACCCTTTGATTGAATGACAATTATTAATTCGATGACGGGGTTCCAAAACTTGTTATCTTCTCTTTTATAAAATCGCTGGCTTTTTTCACGCTGATAAAATGACGATATTCTCACTTAATTAAATGACGATCGTTACACGTATCTATCTAATCTAAACTTATTTATAAATGGAACTTTCTGTATGTGTGTGTGTGTCTGTTAACTATAGACTCCGAAACGACTGAACCGATTTTCTTCAAAGTTTAGACAGTTGTACTATAAGCGTCTGAAAAAATCGGTTTATAGAAGGAGTGGTCCGATTTTAATCAAATTTGATACACTCATAGACAGAGACATAAGAAACGATATTCAGAAGTTTCAAGGTTGCAGTTCTTACAATAGTGCAGATAATCGATAATATATATTTTCAAATAATCGATAATATATATTTTCAAATAATGAGCTGTAAGAAGTTGAAACGAATGGAACGATGTTAGAGTTTCCGAATTTACCTGAACATCAGCAAGGTATGAAAAAAAAACCCAGTTAAATTAACAACTGAAGCTTCACAAATTCTACATGGGAAAGAAGCAAGATACAAACACATTATTACTAAATCATTGTGCCATCAAATAAAACAATTTACATCAAAGGAAAATTATCCTGAACAATTTAGCTAATGTAATATAGTATAGATTGCAATAGTATTAGTCTGATATATATATATATATATATATATAGTATTAGTCTGATATATATATATATATATATATATATATATATATATATATATATATATATATAAAAGGCAAGATGTTTGTGTGTGTGTATGTTTATCTGCCTGCATGTCTGTATTTTTCCAGCCCTTTTATTTTAGTTTTTGCTTCGGGTTTGGCTCTATTTAGGTATAATTGTAGTTCTTAATCTCAGCCATGATACCATTTACTCAGAGGACTTATTTTGCCTTCAAAATTCAGTTTACGATGAAAAACATTTAATAGATATCGATACCAGAAAATCAAAATTTGAGTTACATCCATTCATTTTTTTTTCAGTCTATGGTTTCGCTTTAACTGGAAACAACTATTGCTTTTTAATCTTTTGTGCCAACGTCCAATGAGTCTGAGCTCCAGGACTATGGATTAGTTTTAAAGCGTTCATTACAACCGAGCAACGCCGGGCATACTGCTAGTATATAAAAAAAATCATACAACATCCTCTTTATTCTTCATATGACATGGCGTAGAGTCGTAGGTGGTGTCAGCACACACGCATCGAGCCAGCCAGAGGCCACGCTCATTCATCTGTCTTTCTCGGTCTGGGTTCTGATCTATACTGTTCACACGGTCTGATTCTCCATTTCTCTCTCTCTGTGCTTAAAACTCGTCTCTTATATAAGTGACTACGTCATTTTTATGCACATTGTTTACAACCATTTCAATCTCCACATGATCTGACCTTGGCTACGCCAGTTTCAAAATAATCATTTTCTTGATATGAGGAGTTTTAACCACATTCTTAACTTTGACTACATTCAAATAGTTATCAAAACAATGTCTATTTTTCTTTTAGTAACCAGTTTGCATAGTTTTGCTGTTTCATATAAAATACACTTCTTCACGAAATTTCGCACTTCGATAATGTACAACATTAAAACCCTTGCAAGATATTTAAATTTTTGTACTAACTTGATTTAGGTGTTTTCACATCAGAATTTGCATCTTGGGATATTAATATTTAGCATATGAAACTGAAAATGAAAAGGTAAATTTTCAGAAGATATTTTGAACAAGCAAAAGTTACTTTTTAAAATAGTAATGATTTTCCGTAAATCCGAAGAAAATCGAATATAAAAGATTTCGTATAGACTTGGCTTTAGACTGCTGTCATTCCAAACATCATTGTCAAAATCTGTTTCCGTTGCGACTGTCAAAGCGATGATAAATCTCTTACGTTATTCCTCACTTATGTCTGGTAAGTTTTTGTCTGATAGGTGTACTTAAAACTTTAAATAAAAATGAACGTTTGTCAGTTGCAACATGCTACATTTAAAGATTAAAAATGGTGGGCTTTAAATAATGTCTGACTCAGAATCGCTATTTTGTTTAGAATATTTAATATAGCTTCACTTGGTTAATATAGTCTGCATATAGAGTAAATCAAAATCATTTGTAAAATGTTATAAAAACGAAATAGTTATGTATAAAAGTAATTTCATGAAAATGATTTGCAAATTTTAAGTTCAGACCAGGTAAAACATGATGCGTTAAACTTTATATATTTCAATTTCTATACTCTCTTCATTTTGATATCTCAGATTTTTAGCTTTTATCTTGGATTATTGAAATTGCTAACCAACTACTGTCTCATAAGCGTAAGTTTGATTTTTACATCTTTTAGAAAATCAACAGTGGACTTGGTGCAAAATATCAGCTACGAACTATGGGATACGTACTGAGAGATACGTAATGACACAAAAACTCATCATTTTTTGAGCACTTAATTGTAAAGATCGTCTGAAAAATTTACAGAATATATAATTTCCGCAGGGTCTTGCTTATAAACTGACTTCAAAATTTTATTATTTCAAGAATAAACACAAAGCTGATATTTTTGTATTAGATACATTGATAATATGCTAAAAACAAAATTCTAATTATGAATCACCACAAGCAAAATATGCAGAATTTACAGTATTCAATAAGTGAAAAGTGTGTAAAAATTTTCAAAGTTTTAAAAAAATTAATTAACGGATAAAATATTAGGCAATCTTTTAGGTCATAATGAATAAACACAAAAAATAAATAAAAGTCTATACAAAAATATAATAATGCTTGGCACGCATAAAACAAAATATTTTTAAATTTGGATTGTTTTTAAAAATCAGACTAATACTATTGCAATCTATACTATATTACATTAGCTAAATTGTTCAGGATAATTTTCCTTTGATGTAAATTGTTTTATTTGATGGCACAATGATTTAGTAATAATGTCTTTGTGTCTTGCTTCTTTCCCATGTAGAATTTGTGAAGCTTCAGTTGTTAATTTAACTGGGTTTTTTTTCATACTTTGCTGATGTTCAGGTAAATTCGGAAACTCTAACATCGTTCCATTCGTTACAATTTATTACAGCTCATTATTTGAAAACATTTCTCCAGATGCAGGTTCACAAATTCTGTTTTGTGAAAAGTTAATCAAATTTAACCAGTTTGTCGTTTCAGAGATAATGAATACAATTTTTAAAAAATGTCTTATTTGGTGGCTTTCTGCTTCTGAAAAAAATATTTTTTATTGTTTTGAAAAACAATAAAATATTGGAAAATTTACCCGTACTTGGCTATAATTTTTTTTTATGTAATTTGAATGAAATTTTAAAACTAGTCTTGTAACCTGACATAACTAATTAAGTATGAATAATTGTTTACCGATGTAATAGACCAAAATTATGTATAGCCTCTTTCTTCACCTCCAATTTATCTGATTGCAACCTTTAGAAAATAATATTAACCGGAAGAAAGAGGAAAGCATCGGACTGTAAATGGTTTCATGCAAACTTATCTATTTTGGTAAAATGTTGCTTTATTCCCCAGAATATGCAGAAGGTGTACAGTTGTTATGGATTTTTTAAAAAATTTCAAACAAAATGATTGCATATATTTCAATTAGAGATTTTATAAAACTGCTCTATACGGTTTTCATTGATTACCTGAAATAATTTCAAACATTACAATTTTGAATCTGAACTTCATCTTTAATCTTGTTACTCAAAAAAAAAAAAAACTGTGTTATTTAGAAAAGATATTTAGTGTAATTCGTCATTTCAATCAACAACTTTCAAATGCAGTGCTATATCACGGTATCAAAAATCAACCCGGTCTTTTATATTTCCCATGTCCATGTTATTTTCCCCTCTCCACTGCTTGCCTTTCGGCTGGGGTCCGAAAAGACCAGTTTAGACCGGTTTTGAACCTATCCACCGCGGTGGATAGGTAATGTTTCGACCAGTACCTGGGCGTACGCGCTCAGGTTCCCCACATTAAAAAAGACCTTGTGTCATATCTCTCTCAAGTGGGAGAGAAAAATAAATATCCTCTCCACTGCCTGTAGAAAGAGAGCTGTTTGATTTTGTCCTTTGGGCAGAATACAGCGGCCTATTTGTTTTGTGGGTGGGTTGGGTCCAACTAACATAATGTCTTTTTATTTAACACTGATATACAATGTTTGTGGGACGAGGCCGGAAGGAAAGTGTGGGGGAACAAAACTTGGGATGATCTTTCATTATCTACCTTATACCTAGCTATTCTGACTCATGAGCCAGGCATAGGTTACAATTTTTCTCAATAAAAACGTATTAATCAACACTCAATCTGCCTTGCACTAAAATACCGCAAAGCATTTTGGGGACCTAAAAACACCCCAAACGCACATAAAAATTGCAATTTCTATATGATACAAAAATATTTTTAAAACTTTTAAATGAAATGACATGAGGGGTAGGGGTATGAAAACAATTTCCCCAAAATAAACGATTTTTCAACTGAAAATATCAACAAAAGACATGATGTTAGCTGGACCTAACTCAAACTCAAAACAAAGAGGCCGCTGTATTCTGCCCAAAGGACAAAATCAAGAGGCTCTCTTTCTACAGGAAGTAGAGAGGAGAAAATAAATTGGACTGGGGAAAATATAATACTGAACTAACATAATGTCTTTAGTTTGAATTTTGAGTTGACATTTTTTTTTGTTTTGAGAAATTGTTATCATACCCCTCCACCTGACGTCATTTCAGGTTGAATTTTTATGTATATTTTTGTATTTATTGTACATTGTAAAATCTTGATATTCATTTGGAGTGTTTATAGGTCATCAGAATGTTTTTCGGTATTTTGGTACATGAAGGATTGCATGCTGATGGATAAATTCTTGTGGTGATTGAGAAAAATTGTAACGTATGTTTGAGCCGTGAATCGGATTAGCTAGGTATATGATAGTGTGGACCATCCTGAGCTTTTTTCCCATCTCCATTTTGGCCTTGTGCCGTAAATGTAAATCGTCAGTAAATAAATATACTGCTATTCTATTCCAACATTCTTATTCTGAAAAAGAAAATCAATATATTTTCCCAATTACATTTTTATACCGGCGTTTCTTTTTTCAATTTTTGGGTTTAGGAGGATATCCTGGCCTAAGTTCACTTTCATTAAAAGCGAATGTCTTTCATAATAATAATACAACAGTCGACACGCTTATACAGATACATAAAAAAAATTATTTTCAATATACTTTATATATTTGAATTACAGTGAGTTTTCCATTTTATTTTAATGAAGTCATTTGAGTGTTGCAAGTAATATAGAATTTTAAATGTTTATTAAAAATGAAAACAATTCTTGTAAAATGTAATTATTCGGGTATTTTTCTTAAGACCATAATATCCATAACATTTCGTAAAAGCAATTAAAAGCTTTAACATAAAAATGTCATAGTTTTATTGAATTTCTTTACGATGAAATATATTTTCTGTATGTAGACATCCTGTTTGACTAAAATAATTTGCGGATTTCAATTCGATGACAAATATAAACATTTTTTGATACAAACAAATATTTTCCGACATTGCATAAAAACTAAGACGGAGAGGGGGTAAGAGATGAAAAATATTTTTCTAAAAATGTCATTAAAAAAGAGAAATTAATTAGTAAGCTTCTTTCAAAATACTTCATTTTTATAAGTAAATCTTGAAGGCTTAATTAAAACAAGACAATTATCGGAATTTTATAAAATTTTCTAATCTGGAAATTTTCTTATCTTTGCTGCTGTTATCGAAACCTTTTTTTGATTTCGGGGTCTGTCGACCATCCAGCTGGAAGCACATTGAATCCTGGACATATGTGCTCCTTGTATTTAACATTAAACCCCGAATTCTTACGTACTCTTTATATTTAACATCAACAACACACACTTTTATAAGAAAATGTCGAATGCAAAAAATATAGAGCAAAACTCTAATTGTAGAAAAAATGTTTTCAATATGAGGGAGACACATCTGTTTCGCTGTATCACAGCACATCAGTATGTTTAGAAATCCGATTGCATCTCGCCAGGATTGAAACCCGAACGAATTGACATCAGTCGACGATTCTACCACTGAGCTATAGGCGCTCGGTAGATGAAGGAGGACTTTTAGTGTGTTATATGTAACATGTAACATACGCCAGTTGCTGAGAATATTCAAATTCATTACTGAATGAGTGCTACGTAGATGCTTGAGTGACTACTGTTTTTTCAAAGTCTACCATTCTTTCACAGTGGTTAATGAGGGTGTGAGAGCGTACTCATCGGATCTGTTTCGCTGTATCACAGCTCATCAGTACGGTTAGACATATATAAATATATGAGAAACTTAAATATACAGATCAGAATTTGACAATATGATAGAAAAGAGGGAAAGTATTGTTATGAATAATCAAGAGTGGACTCCGTTTAATTTGTCAGTCTCCTCTTTGAGAGAGCCATTTCCGTTTACTGATACTATAAAAGGACTCTATTAGCGAGCCTTTTATTCTCAATTTAATAAAGCTTTCTTAAAGCCTATACCTGCGTACTTTTGTCATTACACTTATTTCAATCCAACGTTTCACTTTTTATTAAAGCTTCTTCAGAAACCGAAAGAAAAAAAAAACAAGGGTACAGACAAGTGTTTCTACAAAAACATGCACTTTACAATTTAAAATATACCACGTATATACATTTAAAAATTGTCTATTGTTTTAATACAAATGACACATATCTGACCAATAACAACTAAGCCCAAATCGCTACATACCATTTTTCTGGCTTTGTTTTTTCTCGGTCTCTGAAAAAGTTTTAATAAAACTGATTGAGATACATTTTCAATTTCTTCCTTTGTCAATTATGTACATACGCACACACACACAAAGATGTATAACACTTCTATTCCATACCTGCGTTCAAAATGCAAAATATTTTTAGAGGGGTTGAAGTGCCCGTATATTCATGAACTATATTTTAGGTGAATTATTTATCTAAACAAATTTCTTATCGCGTTTGTTTCTTGTCTCTTTGCCGATGAAGAAAGTCTGCTTAGTTGTGACTGCGGACACACGGGCATGACTTAAAGCTAACAAACAGGAATCAAAAACTCTTACACTATATTCGAAGACAAGTCATATATATATATATATATATATATATATATTAAATGAATTGTTTGAACATTATTTTTTATCGATACTCGTATTTAAGTAGATATTTTGTTTTTAATTAAACAGTATTATATATTTATATCTACCGTCCTGATTATGTACAATAAATTTTTACTACGAAAATGTGTGTCATTCGGCAGGATTTTCGTAATAAATATTTATCGTAAATAATCAGGCCAGTAGATATAAATACATAATACCGTTTAATTAAAAACATAATATCTACTTAAATACGAGTATCGATTAAAAATAATGTTCAAACAATTCATTTAAAATTGTCAGTTGTTCATAGCCAAGTTTCGTTAAAAAAATTCGTTAATTTCCGTAATATATATATATATATATATAATACTTAGTTTTTGGTTCTAATAGGGTTAGACCAGTACACATTTGTATTAAAAAGTGTTCTATACAATTATATTCTAGAACTTTTGAATATTTTTCATTTATAAACCAGTTTTTCGCTACCTTGGTTTCCACCATGAGTGGTTTCTTCAGGCGGTTTTTAACTTTTACCGTTTTTTCTTTTTAGAAGACTCTTGGAACGGTCCTTTATTTACACTGTTACAAGAGCGTTCTTAAAAAGAAAAACAGTAAAAGGTAAAATCAGTTATTAAGAATCGCCAGAAGAAACCACTCATGGTGGAAACCAAGGTAGCGACATAACTCGTTTATAAATGAATATATATATATATATATATATAATACTGTTGTCATATTTGGTCGGCTGTCTCTGCTATTCATTTCATTGTTCCCGACACGCTCCAAAAGAGAATCTGTATTATCATTAGCCCCGACCTGACAGATCGACTCCAGGCACTTTATTACCTACGGCATGTGGTTTCCCTCTGTCTATTCTACAAATTTTTCCATGGCTTCTGCTTTGACGAGCTCAGATCATTGATGCCCCCTCCACAAGAATTTACTCGAGCAACCAGACTGGCACCAAGGTAAATCAACCAAATGCAGCTGCCGCTTCTACACTCAGCTTCTTTTCTCGCACTTTCCGCCTATGGAATTAACTTCCGTATACATTTCTTTCCTGACGGCTACAATCTTCAAAAATTTAAATGCAATGTCAATTCCCATCTCTTGTCCAATTGACTCCAGTCTTTCTGTCGTCCTTTTTCCATCACCTAGTCTATCTTGTTCTTTTCCTTTCACATTTTACCCTCGCAACTGTCTTCACACTAGTATCCCCATCTTTCTTGTTGCCCTTCTCTGACACTCCCTGTAACCGGTTTGTCTTTCTCTTCGCTCTCCTCCTGCTTAAACTTTCATTCTTGTCTTATGTGACCTCATGTGCACTAGCGGTGGTGCAAACTTGCTTGGGCGAAACAATTATATGTTTCTGGATTCAGCAATTGTCCAACACCTGCTGGAAAGTCAAGCATGTGCCTCCTCGTATGAGGACAATTGGTTTTCTGTTTTGCACAGTGCTCGATCGGCATATCATCTACGTGTTTTGGAGGCTATTTGCCTGAAAATCCAGCAGCCGAGCCTGTGCAGACAGAAAGAGCGTTTCCTCCGCTCCTTACATTTACTGGAGAGTTTGTGAGTGTCACACTTTTTCTTTTTTATTTCACTCTTGTGGAATTATATGTATTCACCCCCTTACATTTTAATATTTCTTTTGTTTTTTTCCATTAAAGTTTACTTTTAAACGAGTTCCATCTTCTCCCAGTATTTTATGTAATCCTTTGTTTTGTCCTACTTTGACCCTTTATAATTAAGCCAACGAAACCCTTGATAAGTGATGGCCGAAAGGGTCCTCGGGTTTGGGATAATTATGACGTCTATTCTGTTTAAGGTTATTGGTGTTTTCTGTGAGTACAAATCATTATTTATATGTATATGTGAGTGTAATACCATCAAAATCACCAAAGAAAAAAAGCTTTGACCTAATTATAATTGACGCAAATGATTATGTTAGAGTGACCATTAATAATGCAGCGGAAGCAAAAATAGAAATTAACAGACTTATAAAGAGATTAATATTCAACACAGGTAGCTGTGTTTCTAATAAAAATGTAGGTAATAATGATACCAGTAATAATTTATCAACAAATAGAAGTGAAAAAAGTTCTACTTGTTTGCTTATATTGAAAAATAAATAAATGGTTATAAATTAAAAAAAAAATCTTTAAAAATTAACTTTTGCCATTAGTGTATATTTCAATTTATTTTTTTTTCAGTTGTGTCATTTTTACTTAAATTTATTTTCCAAGAACATACCGACTAGACAAATATGACTTACATGACTTTTACTTTTGTCCACTAACGGCAAACAATTTAGAACTCCCCTACTCTTCTTATTCTATGTGCCCTGTCCATTCAGGACGTAGGCGATCATGGTTCTCCATGTCTCCCTATCCCTGGTGGCTCTTAGTATGTTTGCTCCTGTTACACCTTGCAACCCCCGTTCCGTCATCCACCTGCTCAGACCCTGCAAATATGTTATCCGCTGCCTTTCTTTCCTTCTATCTGGCCTGTCAGTATCAGGTTCTCCAAGCTCTTATTTCCTCATTGCGTGTCTCAGGAACTTCAGTTGTCTCTTCCTGATGCTCTTATATTTCCTTATTTTCCTATATTTATCCTCTTTTTGAACATTTACATAACATAATGGTTATTGTCGACGCGGAACGACTAATCGGGGTACCGAGTTCCAATTCCAGTTGAATTCCTCGCATTCACTTACGCACAAATACCTTTGGGAAAGATATTAATCCGTTTCTTCCCTCCAGTTATGAGTTAAAAAATAAGACAGATTGTCTTGGCTGGCAACCGTCTACTGCAGACAGCAATAGCAACCTACTCCGGGATAATGTTCTGCTCAGTCAGTCATGTCTCTTTCGAAACATGATCGCCTAAAGCGTGTATCCTGTATGCCACTTAACTGACTGAATGATTATTGTAAAGCCGTTTCCTTAAAAGGAAACACTCCGTATTCATTGACCGAACTGCTACTGTTAGTTGTAATTTATAATATCTCTTGAAACAAAAACAATAGGTTTCTCATATTTAGTAGTTTATAACCAGTGTGAAAGAAGAAAAACTCTGAATTCAAAATCGGTAAGGTATAGAGCTGTCAACCGCATGCCGAAAAACCCTATTTACTACGGAAACTACTACAGCAGAACATAGCACGTGGAAAATGTAGACATTATAGGGTAACAGACATGTTAAATGGGGAAGATGGCAACAGTGACAATAATGATGTAATATCGAAAATCTGTCCAACAAAGAATTGGGTAGACTTGAATATATGTTGGCATTTAACAGACAAAAGGCAGTAAAACTTTGTCCTGATTTTAATTAAATCAGAATGTGAATCTTTTCTGTTTGTTCACCTCCAAATAAAAAATAATTCATATTAACTAAATTTCGCACCAAATTCTTCCAGACACTCTTCCATCAGGTTGGATTGACCATTGCGATCGCCTCAAATGTTAGCAAATCCTGTGCTCAATTTATAAATGCGGTGTCTACACCGGTGATCACTCCAATAAACAAGCCTAAAACAGATTTTATTATATTTTTAAATTGTAAAGAAAGAAAAAAATCTTTTTAAATACTTTACATATCATCCGCGCTTAAATGCAAATAACTACCTGATTTTTGGTAATTTTTCATTCTGCTGTTGGAATTGTTGCGACGCAAGCTAAATATTTTTTGTACAAAAATTTACAATTTCAAAAGAGTGCCAAAAATTTAATAAAACAGAAAACAAAATTTTATTTACAATTTATAATTTCTTAGTTTACATTATTTGGGGTGAATTAAAAGAAAAGATTCCACATTTTTTATATAAAGAATTTTTCGTTACTAAAATGAAACTAATTTCATAAAAAAAGAACCAGTCAGTTAAGTGACATACATAATACACGCTTAGGTGATCATGTCTCAAAAGAGACATGACTGATTGGGTAGAAGATTATACCGCAGCAGACTGCCATTACTTTTTGCGGAAAACTGGTTGCCAGTTAAGACTATAGAACACAATCTGTTCTGTTATTTAACCCATATCAGGAGGGAAGAGACGGATAATATATTTCCCAAGGGTATTTGCGCGTAAGTGAATGTACGGAATTCAGCTGGAATTCGAACTCGGTTCTCCGATTTCTTGTTCTAGCCGATATCCACTACACTACAATTCACAAAAGTAATTGATACCGGAAAAAAGTTAACAAAAAGAACTGTATGCAAACATTGTACACCCCGTGAATTCGGCGAATACTAAACACTTCAAGTAACTCGGTGTATGGTTCACGTATAACATATATGCTAAACATAGAAGGTGATGAAATTAAACGTAGAATAGACTATACCATGTGTAGTTTCGGCCCCAAAACCGCAAATTCCTGATAAAACATAGTATTAAGCTGGAAAGTCTTGTCATATTCTTAAGTAATCTCGGTAGATCGAGACTTATATATGGATGTCATGCACGGCCTCAAACCTGTTCAGAGATTTCTAAACTCCCGACTGTATACAACCGCTTGCTTTGATCAATCCGGCCTCTTCAGGTGCTAGAAATTACGAATTGAACGCTTTATTACAATCATTGGGTTATATAATTCTCATTCCTTCTATTAAGCCTCTTTTGATAGTCATGTTATCTCCCTCTAACCCGACTCTAAGTTACTTGTTCACCACTACTGTAGCCTCACAACTCTTTGGGTCAAGTCACTGGAACTAACCAGCATGGGCCATATGTCCTTAAGGAGAACAACTGAATTTATGGGACTTATAAACCTAATATTCAGTAATCTTTCAGTAACCATTTTTACCAGCGTCCATATTGCAATTTTTTATGTTAATGGTTAACTCTGGGACAAACATAGAACAAATGACAACCAAGATGAGGACAATAGTCCAAATAATATAAATAGTGTAAATACTACCTCATCTCAGAAATAAAAACACATATTCAATTCTTAGTTTGACAGATTTTTAATATTATATCTTTTAATTTTATATGCCTTATTGTCACTGCTCGCATCTTCCTCGTTATACCTGTCTGTTATGCTGTAGAGGCTCCATCTTCCAAGTGCTACGCTTTGCTGTCGGGTCGTCCGTAGTAAATAAGGGATTGAGGCGTGGGATTGCTAGCTCTACGCCTAACCGATTTTGAATTCAGCGTTATTCCATCTTCCACACTGGTTATCAACTAAAGCTTGGGAGTCTAGTCTATACTGTTGTAGTGTGATGCCAGAAAAAATGCGTTGCAAACCATCAAAGATGTCAGATGCACCATGGATTGACTTGTGATCACTTCCAGCTGCCGAATAGAGAAACGAACTTCTTACCTGCATCTGGTTTTTGAAGCCTGTGAAAGATTTTTTTAATGCAGTCAATATTCTTTATTCTCAAATAGTTTCTCGTATAGCACAAACGATGCAAGGTCCGCGGCTGTAATCTAAGTTTCATCTGCGATTAAAATGACTATTAAATTTATGTACTGGCAATATTTATAATTTTGGGAGGTTTATTTTATTCGCTTTTTATATTTTAATTTGGGACACAAGAAAAAGCCAATTCTGATGTTTTGAAAGTCTTCTGTTTAAATCGAAGCCTTGATTCATTAAGGCTAACGAACATTTTCTCGCTGAAACAGTGCTGGAATTATAAAAGAAACCTAGAACCCAAAATTAATTTACGGCCACATCATACTGAAACACCGGTTCTCGTAGGATCATTGAAGATAAGTCAATATAACGTAATTATGTGAGTGACTGTTTGAGAATATCAGTTCCTGCAAGCTTATATATACGATCAATCAACTTTAGTAAAGTCGAGTCTACTTAGTATTTTTCAATGGGAAACCGCTTGGGATGCTCGTTGTGATGCAGTTGATATCGGCTTTCGAGAAATGATCAAAGTATTGATTCATTAAGGTTTAAGGCCACAGCACGCAGAAACACCGATTCTCGTAGAATATTAGAAGTTAATCAACGTCAAAACTAGTCAAGATGCATAAGAGATTTGAAATACTACTAGGTGCCGCAAGCTTGGATATGCAGATGATGTAATGGTTAATGATTTCGAGTTGTTAATTAGTTCCAATTCAGTTACGTTCGTTATATTTCCTTCCGAGCAAAAACTCTTGGGAAAAGTATACATTCCTTAGATGTGCGTTGTAGTGCAGAGGATATCGGCTCAGAACAATAAATTAGAGAACCGTGTTCGAATTCCAGTTGAATTCGTTACATTCAGTTACGCACAAATACCCTTGGGAAAGGTATTAATCCGTCTCTTCCCTCCAGCTATTTGTCAAATAGCAGGACAGATTGTGTTCTATACCATTGGTATAGTCTATTCTATGTTTAATTTCAATACCTCTTATGCTTAGCATATATGTTAAACGTGAACCACGCCGAGTTATTTGAAGTGTTTAGTTTTCACCGAATTCACAGGGTGTACAATGTTTGCGTAGAGTTCGTTTTGTTAACTGTCTTTCGGTGTCAGTTACTTTTGTGCATTGCGGTGTAGTGGATATCGGCTAGAACAAGAAATCAGAGAATGGAGTTCAAATTCCAGCTGAATTTCTTACATTCACTTACGCGCAATTACCCTTGGGAAATTTATTAATCCGTCTCTTCCCTCCTAATATGGGTTAAATAACAGAACAGATTGTGTTCTATAGCCTTAGCTGGCAACCAGTTTTCCGCAAAAAGTAATGGCAACCTACTGCGGGATAATCTACTACCCAGTCAGTCGTGTCTCTTTTGAGACATGATCGCCTAAGCGGATAGTACGTAATGCAATTAACTGACTGATGCATTCATTTGTTCTCTCCCTAGCTATGTGTTAATTTTTAAGACTTGTATCACTTAAATGATTATTGTTTCCAAAAAATTATCAATATATTTTCTGGTTTTACAAAAGACTTCAAAGTTTGAAAAATCGTAGAAAAGGAATCAATGATTCATTAATAGAAATTCTTGACATTAACATAAGCATTGCTTTTTAAATATATGGTTCTGTTACCCTTCCGAGCTCTCACGCGATGTGACGTCATAGAACCGCATTACAAATTTACGAACTGCGTTTGCTATTTTTGGTAACTGTTATTGTTGCTTAGCAAAGTTTTATGTCGACACAAGATAAAATCGTCGCTGATGGTGGATGCTTTTATGTTAAAGTTGTAAGCTTTCAGAAAATGGCTCATGTGAGCCAAAAGCTTAGAACCAACTTAATAAAAATTATCCATATATTAGAGAATTTTTGTCTTTAATTTCACCTGAAATTATAGCCAAAATACGATGTTTAGAACGGCTCATGATTAAACATAATAGACATTCATTGTCTCTTATATTTAACAGTATATGTTAAGATATATATATATATATATATATATATATATATATATATATATATATATATTCCCTCCTGTCACGTTCAGAAGGGAATAACCTGTGAAGAACCAGTTAATAATCCTCTTAAATATTTTGTTATTTTTTACGGCAGAGGCGTATTTGTTTCTTCATAGATTATAAAAGCTTAACTGTCTACAAAACGATACTTGATTGATTCAACCATATTGTCTATCTATTTATGATTACATGATTACACGTTGTTTGATGCCATTTTGTTTGTCTTTAAAACTGTTCACGTCTGATGCGGTAAATATTTGATGTAAATTAAATTGAAAGCCTCAGTTTTGACAATTTGAAAAGGAGAAACTCGCGCGAGAATGTTTAGCAAAATTTACGTTATTCTCGTGTATATGTGTACCGATGATAATTCAACAAGAGTCACATCAGATCGAAAATTGAGTATTGCTGGGCCGGAGTTCTATAATCCTCAATTGCTTGTCTTGACAGAATTCAAAAGCGTCTTTACAAGCTTGAGCGTAATGATTTATTTTCTACACTACCACCTCTTTCTCACAGCCAAGTCGTCGCAAGTCTTGGCTGTGAGAAAGAGGTGGTAGTGTAGAAAATATTCTATTCTATGTCTCTTTTCACGGTAAGTATTCTATAGCGCTTCATTCCACATTTCCACCAGCCGTGACTTTTGTAGCTAAAACCCGCCAAGTCACATACACGGAAATGAATCACCCTCATTCTCTTCGTGTTTCTTCATTAAGCAGGAAATTTCACTCGGACAAATTCTTCCCAAGACCTGATAGTTTATAGAACGAACCTCTGACTGGATGTTTTCCTGGTCACAACATTCTTAATGTGCGATGTGGTGCAATGGTTATCGGCTCGGAAGGAGAAATCGAAGAGCCGAGTTGAATTATTTGCATTCACTTACGCGCAAATACCCTTGGAAAAGGTATTAGCTATTCTTTCTCGCTCAAGAATAGAAGGACATATTGGGTTATTTAGCCTTAGTTGGAAACCAGTCTACTACAAAAATAAATGGCAATCTTCTGTGGAAAAATCTTCTGCTGAGTCATTCATGAATTGAAAGTGACATGATCGCCCAAGCGTGTATCCCGTATAACACTTAACTGACTGACACTCTTAACCACTCCAATCGAGTGATAACTCTTCTCTTTCTTACATAACTTCATAAATTGCATATTTTACCTACACTTAAGCTGGATTACGGCCTATCACGTTGAGCCTGGTCAGTATCTTAGATGGGTGACCGCTTGGGAATACCAGGTGCTGTAAGCGTATAGTGACGGATGTGCGTTGTGGTGCAGTGGATATCGGCTCGGAAAGTGAAATCGGTGAGCCGAGTTCGAATTCCAGTAGAATACCCTTAAGCACTGGTACACTTGGGAAACTTATTAATCTGTCCCCTCCCTTCAGTTATGGGTTAAATAATAAGGGTAGGACTTGGGGTCCCTGCTCTTAAAAACAAATCCCAATGAATCGTGAAAAGAAAAACGTTGTAAAAATAAAATAACCTTACCCAAAATCACTGGTTATGACCTTAAAATGATCCCATAAGGATTGATAGGTCGTTAAGCCTAAAAAACAAACAAACATATACTTAAGCTACTATAACATCATAAAATAACCTTCTACATTGACTGGCCTTGTGTTGGTTGCATAGTTAGTAAAGAAAATCAATATCTTTTTCTTATATAATTATTGCTTTCATATGCTGGTTGTCTAACGATATATTTTTTTTAATCATTTCACCCCAAGCAAGGCATTCCATTGCCACTATTTCGCTTGGGGATACATAGGGGGGAGGTAAATAGGAAGAGTGGTTAGATATAGGAAATATCAGAAAGGGTGTGATAGATAATTGGGTGGGTGGGAAGAGTGTTTGAAAGAATGGAGGCGGGTTAGTTTGTTAGGAGGTGTCTAATGACCTTACATTTAAACTCCTGGAGATTGTAGCCGTCGGGGAAGCAGTGATGTGGAAGAGAATTCCACAGTCGAGAAGTGCGAGAAAAGAAACTGTTGGAGTAGAAGTTGCGGTTGCATTTTATCGGTTTCACTGTAAAAGGGTGGGAACTAGTTGCTAATCTAGTATCTCGTTCAAATTCGAACCTAGGGGGCACCAGTGATCTAAGTTCATCGGAGCAGAAGCCGTGAAAGTATTTATAGAAGAGACACAGGTAAGCCACGTCGCGCCAGTGAGAGAGAGACTCAGGCGGTCTGCTAAGTCGGTATCGATCACATTACAGACCCTCCGCTGTACCTTGTCTCGAAGCTCAAGGAGAATAGCAGGGGCACCCGACCAGATATGGCAACAGTATTCAATGCACGGGCGGATGGTAGATTTATAAATATGCAGGATAGATATCAGAGTAGAAATTGGAATAAGCGATCCGATTTCGAATACCAGCCAAGCCACCTGCGTTCAATTTTGCACAAATATATTTTGAAAGGCATGAATATGTCTCTTCTCGTCGGTTGATATGGATTAAATAACAGAGTGAACTTAATTTATAGATTTAGGTATCGACCATTCTGAAAAATGTAAAATTCTAAATTCCGAATTTTCAGTAACTTTACAAGGAAATCATGGGAAATCACGGATAAAGATAATTAAAAAAATGATTCGACGAGGAAATGTGACCACCCACGTCCAGACAGGCGAGAACAGGACATTTAAATATTAAATAGGAGTCAACATATTTACCAAACCAGACTGTGTCTAATAAAAGACTATACAGGAGAAGCATTAACAAAGATCTAACTAATATGTGTCTGATCTGCAAATATATAGATTTATTCCAGTCGTCTTAAGACACAAAGCGACAACGATTAAGCAAAAATCAATAAATAATAATGACCTTTTTCATAACTGCATAAGAACTGTGATAGTGCTCTTGACATTTCTGGAGAAGTCCATTATTCATTTGGTAGTGGATCCAATTTACACTTGTGGCAATCGCAAATATTTTTCGATATTTTCGCACCCTGTCTGACCTTCGCTACCCTTTGTACCCAAGTACACATATATTTTGGCTGCTTCGAACGAGTGTTAGGGTCATTAAATTTAAAAGCTCTTACCAAATAGTCACGAGTTGCTCCTCCTATGCCAAATAGAAGAAAGATATTTTTCTTTGTTTACATAAGCATTATCTTAAGTGAATTTTTTACATAAAATATATCTTAATATCATTGGTGGATAATTATTTTTTTATTAAAGTGAAGTCAGTCAGTCAGTTAAGTACCATGCGCGATACACGCTTTGGGCGATCATGTCTCCAAAGAGACATGACTGACTGGGCAGAACATTATCCCGCAGTAGGTTGCCATTGCTTTCTGCGGTAGACTGGTTACCGACCAAGGCTATAGAACCCAATCTGTCCTGTTATTTAACCCATAACTGGAAGGAATAGACGGATTAATACCTTTCCCAAGGGTATTTGCGCGTAAGTGAATGCGAGGAATTCAACTGGAATTCGAACTCGGTTCCCCGATTTCTCATTCCGAGTCGATATCCACTGCGCCACAACGCACATCCCTAAAGTGAAGTAGTTATACTAAATCTTCCCGCTTTTATGGATGCCTCAGTCATTTATGCAAATTTTGCCACCATTACTTAATTAGCTTAAGGCACTAAATTATCTACATCACTGTGTATTGCACAGGCGATTTTGTGTCTTTTTGGTCGGGAGTACAGACCATTACAACTGGAGTATTTACTTCTTCTTCTATTATATGTCCTGTCCCTTCAGGACGTAGACAATCATGGCTCTCCACGTCTCCCTATCCCTTGTGGTTCTTAGTATGTTTGCTCCTGTTACTCCTGGCAACCCCCGTTCCGTCATCCACCTGATCAGGCCCTGCAAACATGTTATCCGCTGCCTTCCTCTGTCTCTCTTTCTGGCCTGTCAGTATCAGGTTCTCCAGGCTCTCCTTCCTCATTGCGTGTCCCAGGAACTTCAGTTGTCTCTTCCTGATGCTCAGTATTAATTTCCTTTTTGTTGCCATTCTTTCCAACACCTCATCGTTGCTTGCATGAATACGTCTCTTCTCATCGCTCGATATGGATTAAATAACAGAGTGAACTTAATTCATAGATTTAGTCCACGGAGTTCTAGAAATGGTAAAAAATAAGGTTTATAAATGCTTAAGTTTAATACAGTACTGTTAAAATATGGTTATACTTTCATCTAAATACCTCCAAAACTTCGCTAAAATATAAAGATGATTTATTAAAAAATCCACAAAATGATATAATAAAATGTTATCAAAAATATTTTATACAAACATTGCCTATTTTTATAGAACCCTAGCAATATTGGTTGAGTATTTTTTCCTTCAAACCAGACATTGAATATGTACGGCGGTGAAAACCCCATTTATCGGAAAATTCTTTAAAAAATCAAATAATTATCTAATTTTAATTAACATTTCTGGCCTTTTTTAAAAAAATGAATACACTTATTTAGAAATTTTCATTTTTAGAAATCTTTTGAAAAAATATCCTCTATATATCCGTCGATTTTTTTTAAAATTTTTATGAAATTTTAAAGAATTTATTTTGTATGGCAAATGTTTGTATTTGTCATTGAAGATTACAAATCACCAATGTATTTTGTTCAAACAGAAGTTACAATAAATCTGTCCTGAATTTAAAAATTAAAATGACAGTTTTTTTTTATTAGTAGCTTTTATGAATAAAATATGCTATGGACATTGCTAGCTTCAGCGAAAGTAACTTTTTTCATTTTAAAAATGTTAATTCGAATAATTTATAAAAGCTAAATCTTCGAAAGTCCTGTATTAATTTGTAGCAGCCAAGTTATAATTATTGTTATTAAAGTAAATTTGTATTTTCTAATTATAAATGGAACGCGCTCTACAATTCAAAGGTCTATCGTATTTTGAAAAGAATATTGATTTTTATGTTTTATAGCCAGTCAATTTTTTTTTAAAAGAAACGTTCATGCACAATATTATCAGAAAAAAGGACAGACATCTTTATCAAATTGAAATTCTATTTTCTCAACAAGCATTTTCGTATAAAATGCTAAAAAGGCAAGGCATCCAAAACTAGGATATCGATGGAACGAGACATCGGGGAGTTGTAAGGCCCAGAACTAAGTAGTTTAGATAATTTTCATAACATTTCTAAATGAGTGTTGTAAATTCGCTGAACTCATTTTCTGTTAAATATTTTAAATGTTTTCTGAGACTAACATTACAATAAAATGAACAGAATCATTAAGAACAGCCCCCAAGGAACTAGGTGAAAACCGTTTCAAAATTCGTAAATTGTAATCGTCGATCCGATTTCGAATACCAGCCTATCCTCCTGCTTCACTTTTGCACAAATAACTTTTGGAAATCCATCGCTTTTCGTCCTCCGCTCTGGATTAAATAGCAGAGTGTACTTGATTTATAGTAGATTCTAAATTCTGAACATACAGTAACTTTACCAGGAAATCGTGGCAAATCACAGATAATAAACGAAAAATGAATATGCAAGGAAACTTGAACGCCCATGGGTCCCCAAAATGTATCCGTTTACAGTTCGCTAAAAGTGTATTGCAGTTATTAACAGATGCATTTGCCTATTCAAATTCTTACGGGGGACAGAAATATTTGGGTTCGGTAAAATGTTTATTAAACTCCTTTTCATAATGTTCATGTTTTTTAAAGGCCTTGTCTCCTCAGGTTCATCGAAATCCCTATTACTCATTTCCATTTAAGATCTTTGAATTGCTATGATTTATTAAGAACACAGTGGCGTGGTTTTACATTGCCATACCGACTGTCTTAAATCCAGTGTTTATTTTGTTCTGGACTGATTCACCAAGAAACCAATAAGAGATAGAGTCATGTCTTTTTTTTCGTAGATGACGCAACAGAGCAGACCGAAACTTGAATTCAGAATCTATTATCTCTTAAACTGGATTAAAATGATGTATTTTTAAATTCATGTTCCTTCAGAACTGAAAATCTGCATAGCATTTGTCCGTTTAGTATCATTGTATTGCCATGATTTATTGGGAACATATTGACGTAGTTTACCGTTGCCTTCTCGACTTTACTGAATTCATAATTTATTTTCATTATGCCCAGGAGACTATTGACTTGTAAAAGACACTCCAGTACGTAGTCACTACGAATAATTCCGCCATGTCTCCATTGAAGGTTTTCTAGAGAGGAACCTCTTTTCACCAATCTGTGATTAGTTTGGTGGAATAAATTCCATTCATGGTTCTCTCTCAGCAGACATTTTTTTCCTATTTATTTTCTGAATCCGATATCTGGAACGTCATTGTTCATACACGTTCCCATACACTTTCAACCATCACTCACAACTTATAAGGAAATACCGTCATCATAATCAACAAATATCGAAGATAAAAAATAAAATTAGAATTATCATCTGGAATTGCTATCACTTTTTCTATTTAAATTGATTATCAAATGAAATGTCTCCCAATTTTTTGTACTGAAAAGCCCCCTGCAGGAAGTCTAGTCTTTGTAAAGTTTATGAATGATTTGACTCTGAGGATGGGACAGGATATGCATTGTGGTGCAATGGATATCGGCTCGGAACGAGAAATTGGAAAGCCGTGTTCGAATTCCAGTGGAATTCTTTGCATTCACTTACATGCAAATACCATTGGGAAAGAAATTAATCCGTCTCTTCCCTCCAGCTATAGGTTAAATAGAATGACAGATTTGATTCTATTGCCTCAGTTGGCAACCAGTCAATCGTAGAAAGTTATGGCAACCTATTGCAGGAATATCTTCTGCCTTGTCAGTCATGTCCCTTTCGAGACATGATCACCCGAGCGTGTATCACGTATGGCACAACTGACTGAATGGAATGCAGATTTTTTAAATTGTAAGAAATTACATAGATTTTAACAAATGTTTAAATTATTTTGTATAATAATATTTTCTAAAATGTTTTTGCGATTAAAAATGCATTAAAAACAATGAAAAATATGCAAGATTATTATTTAATAATCATTATTATAAAATAGTAAATGTTGGAACAATTTTCTAACTGAGGAGTTAAAAAGGGACAAGTAAATGTTGTACTACAGAAGGATACTGAGAATTCTATTGACGAGTCGAGTAACGAACATGTAAATAGCAACAAATGGAAGACTTATACTCACAATCAGGAATAGACAGCTGATAGCGACTTCGGCATATAATGGGGCTGGTGGGCTTTAAAAAATTAACCTCCATGAGACATACTGTGAGTGGAGGAGATATGGGAAGGTTGCGTGCCACTCAGTAGAGAAGCTTCTGTAAAAGAATGACGGAATGGGAGGCAAAGGGGTTAGCAATGGGTGAGAAGATACTAAAAGGTAGAATAGGTAGTTGTGGAGAGTCATGGTTACCTATGTCCTCAAAAGACGCGAAATGTATATATTTCGGGAATATCAAATATTTTACTATTTTAATGCATTGTATTTTGTTGTTAATTATAATTTTCAAGTACTATTTCTTTAATTTTAATTCTGTTGTAGCTCTCAGAATGTTATTCAATAATTGCTGTTAAGTAGTGCGAATCTAATCTACATCTAAACTTATTTATAAATGGAACATTGTCTGTGTGCTTGTCTGTGTCCATTACCTATAGATTCCGAAACGACTGAACCGATTTACTTGAAAATATCGAAAATCGAAAATCTTTAATCAAAAAAATCGGATTATAGAAGGTGTGGTCCGATTTTAATCAAATTTGAAACACTCATAGACAAAGACATAAGAAACGATATTCAGAAGTTTCATGGTTGCAGTTCTTACAATAGTGCAGAAAATCGATAATATTTATATATAAAAGGCAAGATGTGTGTGTGTGTGTGTGTGTGTATTTTTTCAGCCCTTTTATTTTAGTTTTTTCTTCGGGTTTTGCTCTAAGACGGTATAATTGTAGTTCTTAGTCTCAACCATGATACCATTTACTCAGAGGACTTATTTATCCTTCAAAATCCAGTTTACGACAAAAAAACTTATTTGATATCGATACCAAGAAATCAAAATTTGTCTTACATCCATTCAATTTTTTTTCAGTCTACAGTTTCGCTTTAACTGGAAACGACTATTGCTTTTTAGTCTTTCGTGCCAATGTCCAAAGAGTCTGAACTCCAGGACCATGGATTAGTTTTAAAGCTTTGATTACACCCGAGCAACGCCGGGCTATACTGCTAGTTATAAAAAAAGAAGGAACATTGGTATCCATTTCCCTGGGAAAGTTTGCCATTCAAAAATAACTGTTTTACCGATTATGTTACGGAAATTACTGGTCAAAAGCTAAAAACTTATAATCCAGCTTTCATTTTTTTTGTTTTCTCCATCATCACCATCATCTATGTGCCATGTCTCTTCGGGACGTAGGTAGTCATGGCCCTCCACTTCTTCCTATCTCTTAATGTCCCTTCTGTTATTCCACTCAATTCGTCTGTAGTATGCTGTATTCCCTGGTCCCTCTTCTCCTCTATCCATTCTGAGAAACATCAAGTTTTCCAAGCTCTCCTTCCTTATTCAGTCAAGTGCCATACGTGATATACACTTGGACGATTATATTTCGAAAGAGACATGACTGACTGGGCAGAAGATTATCCCGTAGTAGGATGCCATTGATTTCTACTGTAGACTGGTTGCCAGCCAAGGCTGTAGAACACAATCTGTCCTGATACCTGTTATTTCACCCATAACTAGAGAGAAGAGACGGATTAACATCTTTCCCAAGGTTATTTGCGCGTAATTATTCCTTTGTTACATTTCCCAAAAAGTTCAGCTGTCTATTTCTGCTATCAGTTTCCTTTTTGTGTCCATCCTTTCCAAAACCTCGTTATTGCTCAAGTGCTCCGTCTATGTTATTCCCTGCTTATTAACAAGCTGAAAATGACGGTTTGAGATTTGCTTAAAAAAGGTAGAGAAACAGAATGAAAAATGAAAAATTGAAAAATAAATAAGAACAAGATGATATCCCTAGACAAAAGCAAAGTCTACCTCTGTAGACTATATAATGGGTTCAATTCAGAATTCCCTGTAGGTTACTCAGATCGATATGCACCTGATGAAGGCCGGAGAGCACAACGTCCGAAACGTTACGATGACAACAAATAATAGTGAGGATACTAGTTAGGATATAAATAGTGTAAATAGAATGAAATAATATTCTGATAAAAATTATTAATTATGGATCATCGATCTTTTTTTTTACCATGCAATATGTATCTGAGAAAATTATGCAAATATGAGGCCAGAGAAGGAAAACGAGAATAAAAGACTAAACATCACTTTCAAGTACAACAATTTGAATATCTGGGAAATGTTTTAACAGTGTTTGAGTTTGAGTTTTGTTTAACGGCATATCAACCTTTGTGGGGTCCTGGGCATGACGGTAAACTGCATCCGGCAGCAAGGCCTCTGATTGGGAGATTGTGAAGAGCATAGAAAGACCTCTTAATTGCTGTTGTTCTCAGGTCTACCCTGACCCAGAGTAGTAACAGTTGTTAGGGTCCTAGCTATGGTCAAATAGTCAACCTCAAACTAGGGTCAAAACACTATGAAAGTATAAAAAATACACTTTTTTGTGTAAATTTTGCTAGAATCAAAGAAAAGAGTAGTGAACTGTGATGCAATATTAACCATTCAATATGAAAGTAGATCTCATTAATCTCAAAGTTGAAGAAGACAGTTGAAGCAAATAAAATGTAACAATGCTGAGAATACCCTGGATTGAACACGTGAAATTCTAGGGAAAATGGAACCAAAAAGCACTTTATACTTAACATCATAAAGATTTAGTTGAAATTTCTGCAAAACATAATGAGAAAATTTAAAAAAAATGGATACTCACAGAACAGATTAAAAGCAAATGAGACAGAGAAGACCACCAGTCCAGAGAGTATCACATATGTTTTCCTTAAGAATATTATCCCCGATACGAGCATAATTATTTAAGCGCTGCTGGTTGGCCCGATCTTGACAGCTGATATATTCTTCAATCTGAGAGCCCAGTGATGGGGGAAAACTAGCGGGTCACATACAACACCTCGAAAACCACATTCTATTATCGCCAGTTGGATGTTTCCAAAGGAAGGACCCGTGTCTTGGGCTCAAATCCACACCTAAAAAAAAACAAAAAAAACAAAAAAAAACAAAGAAACTCGTACATACGATTTACTATTAATGATGCTGAATAAAATGGTCGGTTGTTTGCACCGCTCTATCTTACGATTCTCTACCGTTAATAGAGACAGGACATGTCGACTATAGAGTACTGTTTCTAGACATGGACAATCCTCACTTTCCGTTCTCGATAGACTCCAAAAGGCTTTCCGCGTACTAGTGGGCGACGAATTAATTTTCATCCTACAACCAGCTTCTTACAGAGCCTCCAGATAAACTACATTCTTTCAGAGCTAAAACCCGCATTGCAGTGCACATTGTAGCCACTACTATTCCCTGAGTATTTTATTAGGAAAATTTAAGTTCAACGCGATCAACTTCTTTCCATGAACCACTGCTCCGTGGAATCGACTCCAAAAAAGTTTCGTTCCTGATCGCTACAATTGTAACTTGTTCAAGTCTAGGTTTAACCGTTATCTTCCACACCTTCCACATACACCAAGCCTTTTACTCTGTAACCCTCTACCGCGAGTGGCTCACCGGTTTTGTACAGGGTGAAAATCATCATCAAAAACAAAACATGTCTATTGTTTCAGTATATATCACAGATTTTCTTTCTCGAATGCAGCTCAATTTCAATGTCTTCGGTTTTTATTGCCATAACAGCCACTTTTTATTGATGCACTTGATTGATAATATTCTCACTTGTGTAGACTTGGGTTTTAATTAATTTGTTCTAAATTTTATATTATTACATTTTTAATATCATTCAGGAAAGTGGCATAACCCCAGAATAAAAAAGTTTCTAGAGACAAATGCATTAGATTTTTCATTGCAACATTTTGTAGATGTGAGTGTCGCTGCACGTGCTTTACTCCAAAATTAAAGCCACATATTTAATTATTTTGATCCAGCTTATCAGATGTTAGGGATATAGCAGAAGAGGTTGAACCTTTCTGTCATAACGGATAATTTGTTTGGTCTTATCACAGACAGCAGCTGAGCTACTGTCGGACCAAATAGCGTCTAACGTGTACGTGCGTACGAAGTCGGGTGGTGTCACTGAGTTCCTCGCCAATGCGGAAACAAATTGCACCTAAAGACACTCATCGATGATTCCTGGTTATTTATACTAAACGTGTAGTTTGAATATGGTGATGTAGCATCAGTTCAGTCCAATGAATGAGGATCTACACTGACAACCATGCATTCATTGCTGGCATACAGACACTTGATTATCCCTTGAAGAAGATACAGAGGTCATTGATAGTGACTGGATGGAAACATATCATTTTTAGAAGTAAACTTGTACAACTATTCTATTTCCATAGAAAGTGTTAAGATGAACGACATTCCTTAGTTCCACCAGTTTTAACCATCACGGCTAAGGCCCGTTATGCTACGAATATTGTAACGAATCTTCCTCGTTCCCTTCGTATTTCATTGGTAAGAAGTAAGTTTTACCCGAACAGATTCTTCTCCGCATCCACTGCTCTGTCGATCCGACAACTAAGAGGATGATTTCCCGATCACTACAACCCTCATCTGTTCATGTCTGGCGTTAGCCGTCATCTTCTCTACATATCCACATAAACTTTGCCTTTTTGTAAGACTATAACTTGAGTGGCTCTTGGGTCTTGTACAAGATGAACGTCTCCTTAATAAAACAAAACAAAAGCAAAATAATTAAAACTGTGTTACTTTAGTCTCTTTAGCTGCTGCAATATCTGCAGAAATAACTCATCATTTACCCATCACATCCAGATGGTGCATAGGGCAGCAACTTTTTGTTGCTGTAACAAAATGTTTTTTTACGGAGCAGGGTTGTTAGCCCTGAACCCAACCCCCAAACTTGGAGGACCGGTGGACCATTCTTACGGCACTGGTATTCCCAAATGGTCACCCATTTAAGTATTCACCAGGCTCGATGTTGCTTAACTTCAGTGATCGGACGGGAACCGATGTATTCAAGACGATATTTGTTTTTTAATCATTTCACCCCGAGCAAGGCGGAAACGCCACTGATGTGCAGGGGGTTACATAAATGTAAAAAGATTAATTAGAAAAGAGTGAGGAGTACAAACTAGTTAGAAAGGAAAAATAGAAAGCAGGTGCGATGACAGATACATAGGTGGAGAGAAAGGGAAGGTTATACAGGGGTGGGGAGAGAGCTAGTGTCCAGTGGTTAGTAGATGAATATTGACTTTGCATTTAAATTTCTGGAGGTAGCCGTAGACATAACTAATAGTTACTAATTTCGTCAATTTTTTTTTTACTCCCGTCTCAATAAGAAATTTACCAAGATTGACAAAGTTGACCTCGCTGCTTCTCCTGAAAATTACCTTCAATCCGTGGTTGTATAGGGTATTAAATGGCTTGTAAACTTCAATGCTTCGAAAATGAAGCTGCTCTCCTTTAAACACCACAGAGAAACATTCGTACTTACTTTTCTAGTAAGCAATGTACTGCGTCTCCTTGACCTTACTCTCTCAACCAACCTGAAGGAGAACGATTAAATCGAATTTATAGCTGAATCTACCGCTAGGAAATTTTGGTCATTCTATCGGACCTGAAAGTTTTTCTCGTCAGAATCTGTTTTGCACATTTGTAAATGTACAATTCGTCCGTGCATTAAATATTATTACTATACCTGGCCGGGTGCTCTTGTTATTCATCTCGAGGTTTTCGACAAAATATAGAAGTGGATCTGCAACGTAATTGTTCATGTCGTAGCAGCTCAACTTCAGTCATTTTCTCATCGACAGGATTTGGCTTCTCTGTTTTTTTTACAAATAGTTTCACGACTTCTACCCGGAGAAGTTTCTTTCCCTGGTGTTTCGACAATATGAATTTAATCGTGCTATTAGATTGATATCAAGGTCCCACCCTTTTCCCCTCATAATGGTCAAATCTAACCGTCACTTCTATTCTAACAGTATTTTTTCTCGCAGTTTCCTTATATATACTTGCTTCTCTGACAGCTACAATTTCCAGAAATTTAAATGCGACGTTTATTGCCATATTTTATCTCCTTAAACTTCACCCACCTATTAAATCCCATCCATTTCTTATCCTTTATTCGACATCCTCTCTACCCTGTTTTTTTCTCTAACTGTAACCCCCTCTGTACCTGTGGCAATCTTACCTTGTTTGGGTTAAAATCATTATATTAATAAAAATAAATTATCTTTTTCTAAAAGGAAAAAACGGTGTGAGCATAAAAAAAAATTGCTGTTAAAATTTAAAAACATGAACTCTGAGAAAAGTTATAACATAATGATTAACAAAAAACAAATAAGTGATATGGTATAATCAGCAAAAAAGTGTAGTTAATATTCCATTTTCACATACAAAAGACAATCACTGTTAAAGTGAATGTCGTTTTTATTAAATAACAACGTAAAATTTGGTATCACTGATAAAAATAATGCGTTTTTACTTATAATTTTGAAAAAAATATTATCTTACTATTAAAATAGTATTTTTATTATTATTTAAAAGTTTATAAAATTCCTGTATTAGGCATAGGATTCTACCTCTAACTAATTGTTTTCATCCATTTTGCTACGGCTATATCACAATAAGTTGGATGCTTTTATAAATCCATTTGTAATAGCTTATTTCGCGGGGCGCTGACAGACTGCTTTTCAGACCAAATTCCTCAAAACAATGAATGGATTAGATTTATCGAGACAAAAGTAATCATGCTTATGATGCAATTATTTGCATCTAATCCGTTCTACAATGTCAAATTGGCAGTTGATCTAGAAAAGATTATCTAATTTCTGTTGTTAACTAGAGCAAGGACTGGCTTGTTAAATTGAACGTCTCCAAATTAAAACTGTACTCTATTAATTATCTAAGAGAAATCGTTCTGTTTTTCATCATTACGGCATCTCCTAACCCACAGGCCAGTGACTCGTTGCGTTTTCCGGACATAAAATAGAAAAATTATATCGAATCTATTACTAATTTCCTGAGAATTGGACTTAGTAATAGATTCGATATAAGTAATGTGAGTAACTTTAATTTAAGCAACAATTATTCTATCCACGATATATATATATTGTTTAATACTAAGCTTTTAGTCCTAATGGGTTTAGACCAGCACACATTTGTTTTAAAAAGTATTCCTCACAAATATATTGTTGAACTTTTGTAATATTTTCATTTTTAAACGAGTTATTTCGCTACCCAGGTTTCTACCATGAGTGGTGTCTTCAGGTAATTTAAAAGTTGCCTGAAGACGCCACTCATAGTACAAACCTGGGTAGCGAAATAACTCGTTTAAAAATGGAATATATATATATATATATATATATATATATGTGTGTGTGTGTGTGTGTGTGAAAAGTGTTTGTATACAATTATAAATATCAATATATATATATATATATATATAAATATGCAATTTCTTATATATATTATATTGTTTACATATTATATATGCGTGGTACTTCTTTAACAGTGCTAGATATCAGTGATAGAACAGACATATTTGATTGTTTGATGATCACAAAACCGTGAAACCCAGGGTTACAAACTCACACCTATCTATATGAATATATATATATTGTCATCCGCAGACATATCTGTTTCGCCGTATCACAGCTCATCAGTACGGTTAGACTCCGATTGCTATATATATACTTTTTGGTCATAATGAAATCTTTTTTTGGAAGGAGAAGAGTGATTTAAAGAAATATGCAAAATTTATGGGAATAATATGTTGTCAAATCATGCTGATCGTGCTCAGGAGAATAATTTACTAAATAAAAATAATATATGTAAAGAGAACTGAGATTATAAAATTGTTTTAAAATTTATCTTCTAAGCAACAAGCACGGATAAAAATTTTCAATTTTCCTTTCATAGAAATAAATTTCCAATTTTGAATCATAGCAGTTTTGCATCAGCGCAATGGATTGATAAGGTTCAAGGCTGTGTGATACATCGTTGGTCATATGGGATATAGAAGAAGAGCGATTAAATAAATAAATAAATAAGAGCGATAAACTGGTTTGTAATTTCTCTTCAGAATAAAAAAAACGCTGATAGAGCGTAAGAAATTAAGATAAAACTGCAGCTCTTTCCATGAAATGACGTAGGCAATGAATAAAATATTTAGGCGCTTATAATCGGATAGAGTGAGTGAGAGAGAGAGAGAAAGAGAGGGAGAGAGAGAGAGAGAGATGGGGGAAGGGGGCGCTAATTTCAAGGTGAAATGAAAGAACAAAGCTTTATGAACGCTTGACAGGGGATTTGAAAGTTGAATAACTAGGGTAAAAAATTCGATGCTTTCACTGGAATGGCATAAACGGGACAAATTAAATGCTTAATTCTACTTATCTTCTCTCTCTTTCTTTCTTTCTCTCTCTCTCTCTATATATATATATATATATAGAGAGAGAGAGAGAATCTAAGCAAGAGCCAACAACCTACCACGGTTTTAGGCGAAACCGTGGTAGGTTGTTGGCTCTTGCTTAGATTTTCTGTCTTTGTTTGCTCTACTTTCGTATTGAGCGCTTTAGTGTTAGGGTTTTCGTCTTGGAGTTTTTTTCTTTCTCACGAGTGCTTGACTTTTTGTTCGTTTGTTTCTTTTTTTCTTCCCCTTCCTTTCCCTCCGAGTTCGTTCTCGGTGGGTTGCACAAGACGATTTAAATTATAGCTTAATTAATACTAGTTTCGCCAGGGTTAGTTCTGTGACTATTGTTATTGCTATTACTGTAGTTATTATATATATATATATATATATATATATATATATATATATATATATATATATATATATATATATATATATATATATATATATATATATATATATATATATATACCGGTTCTCGCTCGATCACCGAAGTTAAGCAAAGTTGAGCCTGGTCAGTACTTAGATGGGTGACCGCTTTGGAATACGAGGTGCTGTAAGCGTTTATTGACGGATGTGCGTTGTGGTGCAGTGGATGTGGGCTCGGAAAAGAAAATCGGTGAGCTGAGTTCCAATTCCAGTCATACACTCTGCATTCACTTACGCACTGGTACCCTTGGGAAAGGTATTAATCCGTCCCTTCCCTCCAGTTATGGGTTAAATATCTGAGGTCTGCTGTTTATGCGATCCGTGGCAAACTTCTGCACCGATTGTTTGTTATCAGCAGTTCCAAAAAGTGTGGACGGTGCTACGCAAGCCTTCACCACTCAAAACAATTACTTTGTGTGGCAGTGTAACTGTGTTAGAGACTCATACGTCGAAATCGACGAGAGAGTCCATAATATATATATTTAACTGTAAATTCAGTTAATATTTACGCGGGAGGGAATAGTTATTTCAACATGTCAGTTTGAGACGTGCATTGTCAACTCCGTTCAAACAAGGAATGTGGAAAAATTCATGTACCGGAGGCAGGGGTGAGTCAAAGAAGGGGTAGGGAATGTTGGTTACTATAGGGTTAAGCTATTAGGAACTGTAGTAGTAACATCGCTTTTGGTAGTGGGAGGCATATGGCTTGACCATTGGGTTAGTAGTGGTAGGTAGGAGGGAAAAGGTTACTAATTCACAAAATTTTAAAATCTGATTTATGAAAAAGAGAAAATTCTCTTGTGAATAAATGGAAGAAGGAGATAATTATTGAAATTTATATTTATTCCGGTGACGACATATGCTAACGATTTCTTTACGTTTATTCAGAAGTACATTCTGATATTGAAATTTCTAATTCTTAATTTTTTCTGTTAAATGTAGATTACATCTGTCACCTAAGCTATTAGTACTATATATATGTGTGTGTGTGTATTTTACACCTGAGTAATGTTTTCAGTCCTCAGTGGATGCCCTATAATCACATTATCAAAGTATTTATCGATAAGGGGTGCTCTGCCGTAGTTTAATAGGTCGCAAGGGGACTCGCAAATCAGTTACGGCTGAGTAGTGAGTTCGATCCTCACTAAGTGTTTTTTACTTTAGGCTTTGTGCCCCATGCAAGATACGCTTACGATATAACCTTATATATATATATATTTATTATTAAGCAGCAATTTGACGTTGTGTAATGTTTAGCAAACATGTCTGTCGAGATCACTTACAACTGAGTAATGGGTTCGATGTTCACTGGTTGCACCATACTTTCAGTTTTCTATCATATCTAAGCTATGCTTAAAATTCTTTTATATATATTTATCGATAAAGCGCAATTTGGCATGGTGTCATGGTTAGTAAGCATGTCTTGCTAGATTAATTACGACTGAATAGTGACTTCATTCGTCACTGTGTGCCCATACTTTCGGCCTGTGTCACATGAAACGCTTAGAAAATCACCTTATATATATATATATATATATATATATATATATATTGATAAGCAGAAAACTTGTCTCGCTAATCAATTACGATTGAGTATGTGGTTTTACAGAAGGATGGACAGAGCACGTGTGCAAGGATGCAGACGAGAAGAAAACTGATACTAAATATCAGGAAGAGACAAATGACGTTCCTGGGAAACGTAATGAGGAAGGAGGGCCTGGAGAAACTGATACTCACAGGTCGGATAAATGGAAAGAGAAACAGAGAAAAGCAGATGTATTTGTTAGGTCTGAGCAAATGGTTGATGAAGCGAGGCTTAGAAGAGTGACCAAGAGAAAAATTATCAAGAGCAACAAAAAACAAAGCGAAGTGGAAGTCCATGATCGCTTACGTTTTGGAAGAACACAGCACATAAAGAAGAAGAATTCTTGATCCTCACCGGGTTCCACATGCTTTCACCCTTGTGCCATATTCAACCTACCATTAGAAAATCCCCTTATATTTATCGGTAAGTGGAACTTCAACGTGTGTCATGGTTAACAAGCTTGTCTCCTTAGATCAGTTACAACTGCGAAGTGAGTTCGATACTAGCTTGGTGGATCTTATTTTAGGCTTTTTGCCATATCAGAGCTATGCTTTCTAAATATTTACATATTTATTGATAGACAAACTCTTATCATCGATTTCTGATATCAAAGTCGAAAAAATCAATTTTTTTTACAAAGGACGAGTCTTTTACTTTTCAGATCAGGAATAGACAGTTGAAGTTTTTGGGATAGGTAATGAGGAAGGATGGCTTGGAGAATCTGATACTCACAGTGTAGATAAAAGAAAAGAAAGACAGGAAACATCACCGCATAACATACTTGATGGTCTTAAGCAAATGGACGACAGACCAGAATTTGGGAAAACTACATGACAAAATATATATCTACAAGAGAGAGGAAGTTTTGGAGGGCTATAATCGCTATGTCCTGAAGAGACACGGCACATAAATGAAAAAGGAGAATATTAGTTTTATGGAAAAATAACCCTAATATGTGCGTTGTGGTGCAGTGGATACAGACTCGGAAGTTCGATTTCCAGTTGAGGACCTTGCATTCACGTATGAACAAATACCCTTGGGAAAGATATTAAGCTGTCTCTTCCCTCCAGTTATGGGTTAAATAACAGGACAGAATTGGTTCTATAGCTGGCAATCAGTCTACCGGAGAAAGCAATGGCAACTTACTGCGGGACAATCTTCTGCCCAGTCAGTCCTGTCTCTTTCGAGACATGATCGCTCAAAGCGTGTATCACGTATGGCATTTAACTGACTGACTGGATTCTTAGTTCCAGCGCTGAGTCAACAACAGTGTCTTCATTTTGACTTCCAGTTTCTAAATGAAATGAAATGGAAAATAAATAATGTTATGAATTCCTGATTTTGTCTTGAGAGTTCTACACCGAATGAACCAATATGAATATTTAAGGGGGTAGTTAAAAAAAAGCGGAATGAAAGGAATACAAATAGACTACAAGAAAACTGAATGCATGATACCAAAATCAAACAGGTACAAAAATTTAAATATCTGGGAAGCGTTTTAACAGAGGACGGAAAACGCGACACTGGGACCCGAAAGAGTATTGGCAAGGTCATTGATGCTTTCCAAAAGATGAGTAGAGTGTTAAGAGACAAGAAAATTTCGCTGGAATCGAAGAAGAGAGTACTTTTTATGTGATGTCTGTCCAAGCGAATCCCGGGCAATTTCATCAAAATGAAGAGATGTCTTAAAGCAAACGAAATTTAGTTCTACAGAAAGATGCTGAGGATACCATGGATGGAGCACACGAGCAATGACGAGGTTTTGGAGAGGATGAACACAAGAAGGAAACTAATACTTAACATAAGGAAAACACAGCTGAAGTTTTAGGACATGTAATGAGAAAGGAGGGCTTTGCGAATCCGATGCTCACGGGACAGATAGAGGGGAAGAGGGAAAAGGGAAAGCAGTAGACGCTTTATCTGATGGGCTTGAGCAGAAGTATGGTGGAGAGGAATTGAGTGGAATAACAGGAGAAGGCATATTAAGAGCGACATGGGGTAGGGGGGAGTTGAGAGCCATGATCACCTACCCCCTGAAGGGACACAGCAACGAGAAATAGAAGAAAGGACTGAAATGTTTTTTGAAATGTCATTTCCCTTAATGGTGCAGGCGATCATAGTTACTTTTCATAATTATCTATGAATGACCTCTTGCGAAAGATTTTTCCCGACGCCTTCTCCAGGGTTATACATTCAAAACCGTCATTTAATTAGTTGATTTTCTAAGCGCCGCTTAGATGTGGCACAAGGCCGAATATAGGAGGTACCCAGTGAGGATCGAACTCACTACTCAGTTGTAATAGGCTTCTTCTCTCACATTTCCCGCGTGTGGAACTCGCTTCCATAATGTTGCTTTCCTGACGGCTACAACCTCCAGGAATTGAACTGCAATGTCAATACTCATCTATTAACCACTTGACTAGTTTTTTCACCACCCCGTATATCTTTTCCTTTCTCTCCACCTTTGGAACTGTCATCACACCTGTATTTCCATCCTTCTCTTGCTTCTTTCTAACTGGTTCGTCTTCCTCTTGACTCTCTTCTTATTAATCTTTTTACTCTTATGTAGCCCCCTGAATATCAGTGGCATTACCGCCTTGCTTGGGGTGATACGATTAAAAAAAAGGTTCTAGTGAGACAAGCTTTGCTAACCATTACGCCATATCGAGGTGTCCAAATAGTCATTTAATTAGACTGGCTATCACACAGATTTAGAAACCGAGTTTACTTTATTAATGAAATCATAGCTAGTGATACTGTAGAAAAGAGATAAATTTGTGTTCGCCTCTTCTATTTTTCCCGCCGATAGTACATCATTAGACTTCATTACATTAACCATTTGTTATAGGTTCGGAGTATTTTGGCTTCCTAACATTTTATCCCAATTCCCAGTAGTTAAAACAAAAAGAAAAGAAAAAAAGAAGAAAAAATTTAAAGCGTTTATTTATCTTTTTTACTTTCGAACTTTTGTCCTCAACATTTTTGTTCTGTTTCATCATTTGTGTATAGATCTACGTAACCTGCAGCAAAATACGAAACTGAACCCCTTTTTTTTAGCTCTTGTTCTCGTTCTCGTTCCACTGCCCATATTTAAGAATCTGTCGTCTAATTCTCATTTTTAATCATTCAGTTAAGTGCCATACGTAATACACGCTTTGGGCGATCATGTCTCGAAAAAGACATGACTGACAGGGCAGAAGATTATCCCGCAGTACGTTGCCATTGCTTTCTGCGGTAGACTGTTGACGAGCAAGGCGGTAGAACCCAATCTATCCTATTATTTAACACATAACTGGAAGGAAGAGACGGATTAATACCTTTCTCAAGGGTATTTCTGCGTAATTGAATGCAAAGAATTCAACTGGAATTCGAACTCGGCTCCCCGATTTGTCTTTCCGAGTCGATATCCACCGTACCACAACACGTATCCTTTATTTTTAGTACCACTGTGTGGAACTGACTCTTGAGATGACGCTTCCACAAGCACTTCAATCGTACCCAACCCTAAACTATGAATATAAGTCTAGGTTTACGCCTTACCTTTTTATATCCTTACACTGCCCTTATTCTCTTCTCCGTTTTGATAAATAGCTCTCACGCTAACTTGAGTGGCTCATTCTCCTTTCACTTCACTATTCAACACAATCGCCAGGTTATTTCTTTTCTTGTCCGTCTTAAACTGTTTTCCAAGCTCAAACAAATTTCCGTTGTATTCCGTTGGTTAAGCGGAAGTTTCACTCAGACGGCTTTTCTTTTTGTGGAATGGACTCCTTAGACGTTATTTACCCGACCACAATGATTTTAATCTTTTCAAGGTCACGGTCAACACTTAACTCCCATATTTTCTTAATATTCTCTTCTTATTTATTCCATTTGTACAGCTAATACAGTAATCCTCCACTTTAAGTGCTTCTTAGACATTGTATTGGGGAACAATTGTACTAAAAAGTGTAATGTAATGGTTTTAAGTTGTTTTAATGATTGTAAGGAAAACAAAAATATATAAATCATAACATCATTTGAAAGTCATTTTTATTCTAATGCATTTCACTTAGTTCCTGCCACGACTTGATCACCTCTATTAAATTCATGGAAATGATTTATTTTCGTCTTTACTCGACTTTCAAATATGAGGTTATTTTCGTGTAATTACATGGCCAGTTCTGCAACTCTAAAGTAAAGCTGAGAGTAAGAATCCAATCGGAAATGGTCGCTACAACTGGAAGATTTGATTGAATAAACTGTAGCTCGATTTAGAGCAAACAAAGACGTAATTGCCAAGAATCTCCAAAAATAGTCGAGATAATCAGATAAAGTTGAAAATCTATCCAGCCACACGTTTCGTCCCCTGGATTAGGCGTTCTCATACTGAAATAAGAAACAAACCCTTGATTTTTTATAGTAAGATTCAACCTGGGAGTCACTTGAGGTAAAGGTTTAAATTAAGGGCTAGTTTATACGGGTAGAAGATAACGGTTAACTCTAGATCTGAACACGTTCAGATTGAAGTGATCGAGGAAACATCCTCTTGGAAGTCTGGTCCATAGAGCGATGCTTTGCAGGAAGAAGCTGTTCTAATGAAACTCATTTCTCACTGATTGAATACGGGCGGAATTTAGGTGGTTTGGTACAGTATGCGTAGCATGGTATGTCCTACCTGAGAATGACCGACCTGGCAAAACCAAGAAATGTAGTTCATCCGAGTACTTTCCGTGAAGTAGCGATAAAACAGTGGGAGGCTCGCTTCATCTCTTCTTGGCGAAAGCGCTTAGAGGGTAGAAAATTTGTCACCTTCAAGGATGTTTTTGAACTCTATCAAGACTGGTCCAATGCATGACTATAAACTGCATCCGGCAGCAAGGCCTCTGATTGGGAGGTTGTGTGGAGTATAGAACTACCTATTAATTACTATTGTTTCCAGGTCCACCCAGATCCGGAGTGGTAGCACCTGTTAGGGTCCCAGCTATGGGCAAATAGATAGTTAACCCCCAAACTAGTGTCAAAACGCTATGAAAGTAAAAATATACTTTTATAGAAATATATACATAAAAATAGACTTTTATAGAAAAATATGCATTTTTGAAGGAAAAATATTACCAACAATATATTTTTGAAGAAAAATTTATTACCATAACACATTTTTGTAAGAAAAAATATTCTCAGCAAAAAAATTTTGAATACAGAACTAGAAGACATTTTCAGTTGCCTAAAGTAAAAAAAGAATAAAAACAAAATATTAATTATAATCTGACTAAATCAAAACTTCTCAAAGCTGTTATCAACTAACCACCATAGACAATCGCATCTACCCCCCATTAGCATGAGACAGGCTTGCGTCCCAGAGAGTAAAACACTACACCTCATTGGCCTTACACTCTCGGCGGACCTCAAATGGAATGACTATATCGAATCCATTGCCAAATCTGCCGCTATGAAAGTCGGCTCTCTGTGCAGGGCCCGTAAGTTTCTCCCACCTGAATCTATCCTGCACATATACAAATCTGCCATCCGCCCGTGTATTGAATATTGTTGCCATATCTGGTCGGGTGCCCCTGCTGCTCTCCTTGGGTTTGTTGACAAAATACAAAGGAGGATCTGTAACGTGGTTGATACTGACTTGGCAGACCGGCTGCAACCACTCTCTCACCGGCGTGATGTGGCTTCCCTGTGCTTCTTCTAGAAGTACTTTCATGTTTTCTGCTCCGATGAACTTAGATCACTGGTGCCGCCTAAGCACGAATTTACACGAGATACTAGATTAGCAACTAGGTCCCACCCTTTTACAGTTAAACAGATAAGATGTAACCGTAAATTCTACTCCAACAGCTTCTTTTCTCGCGCTTCCACAAGTCTGCTTTCCCGACAGCTACAATCTCCAGGTGTTTAAATGTAGGGTCAATAGACACCTCCTATCACACTAACTCCCAATTATTCTCAGAACACTCTCATTTACCCAACCCTCATTCTCCGTATCCTTACCCGCCTATCACCCACCCTTTGACATTTCCTATATTTAACCATCCTTTCTCCACTCTATGTAGCCTCCTGCGCAGTAGTGGCAGTGACATGCCTTGCTCGGGGTAAAACGCTTATAAAAAAAACTTAAAAAAAAACTGAACATTAAAAAATAACATTAAAATCCCACGTTTTTGGTATTAAGTTACCCATGGAGGTTAATCTGCCGTTAAGCAAAACTCAAACTAGAACTCTATCAAGGTTAGAAAGTGAAGGGAAATCCGTTCATCCTGACTAGCAGTAGTTCATTATCCGACCAGTGGTGCTGGAATGCAACTTGTTTGGTTTTCGAGGCATTTTTTCTATCTCCTATTGAAAACTAGATCTAAAATTTGGACCTCTTCGATTAGATTATTTACATTATTCGGAATATTGTTATCATCTTTGTTGCCATTTGTACGATGTTACGGTCGTTGTAGGCTTCGGCCTTCTTCAGATGCTAGGAATTGCGAACCGAACACTTTATTGCAATAACTGGGATATATGAACTTCCTAGCAACTGAAGAAGACCGGATCGTACAAGGGTCGAAACTTCGTACAAATGGAAACGAAGATAAAAACAATAGTTCGAATAATGTAAATACTGTAAATATTACCTCATCTCAGAACTATAGACAAATACTCTTCGATTAAATCGTTTTCTTCTATATTCATTTATATACTGCATTGTGCTACTAAATGTTTTGTGATAATCGGTGTTATTGTGTAAGAGGTTAAACCGTGGATAATAGCGCAAACTGCATTTTTTTTACTTATTAAATCCTCTTCATTTTAATTAAACTGGCATATTTTTCGGTAGAAATTTCGTTAGATATTTTACAATAAATTATTAGCGTGTTTAAAATGTTGGTATGTGAGAGCTTCTCTCTACTTTTGTTCAGATATTATTCTATATCCTACTAACATCTATTCTTAACATGATCAACATTGAATTCCTAAATAGAGAGGTTTTTTGTTTACTAACTTGCAGGCTGAAGAAGCGAGAATGTGGTAAAATAATAAATATCGCAAAAGAATAGATACGTGACCAGAAAGGCAGAATTTCTTTTCTTTATACTTTCCAATCGATATTGTAATTTAATTCATTGTCTCTTTTAAAGATATAGAAGGAAAATGATTCTGTTCACTTATTTTTTGTCGCTTCTTCCTTTTTGTTAATTTTATAATCTCGAATAGCGAAAACAAACAAAAGTAATTGAATTTTTGAAATTTTCTTGAAGGCAAAATTAGTGAATGCTTTAGCTGCAGACTTGAATGCTATTCAAACTGCAATTTTTTGCATTTCTGATTTGGTTGAACATAATGGAATAAATTAAAAGGTAGAATAGAATTGCGAAATTAGAAAGTTCAACTTAGCAGGTGGCAAGGATTTATGCAAATTGTCTATCTCACATTGGCATTTGTAGCGTTGAGTGAGCAGTGAAGTGTATTAAATTTCAGTGTCAATAGGAAGTTATTAGCTTTAATCAAGACATTTTGCTAAAACTCGCATAAATGAAACTAGGCTTTGTTTGAGAATGGCCTACGTAAACTTTGTAATTCTTCAGAATGTACGAAAGATGACAGCGATGTCGAACGACGTTCGTGATGCGTTTATAATATGAAGTTTCGATAAAATAAAATATTGTAGAATATGAAAATAAATCTTGAATCGAAAATTATTGCTGTATTTTAAAAGATCCTAAATTTAAATACCTGGAAAGTGTTCTAAAAAAAAAGACGGTAGGTGCGACACAGAGATCCGATGACGAATTGGCATTGCTAAAGACGCATTCCAGAAGCTGAGTAGAGTATTCGCCGTCGTCGTCGTCCTGCGACCTTGGCCCAGATAGAACTCACCACATTCCTCCAGTATTCCCTGTGCCTTTGGAACCCTGGCAAAGTTTATAGAGAAATTCGTAATCTTGCCAAATAGCTGAATACTTGATGCTTCGCTATGGCTACCAAGGGTGTTTTTATTGTGACACCAACACTAGATGTGTTGCCTCCAGGTGCCATCCTGTTATTTAAACCATAACTGGAGGGAAGTGACGGATTAATACCTTTCCCAAGGATACTAGTGCTTAAGTGAATGCACGGTACTCAACTGGAATTCGAATTCGGCTCACCAATTTCTCTTTCCAAGCTGATATCCGTCACTGCATATATGCTTACGGCATATCACGTTGAATACACCGGTTCTCGTTCGATCACCGAAGTTAAGCAACGTGAGCCTGGTCAGTACCTAGATGGGTGACCGCTTGGGAATAACAGGCGCTGTAAGCGTTCAGTGACGGATGTGTAGAGTATTAAGAGACAGGAAAATTTCACTAAAAACAAAGAAGTTTGTACTGGATTGCTATGTGATATTAGTTCTTCAATATGGCAGTGAATGTTGGGAAATCTCATTGAAGATGAAGGAAAAACTTGAAGCAACTGAAATGTGGTTCTACCGAAGGATACTACGGATATCATGGATGGAGCACGTGAGCAATGATGAGGTTTTGGAAAGGATGGATACGAAAAGGAAATTAATACTGAGCACCAGGAAAAAACAGCTAATGTTCCTGGGACATGTAATGAGGAAGGAGGGCTTAGAGAATTTGATACTAACAGGCCAGACAGAGGGAAGGAGAGACAGAGGAAACCAGGGCGTAAAATACTGGACTGGCTTGAGTGGGTGGGTGGCAGAACGGGGGTTGCTTTGTGTTACAGGAGAAAACGTGCTAAGAGCCACCAGAGATAGGGAGACGTGGAGGGCCATGATCGCCTGCGTCCTGACGGGACAAAACACATAGAAGATAAAGAAGAAGAAGAAGCTAAAGGAAGACAAGAAGCACCCAGAAGAAACAGAACTTTTCAGAAAAAGAGGAGTAGATTTAGACAATATGTACCCCGACCATAAATATTTTTTGTTAAAATTTTCTTATTTTTTTGTGACACTATATTTAAACACTCAAGATCATGATTTTAAACATTAATTAAATTTTATAAAAATGAATAAAGAGGTATGGAGGTAAAACAAATAGACACACACAACATGATTACTGAATATGTTAAAAAGTAAATAAAAAATTATTTAAATTAATAATCTGGTGTTCTTTTATATATATCAGTCGTTTTTGTCTTTATATTTTTAGAAATAATGTCGTATAAGCATATTTGGTTTGGTTGCATAACGGGATAATTTTACAATGAATTTACATTGCAAAACATTGTAGATTAAATGAGCTGGTGAATAATTTCCTGAAGAAGTGTAGTTTAATGAAACTGTACCGGAAAGTGTTGTAACAGAAGATGGAAAGTGCAACGCAAAGATTCAATGACGGATTGGCATGGCGCATGAGGCGCTCAAGAAGCTGAGTAGAGTATTAAGCAGATAGGGAAATTTCACTAGAAACAAAGAAGACAGTACTAGAGTGATATGTGATGTCAGTTCTTCAATATGGCAGTGAATGTTGGATAGTATCATAAAAGATGAAGAAAAAAATTGAAACATCTTAAACGTGGTTCTACAGAAGGATGCTGCGAATATCATGGATCGAGCATGTGAGCAATGATGATGTTTTGGAAAGGATGGAAACGAAAAGGAAATTAATACTGATCATCAGGAAGAAACAGCTAAAATTCCTGGCACATGCAATGAGGAATGAGAGCTTACAGAACCTGATGCTTACATGTAAGATAGAGGGAATGAGAGACAGAGGAAAACAGCGTGTAACGTACTTGACTGGCCTGAGCGGGTAGATGACAGAACAGGGGTTGCGTGGTGTAACAGGAGAAAGCGTGCTAAAATCCACCAGTGATAGGGAGAAATCCATGATCGGCTATGTCTTGAAAGGACAAGGTGCATAGAAGAACCAGAAGAAAAATATGCAAACTTCTAGCAACAGGAAAAGAGACATTGTTTTTGATAACTATTTGGTTGTTTTCAAAATTAAGAACTCAGGTAAAATTCTCCGTGTCATGAAAAATATTTCATTGTTTTGAAACCAGCGTAGCCAAGGTAAGACAATGTGGGCTTTGGAATTATGTAAATAATGTGTGTGATATGAAGTGATCGGTTATATAAGAGACATATATTGTTAATAGTAAGTAGTCGGTCGATAGTTGGGACTTGAACTTAGACCGAAAAAGACAGAGAAAACCGCGGACCAACGCGGTATTTTGGTCTCTCGATACGTGTGTGATGTCAGCTTCGAACATATCTCCACTTTAAAGACACGTCACCTGATGAGAGAATAAATTAAGTGGATATATTTTTATATGCATGTTGTCTGTTGTTATATTTTAAGACTATCATCATCATTGACTCCAGGTATTCCAATCAAATCACTGATATATAAAAAAAATGAGATCTCTGTTAATTTTTGAAAAATTATAAAAAATCTATATTCTTGCATTTTTTAAAAAAATAATTTCACTACAAGCAAGGTGATAATGTTACTATAACGCAGGGTGTTACAGGAAGGAAAAGTGAATGAGAATCAGAAGATTAAAAATAGGGAGGGTTGAGGAAAAGACAAATAAGGAACAAAGGTCAAGAAAGTGTCGTTTGACGTTGCATTTAAATGTTTGAGGATTGTAGTTGTCAAGAAAGCAAAAACTTGGAAGATATTTCCACAGGTGAGATGTGCAAGAAAAGAAACTGTTAGAGTAGAAGCGGCGGTTTCATCTAGAGGTGGGCACTAGATGCTAATATAGTATCAAGCTTAAATTCATGTAGTCGGAAAACCAGGTACAAAACCTCGTCATCGTAGTTGTCATGAACATATCCCTAGAAAAGGCAGAGGTAAGCCAGGTAAACATCGGTGAGACTGTGATTGAAATTAAAATACCAGGTCAGAATCGATTACATTAGAAAAATTTCTTTGGATTTTGTCAAGAATATAATCCATGAAGATTCTTCTTCTTCTTTTATGTGCCATGTCCTTTCAGGACGTAGGAGATAATGGCTTTCCACATTCCCCTGTCCCTGGTGGTTCTAAGCCCGCTTTACCTTGTTCCACCATGCAACCCTAGTTCCGTCATCCACCTGATCATGTCCTTCAAATATGTTATCTGCTGCTTTCCCCTGTCTCTTTTTCCCTCTATCTGGCCTGTTAGTAACAGGTTCTCCAATCCCTCCTTCCTCATTGCATGTTCCAGTTGTCTTTTCCTGATGTCCAGTATTAATTTCCTTTTCGTATCCATCCTTTCCAAAACCTTGTCATTGCTCACATGCTCAGTCAATAATATCCGTCCCATCTATCTGTAGAACCACATTTCAGTTGCCTCAAGTTTTTCCTTCACTTTTTAAGGTATTGTTCAACATTCACTGCCATATTGAAGAACCGACATCACATAGCAATCCAGTACTCTCCTCTTTGTTTCTATTGAAATTGTCCTGTTTTTTAATACTTTACTCCACTTCTGGAATGCTTCTTTCGCCATGCCAATTCGCCTTCGGATCTCAGTGTCGCAGTTTCCGTCTTCTATTAAAACACTTCCTAGGTATTTAAATTTATGCACCTGTAATTGACATTTTGGGCTGCCTATTTGCTGATGGCCATGCATTCGGTATTCTTGCAGTTTATTTGTAGTCTTTTCTCGTCACTCTCTTCTGCTACCTTCTGTAGGAGGTCTTGTAGTTTTTTTCTGTGTCTGCTATCAGCACTGTATCATCTGCATATCTTATATTGTTTAAATTGTGGCCTGCGATGACGAATCTAGGGCTCTCAGAATAGTTTCGCTGTATAAGTTGAATAGATCTGGTGAAAAGACACATTCTTGTCTTACGCCTCTTTCTATCTTTGTATATCTGCTGAATTCGTTACCAGTTCGTATGCAGGTAGTTTGCTGACAGTAGAGATTCTTAATTACTCTAATGTCTTTCCCAAATATGTCGAAGCTGCCAAGCATCTCCATCAATTCTTTGTGGCGTTTTTATCAAACGCCTTTGCATAATCAATAAAACAAAGGAACAAACCCTTCTTCATTTGTATTGCCTTTTTCGAAAGCATCCTAATCATAAATATGGCGTTCCTTGTTCCAGTGTGTTTGACGAAACCGCAGTTTTCGTCCTATCTCTGGCTCTATTCATCAGGATTCGGACGATCAGTTTTGTTACATGGCTCATTAAACTGAATGTTCTGTGGAATTTGCACTCATTTACTTCTGTCTTCTTAGGTAGTGCTATGAAGATAGACTTGCTGAGGTCATCTGGTATTACGCCACTATTATAAATTTCATTTATTATTTCTGTAATTGTTCCCATACAGATTACAGTTAGTTTTAATTATTTAATCCTAAGTGAGGCAATAAATCGAATTAAGACGTCAAGGGTTACTGATTGTTAGAGAATATGAGAAAACTACTTGCATTCACTTACACACAAATACCCTTGGGAAATGTTTTAATCCGTCTCTTCCCTCTAGTTATGGATTACATAATAGGACAGATTGGGTTCTATAGCCTTGGCTGGCAACCACTCTACCGCAGAAAGCAATGCCATCCTACTGCAGGATAATCTTATGCCCAGTCAGTCATGTCTTTTTCGAAACATGACCGCCCAAAGCGTGTATCAGGTATGGCACTTAACTGACTGACTATTAAGAAGAGCGACTAATAAATACAACAAGAATTAAGAATAAAGAATATGAAGATTAGCATTTAGTTTTAATTTTTGAAGATCAAATTTGACTGGGAAGCCATAAGCTGGAAGAAAGTTCCACAACGTGTGGTGCAAAAGAAGAAACTGATAGCGTAGAACTTACGGTTATATTTAGCTATTTCGACTGTAAATTAATGAAACTATTCCACTAATCTATTACTGCACTTAAATCCATAAAATCTATGTATTCTAGTGGTAAGTTCATCAGACCAATTACCATGTAAATATTTATTTAAACAAAAGCTATATTTAGGTAGGGAGGCTATATTTAGTCGATGCAAAAGTAATTGGATCAGAGACGCTAGATAATCTTGTATGAATATTTTCTTAAATATGTGGAACACTTTCAAAGAGGAAACCACTGATCAAGCTGGGAAAATATATAGAACTTGCAAGGGATCAACAAAAAATATATAAAACAGTCATATCTCTTTCGAGACATGATCGCCCAAAGCGTGGCACTTAACTAAATGACTATTAAGAGAGACTAATAAAAACGATAACAAGAATTAAGAATAAAGAATATGAAGATTGACATTTCGTTTAAATTTTTGAAGATCAAAGTTGACTGGGACGCCATATGCTGGAAGAAAGTTCCACAAGCGTGAGGGGCGATAAAAGAAACTGATAACGTAGAACTTACGGTTACATTTAGCTATTTCGACTGTAAAATACTGAAGCTTTGCCACCAATCTATTACTATATTTAGAAAGCTATACGAACTTAAGTCACTGGTGCCTCCTCAACAGGTGTTTACTCGTGCAACCAGACTGGCAGCTGGATCCCACCCACCCATTCACAGTTAGCTTAGCCAAATGCAGACGACAATTCTACTCCTGCAGCATCTTCTCTCGCACTTCCTATCTGTGGAACTCGCCCCCATATTCTTGCTTTCCTGATGGCTACAACCTCCAAGAATTTAAATGCAATATCAATACTCATCTACTAACCACTGGATTCTAGCTCTCTCCCCCCCCGTATATCCCTCCCTTTCCCTCCATCTATGTAACTGTCATCACACCTGCATTCTCATCTTTCTATTGCTCCTTTCTAACTGGTTTGTACTCCTCACTCTCTTCTAATTAATCTTTTTACAGTTATGTAGCCCTCCCCCGCACATCAGTGGCATTTCCGCCTTGCTTGGGGTGAAATGATTAAAAAAAAGTTAGCTGCCTAGGCGGTGCAAAAGTGACTGAAGCGGAGACGCCAGGCCTGGACAAATTGCTATCAATATTTTCTTAAATATTTGGAATACTTTCAAAGAAGATTTAAAAATATACAAAACATTAAAATATTTTTTTCATATCGCGAATTTTGCTATTTCTGAAGACGATATCGTAAAATAGAAACCACTAAATAAGCTGGAAAACATCTAGTACTTTCAAGGGATCTGCAGAAAACATGTAAAACAGAAAGAAGACAGTGGTAATTAATATTTTTGACACATTTATTTATGTTCCAAAGAACCAATATCTAAATCTACTTAACTAAACATTGCGTCATGCCATAGATGTTTGTTTTTAGGAAGTAAAAACAGGAAATTCTTTAGTGCTTAAGAGAAAACTGCAAAAACATTATAGGACGTGAAGTTGACAAGTGTTATCGGTATTTATAACATATTTGGAACATTCCAAAACAGACCTACGCAATGACTGGGAAAATTGTAATCTGTAAACAAAGTCGAATCCATAACGAATACTTATACCATCTCATATACATATATCACACTGGTGATAGCAGACACAGGAAATTACAAAAATTATGACAGTAGGTAGAGAAAGAAAAACGAAGAGAATGAATAAAAAAATAAATTGCAAAAAGACGGGATACCTGATCGTTATTGGAAATTAAACATTAGAGATTTCAAAATCAAACAATTAGAACAATTTAAATATCTGTAAAATATTTTAATCTTGGATGGAATTGGCGACTTTGAGATCCAAAAGTGCATTCGGGTAACAAAAGATGCATTCCAATATCCTTAAGTATTAAGAAACAACAATTTCTTTAGAAACAGAAAGGAGTAATTAATTGTTATTTTAGATCAGCCCTCCTTTATGACGGTGAATGCGGAACAATTTTCCACAAATAATGGAGAGACATGAAACAACAGAAATATGGGTCAACAGAACTTTGACGAGAAAAACTTTTGAGCAACGTTTTTGAGAAAATTCACATTTACCCTTAAAATGAAGAATAGTTAGTTGAATTTTCTAGGGGACATAATGAAGAACGAATACTTTGATACTCATAGAGCAGATTGAAAGCATGAAGCCAGAGGAAAGTAATGTATATACTAACTTGAGTAAATCGATGGCGGAACAAATTTTAAGAGAGATAACAAGAAGAAAAGATTATTAAGAGCTATGAAGGACATAAAATTGTGGATAGACATGATTGCTTACTGAAAAAAAATCATAGCTCAAGAAGTTCGTGACACAGATTAAAAACAATTCTGATTTAAGAAAAGATATTCATTACAAATATTAAAGAATAGTTCTAGTTTGAAAAACATGTTTTTTTTTTTAATCATATCACCCCAAGCAAGGGGCTACATAAGAGTGAGAAGATTAGAAAAGTGAAAAACAGGAAACCGCATCCTAAACAGGAAACAAGGGATGAGCCTCTTCACCTGTTCAATAGACGTGGGTGGAGTGTGAACCGGGCGATAGTTTAGTCTATCTACTCCAATTGAAAAAACAGTGAGAAGATTAGAAAAGAAAAACCGGAAACCGCATCCTAAACAGGAAACAAGGGATAAGCCTCTACACCTGTTCAATAGACGTGGGTGGAGTGTGAACCGGGCGATAGTTTAGTCTATCTACTCCAATTACGGAGTTCTTACACAGATTCAAGAATATTTCTGGATGAAAAAAGTGTTCGTTACCCAAATTCACGAATAATTCTGGTTTGAAAAAAAAGATGTCCGTTACAAATATTCAAGAATAGTTCTTGTTTGAAAAAAAAGATGTCCGTTACATCGATTAAAAATAGTTCTGGTTTAAAAAAGTTGTTCGTTACATATATTCAAGAACAGTTTTGTTTTAAAAATGATGTTCGTTACAAAGATTCTATAATAGTTTTGGTCCAAAAAAAGATGTTCGTTATACAGATTTAAGAATAGTTCTCATATGAAAAAAGATGGTCGTCCTTTTCGCTTCAGCTCGTAATAAGTGTAAAAAGATACTTAACGAAGCTAAGATGTTATTTGCTGCCAGAATGAAGCAACGCATAGCATCCTCTAAGTTCGGCACCAAGGACTACTGGCGACCCCGCAAAAGAGTACTTAACAAGAGCAAGTCCACAATACCCCCACTAATAAACAAATTTGAGGTCCTCACCTCCCCAGCGGACAAGGCTGAATGCTTTGCCTGCAGATTCTCGAATAATTCGAGACTGAGCTCGTCTGGAGTTTCCACACCCGACTTTCCACCTAGAACTGATGCTCAACTGAATGACGTCCATATTACACCCTCGCTTGTCTCTAAGATAATCTCAAAACTTGACCCTCACAAAGCGAGCGGAGGGGACGGAATTTCAATCATAGTCTTAAAGAAATGTGCCTTCCTCTCTACTTTCTAAGCTCTACAACTCCTGTCTATCTGCTTCCTGCTTTCCTGCCTGTTGGAAATCTTCCTCTGTAGTTCTTATATTTAAAAACACTGGAGAAACCTCGGACCCCGTAAATTACCGACCTATCAGCCTTCTTACGATCTTCGGCAAAGTGTTCGAAGCCATTATCAACGCCGAGATCGTTCAGCATCTCACGGCCCACGGGCTCCTCTCAGACAAACAGTATGGCTTCCGCTTCACCAGGTCTGCAGCTGATATTTTCTAACGACCATCACCGAGTACATATATCAGGCACTCGATAGGAATGGTGAAGCCCGAATCGTTGCCTTGGATATCTCTAAAGCGTTCGACAGAGTTTGGCATGCTGGCCTTCTAGGCAAACTGCGGAGCTATGGTATAGCTGGACAATTGTTTGAACTAATCCAGTCATTCCTATCTAAGGGCACATTGAAAGTGGTATTAAACGGACATGCCTCCCAAAACTACCATACGAACGCGGGTGTCCCTCAAGGCTCTATCCTAGGTCCTACGCTCTTTCTGATCTATATTAATGATCTCCCTGATACCATAAGACCCCAAGTAGGTATGTACGCCGATGACACCACAGTTTATTCTCGCCTCGACCAAAAATCTGGTGCGGTCGACAAAGCTAACCTTGCAGCCAAGCTTGGAAAGGACCTCCAATCCGTAGTGGACTGGGGTAAGAAATGGCTAGTAAGTTTTAATGCTTCTAAAACGAAGCTACTATCAATTAATCATCATAGACAATCGCACCTACCTCCTATTAGCATGGACCAGACTGGCCTCCCAGAGAGTAAAACTCTACGCCTCCTTGGTCTGACACTCTCAGCAGACCTCAAGTGGAATGACTATATCGAATCCATTGCTAAATCCGCTACTATGAAAGTCGGTTCTCTGTGCAGGGCCCGGAGGTTTTTTCCGTCTGAATCTATCCTGCACATTTATAAATCTATCCTCCGCCCGTGCATTGAATACTGTCGCCCCTGCTATTCTCCTTGGGCTTCTAGACAAGGTACAGCGGAGGGTCTGTAATGTGATCGATACTGACTTAGTAGACCGCCTGCAGTCTCTCTCTCACCGGCGCGATGTGGCTTCCCTGTGTCTCTTCTATAAATACTTTCACGGCTTCTGTCCGATGAACTTAGATCACTGGTGCCCCGTAGGTTCGAATTTGCACGAGATACTAGATTAGCAACCAGATCCCACCCTTTTACAGTGAAACCGATAAAATGCAACCGCAACTTCTACTCCAACAGATTCTTTTCTCGCACTTCTCGACTGTGGAATTCTCTTCCACATGACTGCTTCCCCGACGGCTACAATCTGTAGGAGTTTAAATGTAAGGTCAATAGACACCTCCTAACAAACTAACTTCCATTCTTTCAAAAACACTAACTTCCATTCTTTCAAACACTCTTCCCCACCACCCAACTATCTATCACCCCACTTCTGACATTTCTAACCACTCTTCCTATTTACCTCCCCCTATGTAGCCCCAAGCGCAATTGTGCCAGTGGAATGCCTTGCTTGGGGTGAAATGATTTAAAAAAATATTCAATAATAGTTCTAGTTTTAAAAAAAAAGGCATTGTTCGTTACACAGATTCAAGAACAGATGTGGTTTGAAAAAAATGGAATTAGTGAATGAAGATAAGTATGAAGCTGTTATCTTTCCGGCAAAGTTGAAAATGTTGACAAAAGAATATAATTATCATCAACATAGGTCTCCAACTGTTTCGAAACCGGGATTGCTTAGAAGAACAGACTCTCTAAAAAAACAGATCCATTAAAATGCAAACTTGCCTCTAGGTTATCTACTATGTGATGACATTAGTAATATGAAACACACTTCAAGATATATGCTAAACTGAAGCGTAGAAAAGAGAACAAACATCCCACGCGCTCTTGCAAGCAAAACGATAACCACTTTGCCAGCATGCAGCTGATGTGATCAGAAAGCGTGGGCAGAAGCCATTTTATTAGTTTTTTCTATCTCTACTTCATGCTAGAAGTGAAAAACAATTGAAAAATGAAAGTTTTGAATTCAAAGACATATTAATAAGAGACAACTCGTCTGTGAAGAAAACCTTATTGCTTCAATAGATACCAGGTAAAACTATTAAATGAAGTGATAAATGATTTTAAAGACTTCCCCGTATATAACAGAGTATACAGGAAAATCGTTCGTGCAAGAAGGCAAGCAAGTTGATTCCTTGTACCACTTCAGAAAGGTTATCTGACTAATTCTGCAATGCTTTGTCGTCATAAGAGTCTTCATCTATGTTGCCTTACAAGACATATCATATATGGAGGGTGGAGTTGTCTAATTCAACTTTTCAGACTTGATAGCGTTCAACGTTGTTCATGCGCTCGTTAGAATTCTGTTCTTTATTTTTGTCGGTTCGAACTTTAGAGTTAGTACGTGCTATTTAACATCCAAGGGAGACAAATCATAAACATTTTGCTCGAATGTGAAGAGGAGTTTCTACGCAGTTTTTGCCGAGAACTTTTCTTTGTAGAAAATACTCTCGCGTGGATGCTCTCAAGGCACTCCACTCTTAATCTGTACAAGTTAGGAGTAAATCGTTATCTATCTTTCTTATAGCTCTTGAATCCTGTAGTTGTAAAACCTATATATATATATATATATATATATATATATATATATATATATACTGTCTGACGATGTACTAATATACTAGGCCTGAAACACAACGACCCTTGTGTTGCAGTATTATATGTTTATCTTATAAACACTTATATTAAAAATTTTATCACAAATATTGCTCTACTAAGTACTGAGCACTCTTCAAAAAGTAAATCAAACAGTGGAATGTTAACCTATTTCTTTTTACAACATATATATATATATATATATATATATAATTGTGTGTGTGTGTTTAGGCACCATATATTTACTTAAAAAATTTTGATTAAATATTTATACTTAGTATGTCTATTTGTTTTAATCATCTCGCAGTCTCGAATAAGGTTCTTTGTATGCCGATAAAAATGGCAAAAAAAGCGTTGTATTTATTTTCATTACTTTTATTTTTCAGTCTTGCCCAAGGTCATCTTCAGGAGGTTAATTGATTAAAAAACTTTTAAATGAACATTTCTATTTATATTCAAGATTTTGAAAAATATTAATTGGTAATACGTGCATACTCCCGCATGAAAATAATAAACAAAAACTTTAAATTCTCGAAATATCTTTGTCCAAAACTTAAAATCAACACTAAACAAAATTAACTATGAGCTTAGTAACAATGTTCTAAAGTTCCTATAACAGTTGTTTCTTGAAATTTCTACGATGTAATTTTTCAAGAAAAACGCAATAGTTTAAATCATGTAGATTGCAATTTTTATCGATATTAAAATCTAAGTTACTTTCCTTGTACCATACAATTTTTTAAACGGTGTCGCGTTCCTACGTGTATGCTCAGAACACGTAACGGTTAAGTTATAAGATATTTATAACTTACAACATTTTATAACGGACAACTACATTAATTTCGTATTAAAAATCAAGATGACCTTGGACAAGATTGAATGTACTTCGGACTATAAAAGTAAAATATTAAAATTACACACATAGCTTTTCCTCTTTTTTAATCAACATACTTATTCGTAACTAAGAGAGGATTAAAATAAAAATAAAGAAATGTAATGTCTTTCTTTGTTGTTTTCTAGTAATTTCAAATGACTATTTCTGAATCTAAATACAAGTGGCTTTTTGTTTTCATTTTCGTTATAACTCGATAATAACAGTATTAATATTAATTAAGGCGTCTTGCTTAGTTTATTTGTGTCACCCAAGTGTCTTAATTACTTTAAAACATCTCAAATTTGAATATTTTATTTTCTTAAATATTTTATCGTATTTCTTAATATTCACTCCCTGCAGTTTCATGCGAGTTCGCCACGTACTAAACTTTATATTTTTTCTCTCTCTGCATATATAATCAGCTACGCGAGATTTTTTTTTTATCTCGCTTCGTGTTATGGCCTTACGATGTTTTCGCAGCTTTTACTTGAAGCGGGTGGCTAGTTTCTCATATTTCTTTCCAGGGCTACATAGATTGGCGTACACAAATTCCTTAGTTATGTTCTTCTCTAGTAGAAATTTTACTCGGGAGTGGTATCTGCGAAGTGTCGAACCAATTTGAAGGTCGCCCTGATGTTATATGAATCACAGATTCTTTGTATATTTTCCGATAACTCTTTAACTTAGGGTAGACAAACCAGGCTGTTTTCTGAGAATTGTTATTTTCATGCACTCTCTCTTTTACGTTCCTTTGAACTGTTGTCAAGTACCCTGAGTAGATTTAAGTTGTAAGCTAATGCTTATACCGATCATTTCATGTTCATATGTCTCTGGACGGTCGCTTGTTGTTGCAAGCAGCCGAAGATTCATTTCTTTATATTGTATATGTGGTGGGAGTTGAAGTTGATTCGCATGTGAATGTTGGCGTGCGATATACGGATGTCTTGTACAAAGTCACTCTTTGAGATATTAATACATCCAGGAATGCTAGTTTGTCGTTGTTCTCTTAATCCATTATGTACTGTATCGATGATATTATTAAGTTCAAATAAGTAGTGTCTGGACCTCTTCCTGATGTGGCCAGAGAATGAAGGTATCATGAAATTATCTCAGTCACAAAGTTGGTTTCAGTGCTGTGAATTCTAATGCCATCTCTTTGAAGTATTCAAACGGTCCAAACGTCGTAAACATGACAATAAAAATGAGGACAACAGTCAGAACAATGTAAACAATGTAAATACTACCTCATCTAAGGAGTATAAACAAAAAATGAAAATCTAAACTTATTTATAAATGGAACTTTGTCTGTGTGTGTGTGTGTCTGTATGTGTGTGTCCGTTACCTATAGACTCCGAAACGGCTGAACCGATTTTCTTGAAAATTTATACAGTTGTATTATAAGCGTCTGCGAGTATTCTTAGCTAGGTTTTGTGTCGAGATACCCCCGATAAATATCGAAAATCGAAAAAATTGGGTTATAGAAGGAATGGTCCGATTTTAATCAAATTTGTTACACTCATATACAAAGACATAAGAAAAGATATTCAGAAGTTTCAAGGTTGCAGTTTTTACAGTAGTGCAGAAAATTAATATATATATATATATATTTATATATATATATATATATATATATATAAAAGGCAAGATGCTTGTGTGTGAGTGTGTGTGTCTGTTTATCTGCATGTATGTCTGTATTTTTTCAGCGCTTTTATTTTAGTATTTGCTTTGGGTTTGGCTCTAATTAGGTATAATTGTAGTTCTTATTATCAGCCATGATACCATTTACTCAGAGGACTTATTTAGCCTTCAAAATTCAGTTTACGACCAAAAAAATTTTTTTTCATATCGATACAAGGAAATCAAAATTTGACTTACATCCATTCATTTTTCGTTTAGTCTACGGTTTCGCTTTAACTGGAAACAACTATTGCTTGTTAGTCTTTCGTGTCAACGTTCAAAGAGTCTGAGCTCAAGGACGATGGATTAGTTTTAAAGCTTTCATTACACCCGAGCAACGCCGGTCTATACTGCTTGTACAATATAAAAAACTTACCTTATTTACATTTTTCGGACTGTTGTCCTCATCTTTATTGGTATATTTACGGATTTCGGCTGCTGTACTAATCGGTCTTCTCTAGGTGATTGAAAGTTCGAACTGAACAGAGTTGATTGTTCAAGTTTCACCTGTCATGCTTCTTCCGTATATCTCAGTTTTCTGTTTCACTTATTGCCGAACAATATCAGTCAGTCATTTGAGTGCCATACGTGGTACACGCTTGGGCGATCATGTCACGACAGAGACATGAATGACTGGGCAGAAGATTATCTCGCAGTAGGTTGCCATTGCTTTCTGCGGTAGACTGGTTGCCGGCCAAGGCTATAGAACCCAATCTGTCCTGTTATTTAACCCATAACTGGAAGGAAGAGACGGATTAATACCTTTCCCAAGGGTATTTGCGCGTAAGTGAATGCAATGAATTCAGCTGGTATTCGAACTCTGCTCCCCGATTTCTCGTTCCGAGCCGATATCCACTGTACCACAACGCACATCCACAATATAAATGGTGTAAATCTTTACATTACCTTATCTCAGAAATATAGGCAAATGTATAAAATATCCTTACATTTTACTGATCTTTGCGAATTTCTGTTTCATACGGACACAGTTTTTGTGTAGGCTGTCATAATCGTCAAACGGTTGAACCGAACAGAAAAATCATGTAGAAATGTGTCGGCGATGGCAGAAATGTTCGATGTGATACTGTAAAGTCATTTGCTTGAATAACTTCCCCAAATTTCATCAAATTACTTAATGTTATTTCTTTTTTCTTTTCAAGTCTTCTTCATCGAGGCGATATGATTTTCAGCAACTTCTCATATCTGATGAATAACTTGGAGGAAATAGCGCATGTAAAAATAGCCCACCTTGAGGCGTATCGTTCGGGATTCTTCATTTGTCTGCAACAATCGCAGCGGTTTTCCCAGATTCTTTGCACTGCTCGAAGAGAAAACATCCTGCCACATTTTGATTATGTGCGTCGTACAAATTTCGAGGACATTGGCGTCTCTTACCACGGTTACACGTACGTGACAAGGTTATAGAAATGAATATAAGCAAATACATATATAAAAAGGGTGCGTGAATATCTAGAGATTTCTACGACATGTATTTTCAGTATTTCACGAGGGTCTTCGTCTTTGTTTTTCTTTATGATAAAAGCGATAAAAACAAAGATAGACTTTTAAAAACTGTGACAGATAACCCATATATATATATATGTGTGTGTGTGTGTGTGTGTGTGTGTGTGTGTGTGTGTGCGTGTGCGTGTGCGTGTGATAAATATATAATTATGAACAAATTAAAATAGATTCACTCCAAAACTTGTATGCATGGTCCGATTTTTAGACCAAATTAATTTCGGTCACAGAAAAAAAAAAGATAGAATATATGCATGTTTTTCCGTATATGAGCTTTGAAATAAAGTAACCTTTTTGTGACTTCGTTTCGAAGAAAAAGAGTTTAGAAAACAGTTCCTGCTATAGATAGATAGATAGATAGATAGATAGATAGATAGATAGATAGATAGATAGATAGATAGATAGATATGAACAGGCTGAGATAGATAGATAGATAGATAGATAGATAGATAGATAGATGAACAAACAGGGATACATAGATATGAACAAACAGGGATAACATGTACTGAGCTAATTTTAATAAAACAAAAATACCCTTTTGTTTTAAAAGAATGTCCACAACACTGGTTAAAAAAATTGAAATGGTATAGAGATACTAAACATCTTTTTAGCTAATTTGAGAGTGCTGAATCTGAAAATGACCTTACATTTCCATGGTTAGCTACTGATTTCGCTGAACAGAAATTATTCATTTTTGGAAAAAAGCATCAATTAATTATAATTTTTTTACGATAAATGAGAAAAAAATTAGGTACTTCTATTTTAAAAGTTTGTTTTTTTACTCTAAAACACTTTTTTCTCATAAAATAGTTATTTTCAGGTGGCTAACTGTTGTAAAGTAGTTTTCGCACTGAAGGTTATAATCGTGCTATGTCGGTTGCTAATCGACTTAACGCACCCAAAATACTGAAAAGCTGACTCCGAAGTATTCGGTTAACTGCCGAATGATATCAACTGCCTAGTAGTTCTACTGAACTTTAATAGAACTCTCTAGAACTCTCTATAACTCTTATGAACTTCCCAAGAACTCGAGTTAACTTCCTGTTATCTGGGAAATAGATGTGTTTCTCCATAACACTAATATAAATTGCTCGGCCTATTTGTTTCTATGACTTTTATTAACTAAATTTTGCAATCAGCCAAAATTGTAATTCAATTCTTTTTTGAGCAATTTTGGTACAGCAAAAAACGGTAGATAGCAATAAAAATGTTCAGGTCATTTTCGGAATCAGCACCATCAAATTAGCTAAATAACATATTTTGTTCCTTGAGACTAAAAATCGTATTGACCAGTGCAATTTATAAATTACGATTTTATTTCTCACAAGACGCCTTATAATTGTACCACTCTAAGTAAAGTTTGAAAACAACATTCAGTAAACAACTAGATCCTTTTCTGTCACAACTCACACATCTAAACATGTCACACATATTTATCAGATTTATATTACACACACATCTAACACAGAGAGATATACACAACATAGACACATACAGCCCTTTACAAAGAAATTTATCAAACTGCTCTTTGTCACAAATATACGAAAAACTGGATAAATATTTCTCAGTTACGTATCAACAGTTGGAAAGCGTAAAATAGATTGTTCCTCATAAATGCATTGATTTAACATTCGGATTGCATAAGGGACCGTGCATTAAATGCTATTGCCAGACCTGGTCTGGTGCTTTTACCAAGTATCAACATATTCTTGACAAAGTCATTAGAACGGTTTGTAATGTTATGAATCTCGACTTCAGTCCCTTTCTTACCGACGTGAGGTGGCACTTCTCTGTATTTTCAGCAAGTATTTTTATAGTAATTGCTTCGATAAGTTGTTATCCTTAGTGCTTCGACTACATAAATTTAAGCAAGCTAAAAGTACTAACACACAGAAAAATTTCACTAAAAACAAAGAAAAGAGTGCTGGATTGCTATGTGATGTCAGTTCTTCAGTATGTCAGTGAATGTTGGACAATATCATCGAAAATGAGGACAAAACTTGAAACCGCGGAAATGTGGTTTCTACAGAAGGATGCTGCGGATATCGTGGAATGAGCATGCAAGCAACGATGAGATGTTGGAAAAAATGTCAACGAAAAGGAAATTACTACTGAGCATCAGGAAGAGACAACTGAAGTTCCTGGGACAGGCCATGAGGAAGGAAAGCCTGGAGAACCTGATACTTACTGTCCAGATAGAGGGAAAGAGAGACAGAGGAAGGCAGCGGATAACATATCTGCAGGGCCTGATCAGGTGGATGACGGAACGGGGGTTGCGAAGTGTAACAGGAGCAAACATACTAAGTTACCAGGGATAGGAAGACGTGGAGAGCCATGATCGACTACGTCTTAAAGGGACGGGCTACATAAAATAAGGAGAATAGATTGGCAGCTAGGTTCATATGTTTTACTTTTTATTGAGCAAGATGCGACTGTCTGTTTTGTTTTCTTACTTCTAGGATTATCTTCCCAGTTCTTTCTTCCTTGAGAACAACAATCTTCAAAAATTTAAATGTAACGTCATTTGTCAACTTCTTGAATCTTGTTTCTTTATTGACTTTTCACCCCACTTCTACTTACGAAAGTATTCAGAAATTTTTAAACACGTGCATCTCAGTGGCATTATCGCCTTGATTGAGGTGAAATGATTACAAAAATACAAAAGGTGAATTTTTCTATCATTTTAAATTTAGAATTCAAAATTTTTATTTATATATGATATATTCGTCATCGTCATGATTTTGATATATTTTTTTAATCATTTCACCCCGAGCAAGGCGGAAACGCCACTGATGTGCAGGGGGTTACATAAATGTAAAAAGATTAATTAGAAAAGAGTGAGGAGTACAACAAGCTAATTAATGTTAAAACTCATTATATATGTATATCTGTGCTTTTGCGCATGTCTGTGCGTGTGTATGTGCGCGTGTGTGTGGATGGCGTAACGTGTGATTGCTAATATTTTAATCAGATGCAGAGACAACTGTTAAGATTCGGTAAGTCAGTAGCAGTTTAGCAATAACTATTATACTAGATTGCTAAATCTCCGTATATGTCTTATCCTATGTGCCAAGTCCCGTCAAGAAGTTGGCTATCAAAGCTCTCCTATCTTTTTTAGCGGCTAACACTTTTTGTTACGCCCAGCGAATGCTGGTTCCAGTTATATCGTCTCAAAACAGCAAACACAGAAATGTATATAAAAATATATGAGATTATATTTTTATTAACGACGATGAACCGTGTAGCCTAGTGAACAGAGAGTGAGAGCGCGCTTCCAAGGGTTGACGGGGGGGGGGTCGTCGTATCTGTTGCTCCTCTGGTCTGGTCTTGCTCTCTCGTCTGCCTCTGTCTCGTCTCTCTCTGCTGAAATCCGTGCGCCGAGGTCTTTTTATAATCTCCAAACCGGTACTTCCGATTTTTGCCTCGCCCACGCACGCCCACGTAATTCTCAGAGACACCTGTTCTGTTTGCCTCTGTCCATTTCCGCTACTGTCGGAAATAAGGTCAAACAAACATCCGTTCCTTTCAACGACCGGAAACGCCCCCGCTTGCTCAGCTTCCTCGGGTGGGGCGGGATTGTTATATTACATTCCTCGCCCACCCATTTTCCAAAATGTTCACCTAAGAACATTTTAAGCGCAACACCCTCACTCTCCTCCCCATGCCACACAAGCCCGACAATTATATAAAACATGTGCACGCCAAAACAACAAAAACATGTGCATGCCGAAACAAAAAAAAACAACAAAAAAAAAATATAGGGGAGCCTACATCGGCAACCCAACAATGTTCGTGTCCCTCTTGAAAATTGTTCTACCAGCTCGATGTTTCATTGTTCTTTTTTTTTTTTTTTTTTAATATCCATTTTCACAGAATTGGGCAAAGTTCTTAAAAATGTTCATTTTCTTTCTCGACTCTGTCCATAAGCGTAGACACCCCGATGCATAACCACGTGATTATAGGCGGTAACCGCGCCCCAGTTTCCAAACTAACATCGAGTAAATGACCTTTGACCAACACCATGCGTGCCTCTGCTCGAGTTTATTGTTACACATGTAACTTCATTTAATTTAATTTAATTTCAAACATACTATGTTTGAACACAGAAAAATGGCCATTATCTGCCGTACATATCATTCATAGTCTGACCGAGAAATGTTCAATAGAAAATGAAGAAAATTACCCTGATTCCAACGTTAATCCGTATGCAATTTACTTGTGGAGGATATTAATTTAGTCTAAAAAAATGGACCCGTGACTCATAGTCCCTTAGTTTGTACAATGTTTTCTATTCCCTGAACTACTTCCTCTGGATTCGAAACCAAGCATATCTGATTGTTGACGTCTCTCTGTTTAACGCAGAGACATTTGAGTGTTGAACACCCGTTGACCCCGGAGTACTATTCACAACGGATAACTCAATTTCCTTTTCCGAAGCACTCTTGCTTCTTTTACACTTAAAAATCCGCTTCCTAGCTATTATTCCAAGGATTATTATAACGCCGACCACGCCAGCAATGACTCCTATCGTCAACTTCTTCGGGAGTTCTTCATATCCTTCACTAAATCTTTCCATATCTACCTGTTCCAAGGTATTTACTAGTTTTCAGAAATTAATATATCATCAAAAGATATTTCCCAAGTCACATAAATGAAAATTCACAGAGGATGTTGAATTGATGGGAACCTGCACAAAAGCATAATTCACAACCATAGAAATGTAAATCATTTTGTAGTGTACAGTCATTGAAAAGAATTCAAAAAAAAAAAAAAACCTAACACTGCACAACCCAACGAAAACATTGTTATCAACAAGTTAATCCAATTATCCACTTTAAAGAGTAGAAGAAACTTCCTTTACATGATTTTACATCTCACTTACTCAATAAAAGTCAGATTAATTAAGCAACATACCAGTAAACTCACTTCACATATATGGTAAAATATTAACAACAAAAATAAATCATTAACTCAGATGTTTTGTACTTACAGATAGGTAAATATTTCAACTCCAATCCTCCCGTCAACTTTAACACCCCTCGTCAACTTTAACACTCCTCCCGCCAACCCCAACCCTACGCGCTCTCCGCTAAGCGTACTATTCTCTGCATATAGTCCCGCACCCCCTCCGTTCTACCCTTAATATGTTTGACACCAACAATCCACATTTCTCAATGGCAAAAGTATGCATTTTTTTTTTCTAACTGGACTTATTATAAACACGAGCAGAGAACACAAACACTATCAAATCAATGAGTCACTTACCTTGGCTGAATGTCTACAGTCGCGCGGCTGCTATATTTTTTCGTCCTGTTGTTTACTATTTTCGTCTTCTATCTGGTAGTTTTAAGTCCGTTGAATTTTCAATCGTTGCCGTGGTAACCAGCTCGTATCTATCTGTTTTGTTGTCTCAAAACAGCAAGTCACTTAGGCACCAAAAAGAATTTGTTACGCCCAGCGAATGCTGGTTCCAGTTATATCGTCTCAAAACAGCAAACACAGAAATGTATATAAAAATATATGAGATTATATTTTTATTAACGACGATGAACCGTGTAGCCCAGTGAACAGAGAGTGAGAGCGCGCTTCCAAGGGTTGACGGGGGGGGATCGTCGTATCTGTTGCTCCTCTGGTCTGGTCTTGCTCTCTCGTCTGCCTCTGTCTCGTCTCTCTCTGCTGAAATCCGTGCGCCGAGGTCTTTTTATAATCTCCAAACCGGTACTTCCGATTTTTGCCTCGCCCACGCACGCCCACGTAATTCTCAGAGACACCTGTTCTGTTTGCCTCTGTCCATTTCCGCTACTGCCGGAAATAAGGTCAAACAAACATCCGTTCCTTTCAACGACCGGAAACGCCCCCGCTTGCTCAGCTTCCTCAGGTGGGGCGGGATTGTTATATTACATTTTGTATTTTCACTTTTTCTTCTATGTGCAATGTCTCTTCAGGACGTAGGAGATCATGGCTCTTCACGTCTCCTGGTAGTTCTTAGTACGCTTTCTCATGTTACCCGCGTCCTAAAACCGCTCTGCCATCCACCTGCTCAGGCCTTTCATCCCTCCAATTTCTTCTTATGCGTCACTTTTACACATATGTTTTAGGTTGGCAGGTTTTAAAGCCGGGCATTTAACATAAACTGTGATATCAATTCTAACTAGACGCTCAATATTTGCTCGCCTTGCACCAATATGAGTTAAAGTTAGTAACCAACAATTAGTAAAGAAGTTACTGTTTTTCTTTCACAAATCAGAGTTATATCACAGACGCGGGCGCGAGCATATCCACCCGCCAATACAAAGTGTTACTATTTAATTCCCGAAAGACAGCGAAGAAATGAGACAGGCAAATATTTGCATTCAAGTATATCCGTTCATGTACCAACTTCGGCTTTTTGAAACACAGACAATATGAGTGATTCGTTGCCAATATGTAAAGGAAGTTGTAAATGTTGGCGGGAAATGAGTGAATATAAGTTGGCGTGGTGGATAAGAATCCTCAATTGTGTAAATTTATAAAAGTTACCCCTATCAGAAATGGTACACAGTTAAATCGAATATAGTAAATCAAATATTTGTGAGTGGCAGGGACGATTCCCCCCCCCCCCCCAAAAAAAAGATGAAATGATGTGCACGATATGGCAAGCCATAAAATTAGAAACCAATGTAATTGCGAACTTTGGCGTATTTAATCCGAAGATTAAATGATTGACTGGCAACAAAAATGACTGGATACGAATAGCGGAATAGGGCCGCCGGTTTTTACCCTGATCTATTAAAAGTGCGGATGTGCGTTATGGTGCAGTGTATATCGGCTCGGAACGAGAAAACGGGGAGCCGAGGTCGAATTTCAGTTAAATTCATTTCATTCACTTACGCGCAAATACCCTTGGGAAAGGTATCAGTCTGTCTCTTCCTTCCAGTTATGGGTTATATAACAGGATAAATTGGGTTCTATAACCGTGGCTGGCAACCAGTCGACCGCAGAACGCAATGTCAACCTACTGCGGGATAATGTTCTGCCCAGTCAGTCATGTCTCTTTCGAGACATGATCGCCCAAATGTTTATCACGTATGGCTGACTGGCTAATTAAAAGTGCATAGGTTTTCGTCTGAAATGTTGTGACAAAACATCATTAATGTCCTTATTTGCTTACAGTGGTTCTTCCAAATTGAAATATAGACTGAAATGGCAAAGATTAAGTGATAATACCTTTATAGGACAGATCGTGATTTTATTTCAAAAAATGTTTCTGATAATGTCACTATCGTCTCACTAAGCAGGGTTTGCAAGGATTTCGTGGGGTTCCAGCAAATTTGAGATGCAGGGCCCTACAAAACTATGCCACGTTTCCTCACATCTCTGCTAAATCTAAATTTTCATTAGCATGAATATAAAATACGAATTTCATTGTAACCTAATTTTATACAATAATGGATCATATGCAACATAGCTGAACAATTCAACTGAAACATTGAAAATAATATCTAATTATATTTTTGAGATATGTTATATTTTAAATTAACAATAATTTTTATCATTAATTTGTGATTTTCTCGTTAAATGTTGAATAAATTTAAAACATTCAACATTATAGAAAATTTAATGATTTTTATATAGCCTTTTAACAAGACTTCAGTTAAATGACATATGGGATACATACATGTGTAATCCTATCTCTTTCGAGACATGAATGACCGGGCAGAAGATTTTCTCACGGTAGGTTGCCATTACTTTCTACGCTAGACTGGTTGCCAACCAAGGCTACAAAGCCAAGTCTGTTTTGCTAATTAACCTGTAGCTGGAGAAAGAATCGACGCATTAGTACCTTTCACAAGGGTACTTGCTCGTAAGTGAATGTAACTAATTCAACCGGAATTCCAACTCGGCGTTTTGATTTCTCATTTTTCGGCCGTCATCCACTGGGCTACATCCAGAGACTTACCACAAGACTTACCATGAGTAAAACCAATTCACGAATTTAGACAAAAAAAGAACAAAAACAGAATGAGATAAAAATCTGCGAAAATCTTTAATACTTTAACAATCGGTAGTGCTTACGGCCATATCACGTTGAATACACCGGTTCTCGCTCGATCGCCGAAGTTAAACAACGTTGAGCCCGGTCAGTACGTAGATGGGTGACCGCCTGGGAATACCAGGTGCTGTAAACGTATAGTGACAGATGTGCGTTGTGGTGCAGTGGATATCGGCTCGGAAAGATTATCGGTGAGCCAAGTTCAAATTCCAATTGAATACCTTGCATTCATTTAAGCACTGGTTCTCTTGGGAAAGGTATTAATCCATCCCTTCCCTCCAGTTATGGGTTAAATAACAGGGTAGGACTTTGGGACCCTGCTCTTAAAAACAAATCCAAATGAATCTTGATACTCAAAAAAGAAAAAAGTATCACAACAACTTATATAAAAACAACAATAAATTCTTGAAAAAAGTTATTACCAGCAATAAATAAATAAAAATTTAGTTGGCATTAAATGACCCGCAGAGGTTGATATGCCATAAAAACAAAACAACCAACCAACTAACAATCGGTCGTGCTTAGTTTAATCTCCAACGTATGTAAATGCATATAAATGTAAATAGATTAAAGCAAGTGTTCTGAATGCATGGATGACAAAGCACTGCCCAATCAGTCTTGGTTCCTGCACCGTTCCACTTGTTGGGTGGTAGTCCCCACCGGTCATATCACTCAGGGTATAGTTTCAAAGGTGTGTAATATAACAATCTGGGCCCACCCGAGGAAGCTGATGCAAGCGGGGGCGTTTCCGGTCGTTGAAAGGAACGGATGTCTGTTTGACCTTATTTCCGGCAGTAGCGGAAATGGCTACAGAGGCAAACAGAACAGATGTCTCTGAGAATTACGTGGGCGTGCGTGGACGAGGCAAAATCCGGAAGTCCCGGTTTGGAGATTATAAAAAGACCTCGGCGCACGGATTTCACCAGACAGAGAGCCAGACAGTAGACAGAGATCGGCCGGTGAAGAGAGACACTCCCGTCAACCCTTAGAAGCGCGCTCTCACTCTCTGTTCACTAGGCTACACGGTTCATCGTCATTAATAAATATTTTTTATATATATGCGTGTTTGTTGTTTGTCAATATACAACAGGTGTACGGCTTTGAAGGCAACATCCACACATTTGCTTTTACACAATTTTTCCGGGAATAATACTAAACTGACCTGTTGGATATGTTTATAGCACTTTTTACATTGAGTGACTTGATCGAGTATTTGTTGTCGGTTACTGTAGATAATTTTAACTAGGCGTCTTTGTAACAAAAACATTTAATGCAGAGTTAATTATCACTCATCACAGACTAGACGAACGACGGTCAGTTTTGTTAGGCTTGTTTTCTCGTTAGTTTGGGAGACACTTTTGTGTAGCGGATGTGCGTTGTTGTGCAGTTGATATCGACTCGGAACGAGAAATCAGGGAGTAGAGTTCAAATTCAAGTTGAATTCCTTGCAATCACTTACGCGCAAATATCCTTGGGAAAGGTATTAATCCGTCTCTTCCCTCCAGTTATGGGTCAAATAACAGGACAGATTGGGTTCTATAGCCTTGACTGCTAACCAGTCTACCGCATAAAGCAATGACAACTTACTGCGGGATAATCTTCTGCCCAGTCATTAAAATCTCTTTCGAGACATGATCGTCCAAGAGTGTACCACATATGGCAGTTAACTGGCTGACCGAATTGTTGTAGCTTTGTTTCTTGAAAGGAGCTATAGGGAGAGATAAATACAGAAGGCGTATGCCAACAGGTTGTCCCTTTCTACTGGTGGCCTGTTTCACTAAAGAATCTAGGAAAGGAGACGTGTCATCGCTTTTTCATGTACGTAACGGTACAGCCTTCGCCCGTTTCTTGATCCTAAAATCTTGTGAAGATGTATTAGACACTTGAATAAGCTCTGAATTGTTTAAGCATCTAACTTCACACGGCCTTCTTTCTGATAAAGTATATGAATTTCATTTATGTCGATCAACCGTCAATGTGTTAACTGCTATTACTTAATTTGTCTGTCAGGCCCGTGATAAGAAAGACCAGACTGGAGCCGTAGTTCATCACAAGCTAATGGGCGATAGAATCATTGGTAAGATATTTGAATTAATCCAGTCGTTTATGACAAATCGGGTAATAAAAAGAGTATTGAACGGTTCCGATTCTAAGTCAATTAACATTGATGGGGGCTCCCCGGGGCTATTTCCCTGGGCCTACATTATTTATTGTCTTCATCAAACATTGAATTCTTATCTCAAGCAACAGCTTTCCCTATGTCATCAGTTCCAAATCAGGAATTTATGTTGATGAGTAAAATAAGTACTCGTTTTTTAATAGTAAATTCGCTGGGTCCAACAAACTCAAAACTGACATTGCTCTTCAAAATAACGCCTGATCGGTTGTTAACTAGGGTAATAAATAATTTGTAAATTTTAAAGTGTTCAAAACAAAACTGTTATAATTCCATTCCGTTTACTTGCTTTCCTGACAGCTACAATCTTCAAGAATTCAAATGTAAAGTCAATAGTCATTTCCTATCTCACTAACTTGCATTCTCTCTCTCTCATGCTCCTTTCTTCATCCACTCTACTCTCATCAGTATTCTCATCCTTTTGCCACCCTCTTCCTGACACCCCCTGTAACCTGCCACTCTTTCTCATAACTACCTCCTATGTAACACCCTGATAAACAGTGGCAGTAAAATGCATTGCTTGGGGCGATACGATTATAAAAAACAGTTAATAATTACAGAGAACTGTTTTTGGTTTTAATCATCATGCCCGATATAAACTTCCAGGAGAATCACTCAATGCAGCTTCTTAGTTTCACTGATATCAAGATCAGTGATCCCTGTTCACAGATAACATGCTACTTCATCCAACACGCCAGTTAGCCATTACCACCTCACAAGTTTGCTGAATCTTCTCGTCAGTGGTGGAGGTTGACGGGCGTCCTGCTTCATTTTCGTGTGTCACGTTTCTCTCGATCGACTCATTCTCATATCTAGGCGTTAGTGCACTGTTGCCGTATTGTGTTAAAAAGCCGCCAATGAATTTCATCCATTGAAACATCTTCCGATCAGAGAATTCAGATCAGTTCTTTTTCTCCCTCCTTGGAGCACATTCCTAGCAGAGAGTCTATGTTTACACTGAAACAGCAGCAAGAGAAAAAAGGCGCGATCTAGCTCAAATTTCGATCAGTCTACAGTAATACCCACTATAAGCATGCATGAACAGAGGGTAGTGTAAGAAACCTCAACATATGTTATTGCGCAAGTGTGGTTAATTTTTGATTTACCCTCGTATTTAGGAATATACAGTAAAACCTGCCGTATGCGACCATCTTTGTCAGCGATCACCTGTTGTTAACGATCGTCTTTCTATACACGGACGATTTGCTAATGTTAATGGACCCTTAGTGAGCGACCACCTCAAGAACGCGACCGTCGATTAACATCAACAAGTGAAAACCACTGATCAACCGACCGTTTTAAAAAAACATATTGGTCGTACACTGCGGACTTCTAAATAAGGAGAAACTAAATGAGTAATTTGATCTAAGCCAGGAACACTTCCTCATTGTTTTGTGATTGTAGTGTTGTAAGAAACTTATTTCTTGTTGAAATGTACATTGCCTGAGTTCATTTCATGGTCAAACATCGGCTGTTTTGTACAACATGTATTGCATTTGGAATGTTCAAGGCATTTATCGCAGTCTCTGTAATGACTTGGATTAATTCAGGGATTAAGAAAATCACAATTATGTCCCTTTCTCAAATGTCTATCTCATTCGTTCGTTTATTTTTTGTGTATCCATTTACTCTATTTCTATCTGGGTATATCTATCTTTATCTCTCTGTTTCTCTACGCCCACCCACGATCGCTGTCAGTTTTTTGTATGTTTTTTTTTTCATGTATTAACGCAGATTCTCGTTTGCTATCACTCTCTTCCAGGAAAAAAACTACTTTTTTTAAGACCACTTAATTTAATATGTTTTGTGAATAAATATTTTGATCTCTTGTTGACCGTTGTAAATACATTTTTTTTAAATTTTAAAATGAATTATTGAGAATAAGTTTCTTTAAAGTTAGGCCATTTTCTTATGTTCTCATTTATTTATTACCAGATTAAATGGTAAAATCCTAATATGTGCATTCTGATAAATGGAAAATACGTTCCTGGCGTAAATAGGTTATGACTATGAGCATTTAGTGAGCGACCACATGCCGTATACGTGGTCGCATACAACAGGTTCCGCTGTATTTAAGAATGGTTGTGCATAAACATAAAAGATGAAAGTTTTTAATAAATATAAAACAAAATAAAAACTGGAATAATTCTCCAGCGACTGATTATGAGCGTTTTGTTTGTCGCATTATTTTTAAAATGTAAAATATAAAGAATAAACCACATAATCACTGTTTTCTATCGTGACATTTTTTTTTGGTCACTGTTTACTGTCTCTACTTGCTTCGGGGTTGCATATTGATTTTTAATGAGGAAAACATTTCTCGTTATGCTTGCCAAAATTATATTTATATTGAACGCCGTTAAATTTAGTGAGGCTCACAAGTTTACATTAATGAACCCGGACAAATTGATAATAACTGTTTATTAGTTAATTAGTTGTAAAAATACACGTTAAACTCAACGAACTCTAGTCGTTGCTTTTTAAATCCACAATTATATAATGACGATTAAATGAAATTAGACACATTTAAACAAAGTGTATCAGACATAGAAAATCACTTCTGTTTCTTCCAGGTGGAAGTTATAAAACTTTCATAATAAGTGAAAGGTTACGCTTATATGTTAAAGAATAGGTACGTACATATAAAAGTGTCTATGTGTTTATACACAGACGTATGCACGCACGCACGTATCTCTTTCTGTCTGTCTGTCTGTCTTTATGTATGTATATATATATATATATATATATATATATATATATATATAAAGTCAGACGCAGACAGATCTGTTTCGCTTTATCACAGCTCATCAGTACGGTTAGACATCCGATTGCTTTTAATCCAGGATTGAAACCCGAACAAATTGGCATCAGTCGGCGATTCAACCTTTGAGCTATGGGCGCTCGGAGGAGGCAGACATTTAGCGTATGATGTATCATACGCCAGTAACCAGAGGGCTCTAATTTATTACTGAATGAGCGATGCGTAGATGCTAGAGTAGCTAATGTTTTTTTCAAAGTCTACCATTCTTACAGAGTGCTCAATCAGGGTGTGAAAGCGTATATATATATATATATATATATATATATATATGTTATAAATCGCCTGAAGATGCCGATATGTTGAAAGAATGATTGCGTAAATAACTTGCTTCCAAATAAAAAAATATTCAAAATATCTACATTTCTTTGGAGCACTTTTAATACAACTATTTACTGGTTCAATTTAATTATGACCAAAAACTGGTTAATAATAACTATTATATATATATATATATATATATTTATATATATATTGATGCCTATTTCATTAAATAATATAGACGTTTTGTCTATATATTTTATGTAAATTTTATGTAAATCTCTACAAATATCTTTAAATGCCTATAATTAAAAACAGAAGCCATTGGTTTATTGCAATGCCTTCCTATACTTAAATTAATATTTCTTGTTTTCACTCTCGCGTGGTCATGTGTGACGCCATGAGCTGAGGTGTTATATTTGCTTCCAGCGTCTTGTATGCACGAGTTTGTTGTTGCTTGGAAATCTTCCATGTAAACAAAAAAATACTGTCAGTATTGTTTGTCTGTGATTTATTATATTATAATGTAATTGACATCTTTGAAAATGGCTTATGTATGCCGAAAGCTTAGATTGGATTATAAAGTAAATTATGTATTAAGAATTGCGATTTTCTTTCTTCGCTTAATGATAATGCTATTAAGCTTATTAGACAATATGAAAACGCTTACATAAAATAAATAGATAATACTTGTCTCTATTATTTAATTAAACATGCTTCAATGAAAAAATACTACCTATATATATATATATATATATTTATAAAACCCAAAAAAAGTTTGATTTAAAAAAAGGAGAAGTTCTGTCTGTTTTATTGTTTTTTTATATTTTCTCAATTTTATAATAAGCTACAGAGTGTTGTGCTTAAAGTTGTGGATAAACTGGATAAAACACTCTACAGCACCCAATTCAAGGAAAGACCCAAAACACTAGTAGCTATTAGTTTACAAGATTAACAGCCGACATTAAATAAACTATCATTCAGCAAAAGAACTGAATCATAATTAATTCGCGCATAATATCACATAAACATTGAAATAACAGTACGGATATAAGAGTCATTATACGTAATTAGCATATAACGTGGCATCAATAAAATTTTTGAACGAATTTATTAAAAAAGAATCAAAACAAATGATGACAAGAACTATAGGATGAACACATGAAAAAAAACAATATCTAAAATTGTAGAAACTGGCATAGCCGCAAACCTAAAAGTCTTTGATAGTGGCTAAAGACTTGAAAAGTAACTACTAGCAATTTGATTTGAAGATGGATAAAATTTATTATCAATTACATGCCAAAAAAAGAAATAAATGTAATCAACAAGAACATTCATGTTGACATGGTTGTTACATGAGTGGATGACGTTCCAGATTTATCAACAGTGCAAAAAAGTGTAAAGCTGAATTTAGAAATGAGAAATTTGAAGATGACTCAGAGTTTTAACATCCTGCAGCTGTCGCCAGAGAGGAAAACATTGATCGTGTTCAGTACATGGTGATGGGTGACACGCAGTTGACTATAAACAAATAGCCAATACTTTTAGCATATTTCTTGAGAGAGTTGAAAATAGTCAGGCTCAATGAAATTGCTAAGACGAAAGTTTATGGTCGATGGGTACACATCTTCTGGCACCTGATCAAAAGCTAAGCAGTCTGATTACACCACGGAAAAATCTGACATTGTTTGAGGTGGATCTGGTTTTCTTCGAACGTATCCTAGCACAGGAGGAGTGTCGGCTTCATCACATAGAATCAGAGAAAAGGAAACAATCAACGTAGTGGTAACATCCACTCCCACCTCATCTCAAAATGTCAAAATTCGTTTCATTTTCAAGATAGAAGATGACCTTATTTCTTTTGGATTAAAAAGACATTGTGTTAATTGACCATCTTTCAAAGCGTCAGATAAACAATGTAGAGAATCACGTCAAATTGTTCAAGCAGTTACGAAACCAAACACCCCGAAAATCTGAGTAAAAGGCTCTTGTTTCTTCAGAACAATGCTACAGCACATAACGTGACTGTAACTTTGAAAGGGTTTATCATCTTCCCTGTTCTATATCTGATTATTATCTGTTCCCTAACATGAAAAATAACATTAAGGGAAACATATGTCACTGTTATGACGACGTTATATATTAATTTAGGTGAATTTTAGACATTTGATGCTTGTTTATTAACGTATAGATATGCGCTGTTTACAGTGAAGGTGCTTTAGCTGAAATAATTTACGCAATTGATTCGCTAAGCTGAGAGTTGGTGATTCTAGTCTTATTCATGATGAAAGCTCAGTCTACAGATGACGATCAAATCAAAACATCGATTCCGCATTAAACATCGCGGAAATCGACGGAACCGCTAAATTAATAAAAATCCACCATCCATGTGCACTTAGTGAAGCTTAGATACTCAAAATGCTACGATGAATGGGTACGACATATTTTGAGTGAAAAGAATCTTTTGAAGCGCATTTCTACCTGTGATTTGCTGTATAAACGAAAACAAAATTAACCATTTTTGGGATAAACTGAAAAAAAAAAAAGAATCATTTACAACAATATTCAGCAAAAAATCCATAGGTAAGCGACATGAGCCAACGTTAGCTACCCTGTAAGCAGGATTTTATTCTAAGAAAATTATGCTGTGCATCTGATGAATTTAGAACGGAATCTTGTACTATAAACCTCTGCCAAGTAACCAGTCACTTAATTCTGAAAAGTACTGCTCGCAACGACTTTAATGCAGCAACTGAAGAAAAATGCCCATAATTGAAAAGATGTTGTCTTCTATCAGGATAATGCCAGACTTCATGTTTCTTGGTGACCTGGCAAAAATTAATGACGCTTTGCCACACCTCCTATAATAGCCATTGCTTCTTCGGATTTTAATTTAGTCAGTCCTTGAAAATTAACCCCAGTGGTAAAAAATTAATTCTTCCGATTGCATAAAAAACATTTTTTCTTTGTCGAGAAATCACCGAGATTTTGGGAAGATGATATCTTTAATTTGAAGGAAAAATAAGAACGCGGTTGTGCTAGAAAATTGTTCATACTTTATTAAATAAATAATTAATGGTAAAATTTTGTTTTGTTTTCTAATTTCCTTAAGCTTTCCGGACAATCTGATATATATATATATATATATATATATATATATATATATATTTTTTTTTTTTTTTTTTTTTTTTAATCATATCACCCCGAGCAAGGCAGTAACGCCACTGATGCGCAGGGGGCTACGTAAGGGTAAAAAGAATGGAAAAGAGAAAGCCGAAAACCGCATCCTAAACAGGAAACAAGGGATGAGCCTCTTCACCTGTTCAATAGATGTGGGTGGAGTGTGAACCGGGCGATAGTTTAGTCTATCTACTCCAATTGAAAAAAATAAAATAAAATAATAAAGGAAAAGAGTGAAAAGATTGGAAAAGAGAAAACCGGAAACCGCATCCTAAACAGGAAACAAGGGATGAGCCTCTTCACCTGTTCAATAGATGTGGGTGGAGTGTGAACCGGGCGATAGTTTAGTCTATCTACTCCAATTGAAAAAAAGAAAATAAAATAATAAAGGAAAAGAGTGAAAAAGATTGGAAAAGAGAAAACCGGAAACCGCATCCTAAACAGGAAACAAGGGATGAGCCTCTTCACCTGTTCAATAGATGTGGGTGGAGTGTGAACCGGGCGATAGTTTAATCTATCTACTCCAATTAGTTTAATCTATCTACTCGGGAACCCCTTCCTAAAATAGAAACAAGGCGATCAACTCTACTCCTGTCCAAAAGAAGGGGGTGGAGTGTGAGACCTGGCGATAGAAGGTACTATCTACTCCAATTAAAAAAAAAGAATAAATATGTGACTGAAGTTAATTAAGTTTTAACTTTATAAGTCAAACCTAAATTTCATAATTAAGAACAATTTACACAAAAATTAGGCAGAAAAGATAAGAACCGAAAAAGAATAAAATAAAATAAAAAATACAAGTAAAAATAAGTAAATAAATAATTCAAAAAATAATAAAAAATAAGATCACACTGGCTAAACTCACCAAGTTGCAGGCTTGCTGACAGAAAAAAGTTAAGAAAATTTCAAAAATTATCTTCATTCTGTTTCTTCTATACAGTTCTGGAGAGATTAAGTTACCTTACAAGCAGTAACAGACAGAAAAGATGGGAGGGGGGGAATCACCTCCAAGCCATGTGTCCAGTTAGCAAGGGAATGACAGAGAACAATAAAAAAAAAAACATGGCCGGTCTTAGAATTCCTACATATAACCAAAACCCAATATACCAAACCTAAATTTCATAATTAAGAACAATTTACACAAAAATTAGGCAGAAAAGATAAGAACCGAAAAAGAATAAAATAAAAATAAAAAATACAAGTAAAAATAAGTAAATAAATAATTCAAAAAATAATAAAAAATAAGATCACACTGGCTAAACTCACCAAGTTGCAGGCTTGCTGACAGAAAAGTTAAGAAAATTTCAAAAATTATCTTCATTCTGTTTCTTCTATACAGTTCTGGAGAGATTAAGGCCTGCGAGCAAGCAGTAACAGACAGTAGTGTGATGGAGGGGGGAATCACCTCCAAGCCATGTGTCCAGTTAGGCAAGGGAATGACAGAGAACAATAAAAAAAAACATGGCCGGTCTTAGAATTCCTACATATAACCAAAACCCCTAATATACCAAACCTAAATTTCATAATTAAGAACAATTTACACAAAAATTAGGCAGAAAAGATAAGAACCGAAAAAGAATAAAATAAAATAAAAATACAAGTAAAAAATAAGTAAATAAATAATTCAAAAAATAATAAAAAATAAGATCACACTGGCTAAATCCCCACTGCAGGCTTGCTGACAGAAAAAAGTTAAGAAAATTTCAAAAATTATCTTCATTCTGTTTCTTCTATACAGTTCTGGAGAGATTAAGTTACCTTAAGCAAGCAGTAACAGACAGTAGTGTGATGGAGGGGGGAATCACCTCCAAGCCATGTGTCCAGTTAGCAAGGGAATGACAGAGAACAATAAAAAAAAAAACATGGCCGGTCTTAGAATTCCTACATATAACCAAAACCCTAATATACCAAACCTAAATTTCATAATTAAGAACAATTTACACAAAAATTAGGCAGAAAAGATAAGAACCGAAAAAGAATAAAATAAAATAAAAAATACAAGTAAAAATAAGTAAATAAATAATTCAAAAAATAATAAAAAATAAGATCACACTGGCTAAACTCACCAAGCGAGGTTTGCTGACAGAAAAAAGTTAGAAAATTTCAAAAATTATCTTCTCATTCTGTTTCTTCTATACAGTTCTGGAGAGATTAAGTTACCTTAAGCAAGCAGTAACAGACAGTAGTGTGATGGAGGGGGGGAATCACCTCCAAGCCATGTGTCCAGTTAGCAAGGGAATGACAGAGAAACAATAAAAAAAAACATGGCCGGTCTTAGAATTCCTACATATAACCAAAACCCTAATATACCAAACCTAAATTTCATAATTAAGAACAATTTACACAAAAATTAGGCAGAAAAGATAAGAACCGAAAAAGAATAAAATAAAATAAAAATACAAGTAAAAATAAGTAAATAAATAATTCAAAAAATAATAAAAATAAGATCACACTGGCTAAACTCACCAAGTTGCAGGCTTGCTGACAGAAAAAAGTTAAGAAAATTTCAAAAATTATCTTCATTCTGTTTCTTCTATACAGTTCTGGAGAGATTAAGTTACCTTAAGCAAGCAGTAACAGACAGTAGTGTGATGGAGGGGGGAATCACCTCCAAGCCATGTGTCCAGTTAGCAAGGGAATGACAGAGAACAATAAAAAAAACACAGTTTGGTCTTAGAATTCCTACATATAACCAAAACCCTAATATACCAAACCTAAATTTCATAATTAAGAACAATTTACACAAAAATTAGGCAGAAAAGATAAGAACCGAAAAAGAATAAAATAAAATAAAAAATACAAGTAAAAATAAGTAAATAAATAATTCAAAAATAATAAAAAATAAGATCACACTGGCTAAACTCACCAAGCTGTGCAGGCTTGCTGACAGAAAAAGTTAAGAAAATTTCAAAAATTATCTTCATTCTGTTTCTTCTATACAGTTCTGGAGAGATTAAGTTACCTTAAGCAAGCAGTAACAGACAGTAGTGTGATGGAGGGGGGAATCACCTCCAAGCCATGTGTCCAGTTAGCAAGGGAATGACAGAGAACAATAAAAAAAAACATGGCCGGTCTTAGAATTCCTACATATAACCAAAACCCTAATATACCAAACCTAAATTTCATAATTAAGAACAATTTACACAAAAATTAGGCAGAAAAGATAAGAACCGAAAAAGAATAAAATAAAATAAAAAAAAATACAAGTAAAAAATAAGTAAATAAATAATTCAAAAAATAATAAAAAATAAGATCACACTGGCTAAACTCACCAAGTTGCAGGCTTGCTGACAGAAAAAAGTTAAGAAAATTTCAAAAATTATCTTCATTCTGTTTCTCTATACAGTTCTGGAGAGATTAAGTTACCTTAAGCAAGCAGTAACAGACAGTAGTGTGATGGAGGGGGAATCACACCTAAGCCATGTGTCCAGTTAGCAAGGGAATGACAGAGAACAATAAAAAAAAACATGGCCGGTCTTAGAATTCCTACATATAACCAAAAAACCCTAATATACCAAACCTAAATTTCATAATTAAGAACAATTTACACAAAAATTAGGCAGAAAAAGATAAGAACCGAAAAAGAATAAAATAAAATAAAAAATACAAGTAAAAATAAGTAAATAAATAATTCAAAAAATAATAAAAATAAGATCACACTGGCTAAACTCACCAAGGCTGCAGGCTTGCTGACAGAAAAAAGTTAAGAAAATTTCAAAATTATCTTCATTCTGTTTCTTCTATACAGTTCTGGAGAGATTAAGTTACCTTAAGCAAGCAGTAACAGACAGTAGTGTGATGGAGGGGGGAATCACTCCAAGCCATGTGTCCAGTTAGCAAGGGAATGACAGAGAACAATAAAAAAAACATGGCCGGTCTTAGAATTCCTACATATAACCAAACCCTAATATACCAAACCTAAATTTCATAATTAAGAACAATTTACACAAAAATTAGGCAGAAAAGATAAGAACCGAAAAAGAATAAAAATAAAAATAAAAAATTAAAGTAAAAATAAGTAAATAAATAATTCAAAAAATAATAAAAAATAAGATCACACTGGCTAAACTCACCAAGCTGCAGGCTTGCTGACAGAAAAAGTTAAGAAAATTTCAAAAATTATCTTCATTCTGTTTCTTCTATACAGTTCTGGAGAGATTAAGTTACCTTGCTAAAGCAGTAACAGACAGTAGTGTGATGGAGGGGGAATCACCTCCAAGCCATGTGTCCAGTTAGCAAGGGAATGACAGAGAACAATAAAAAAAAAACATGGCCGGTCTTAGAATTCCTACATATAACCAAAACCCTAATATACCAAACCTAAATTTCATAATTAAGAACAATTTACACAAAAATTAGGCAGAAAAGATAAGAACCGAAAAAGAATAAAATAAAATAAAAAATACAAGTAAAAAAAAAAAAAAAAAAAAAATAAGATCACACTGGCTAAACTCACCAAGTTGCAGGCTTGCTGACAGAAAAAAGTTAAGAAAATTTCAAAAATTATCTTCATTCTGTTTCTTCTATACAGTTCTGGAGAGATTAAGTTACCTTAAGCAAGCAGTAACAGACAGTAGCGTGATGGAGGGGGGAATCACCTCCAAGCCATGTGTCCAGTTAGCAAGGGAATGACAGAGAACAATAAAAAAAAAACATGGCCGGTCTTAGAATTCCTACATATAACCAAAACCCTAATATACCAAACCTAAATTTCATAATTAAGAACAATTTACACAAAAATTAGGCAGAAAAGATAAGAACCGAAAAAGAATAAAATAAAATAAAAATACAAGTAAAAATAAGTAAATAAATAATTCAAAAAATAATAAAAATAAGATCACACTGGCTAAACTCAACAAGTTGCAGGCTTGCTGGACAGAAAAAGTTAAGAAAATTTCAAAATTATCTTCATTCTGTTTCTTCTATACAGTTCTGGAGAGATTAAGTTACCTTACAAGCAGTAACAGACAGTAGTGTGATGGAGGGGGGGAATCACCTCCAAGCCATGTGTCCAGTTAGCAAGGGAATGACAGAGAACAATAAAAAAAAAACATGGCCGGTCTTAGAATTCCTACATATAACCAAAACCCTAATATACCAAACCTAAATTTCATAATTAAGAACAATTTACACAAAAATTAGGCAGAAAAGATAAGAACCGAAAAAGAATAAAATAAAATAAAAAAATACAAGTAAAAATAAGTAAATAAATAATTCAAAAAATAATAAAAATAAGATCACACTGGCTAAACTCACCAAGTTGCAGGCTTGCTGACAGAAAAAGTTAAGAAAATTTCAAAATTATCTTCATTCTGTTTCTTCTATACAGTTCTGGAGAGATTAAGTTACCTTAAGCAAGCAGTAACAGACAGTAGTGTGATGGAGGGGGGAATCACCTCCAAGCCATGTGTCCAGTTAGCAAGGGAACACAGAGAACAATAAAAAAAAAAAACATGGCCGGTCTTAGAATTCCTACATATAACCAAAACCCTAATATACCAAACCTAAATTTCATAATTAAGAACAATTTACACAAAAATTAGGCAGAAAAGATAAGAACCGAAAAAGAATAAAATAAAATAAAAAATACAAGTAAAAATAAGTAAATAAATAATTCAAAAAATAATAAAAAATAAGATCACACTGGCTAAACTCACCAAGTTGCAGGCTTGCTGACAGAAAAAAGTTAAGAAAATTTCAAAAATTATCTTCATTCTGTTTCTTCTATACAGTTCTGGAGAGATTAAGTTACCTTAAGCAAGCAGTAACAGACAGTAGTGTGATGGAGGGGGGAATCACCTCCAAGCCATGTGTCCAGTTAGCAAGGGAATGACAGAGAACAATAAAAAAAAAACATGGCCGGTCTTAGAATTCCTACATATAACCAAAACCCTAATATACCAAACCTAAATTTCATAATTAAGAACAATTTACACAAAAATTAGGCAGAAAAGATAAGAACCGAAAAAGAATAAAATAAAATAAAAAATACAAGTAAAAATAAGTAAATAAATAATTCAAAAAATAATAAAAAATAAGATCACACTGGCTAAACTCACCAAGTTGCAGGCTTGCTGACAGAAAAAAGTTAAGAAAATTTCAAAAATTATCTTCATTCTGTTTCTTCTATACAGTTCTGGAGAGATTAAGTTACCTTAAGCAAGCAGTAACAGACAGTAGTGTGATGGAGGGGGGAATCACCTCCAAGCCATGTGTCCAGTTAGCAAGGGAATGACAGAGAACAATAAAAAAAAAAAAACATGGCCGGTCTTAGAATTCCTACATATAACCAAAACCCTAATATACCAAACCTAAATTTCATAATTAAGAACAATTTACACAAAAATTAGGCAGAAAAGATAAGAACCGAAAAAGAATAAAATAAAATAAAAAATACAAGTAAAAATAAGTAAATAAATAATTCAAAAAATAATAAAAAATAAGATCACACTGGCTAAAGGAAGTGTGTAAAGCCGAGAAAATTTTTGTTCCATTTTCTTTTAATTTAATAAAACTTATATATATATATATATATATATATATATATATATATATATATAAAGGGATAGATAGAGAGAGGGAGAGAGAGGAGAGAGAGAGAGAGAGAGAGTGTGTGTGTGTGTGTGTGTGTGTGTGTGTGTCTACACGTTTACACCACCAATCAATTTTAATATTAACGTCGCATATTACTAATAATCACACAAGGCATGAGCACTCATGCGTATCATCACACTTTATTTAATTCCGGTTAATTGATATCATTCAGTCGTTGGTGGCTGTATATAAAAGTAACTTTTTTCTTGGTGACTGACTATACATCTATCAATGGTCTTTCCTCCGGGATATGATCATATATCTGTTAATGGTCCTCCGCATGGGATTTGGTTATATATATATATTTTAATCATTTCACTCCGAGCAAGACAGAAATGTCACTGATGAGCGGGGGGCTACATAACTGTAAAAAGATTAATTAGAAAAGAGTGAGGAGTACAAGCTAGTTAGAAAGGAACAATAGAAAGCTGAGAAAGCAGGTGCGATGACAGATACATAGGTGGAGAGAAAGGGAAGGTTATACGGGGGTGGGGAGAGAGCTAGAGTCTAGTGGTTAGTAGATGATTATTGATATTGCATTTAAATTTCTGGAGGTTGTAGCCGTCAGGAAAGCAAGAATATGGGAGCGAGTTCCACAGGCGGGAAGTGCGAGAGAAGCTGAAGGAGTAGCTGGTCTTTTTCTCTCTCGGGTAAATGGTATGTATTTGCAAATGGTATTTTTCTCGTTCGTGTGGATTGTTATATGCCTGCGATTGACCATTCATGATTAGCTGTTAACATGTGAAAATCCGATGGCGTGGAGAGCATTTGTCACTTTAGAGGTTCTGCATGATAAGTCTATTCGAGTATCATTAAAGTGGAGCAGCATACTACACTATTAGCATAAGCCATGAAGCCATGAAGCCATGTCTTTTATTATTATTATTATTATTATTATTATTATTATTATTAGTCGGTTGTCATACGCTTTGGGCGATCATGTCTCGAAAGAGACATGACTGAATGAGCAGAAGATTATCCTGCAGTAGGTTGCCATTGCTTTCTAGCCAAGGCTATAGAACCTTATCTGTCGTATTATTTAACCCTAGGAAGGGAAGAGGCGGATTAATACCTTTCTCAATGTTAATTGTGCGCAAGTGAATGCAAGAATTCAACTGGAATTCGAACTCTGCTCCCTGATTTGTCGTTCGAGTCGATATCCACTGCACCACAATGCACATCCTATTATTATTATACAAATGCAAAATTACTTAGTCAATAATTTCTGACGGATAAAATACCAATTAAATGAACGTTACAATCCAGACAATTGCGGCAAATAAAAAAGCTAAATTACTAATGAGTTTCTATATTGTGTTTAAACTTTAATAGATGAACCAATTAAAAATTATCATGTCCATCTGACTGACGTCAAGTCTATCGATAATTGGATGTCATTATTATTAGATTTATCTGATTACATGCTGTCGTCTATATCCATAATAGAAAGACAGTCTTAATCAATTTTTTAAGTTTAATAATTTGGATAGTTGCAAAATGTAAATAGATAAATAAATATAAAATATAGAAAAATAAAATAAACTGAACTTAGAAGAAATTAACTTAAAGCTTATCTAAAATAAAACAATTATCGATGACATTCAACAAGAATTGTTCATTTTGGTGGATGACACGAAAAACAGTTTGGTAATGTCTGACCTGTTCGAGTATCAAAATATGGCAAATTCCATTGTTCGGTCACCATATTCCGTATTTTAATCCTCGGACATTAATATTCCTCAGTTTCCATCAGTTGATAATTTAACGGCCGACAAAAACGCGACAGCGTAATCTGAAGCAGTTAAATTTCCTTGGAGACAAAAAAAAAGAAAAAAGGAAAGAACAAGTTCTGAAGTGTTATGTAATATCGTTCCTCTTTCATGAGAGTAAATGCTAGAAAATTTCATTACAGATGAAATGGAAACTTGAGGCAGTAGACATATGGTTTTACAGAAGGATGTTGAAAATACCAAAGACGGGCTTTGGAGATAGCCAGAAAGTTTTAAGAAAAATCCGACAAAATAGACATGCTTGGAAACAGAAAGTGTCATTAAAAATTTCTAGTGCTATTAATGAGGATAGTGGGCTTGAAGAATTTGAAACACACATGATATCCTAAAGGCAAGAAGAGCATAGAAAACAACTAGTAAAAATTTCTAGTGCTATTAATGAGGATAGTGGGCTTGAAGAAATTGAAACACACATGATATCCTAAAGGCAAGAAGAGCATAGAAAACAACTAGTAAAAATTTCTAGTGCTATTAATGAGGATAGTGGGCTTGAAGAATTTGAAACACACATGATATCCTAAAGGCAAGAAGAGCATAGAAAACAACTAGTAAAAATTTCTAGTGCTATTAATGAGGATAGTGGGCTTGAAGAATTTGAAACACACATGATATCCTAAAGGCAAGAAGAGCATAGAAAACAACTAGTAAAAATTTCTAGTGCTATTTATGAGGATAGTGGGCTTGAAGAATTTGAAACACACATGATATCCTAAAGGCAAGAAGAGCATAGAAAACAACTAGTAAAAATTTCTAGTGCTATTAATGAGGATAGTGGGCTTGAAGAATTTGAAACTCACATGATATCCTAAAGGCAAGAAGAGCATAGAAAACAACTAGTAAAAATTTCTAGTGCTATTAATGAGGATAGTGGGCTTGAAGAATTTGAAACACACATGATATCCTAAAGGCAAGAAGAGCATAGAAAACAACCAGTAAAAATTTCTAGTGCTATTAATGAGGATAGTGGGCTTGAAGAATTTGAAACACACATGATATCCTAAAGGCAAGAAGAGCATAGAAAACAACTAGTAAAAATTTCTAGTGCTATTAATGAGGATAGTGGGCTTGAAGAATTTGAAACACACATGATATCCTAAAGGCAAGAAGAGCATAGAAAACAACTAGTAAAAATTTCTAGTGCTATTAATGATGATAGTGGGCTTGAAGAATTTGAAACACACATGATATCCTAAAGGCAAGAAGAGCATAGAAAACAACTAGTAAAAATTTCTAGTGCTATTAATGAGGATAGTGGGCTTGAAGAATTTGAAACACACATGATATCCTAAAGGCAAGAAGAGCATAGAAAACAACTAGTAAAAATTTCTAGTGCTATTAATGAGGATAGTGGGCTTGAAGAATTTGAAACACACATGATATCCTAAAGGCAAGAAGAGCATAGAAAACAACTAGTAAAAATGTCTAGTGCTATTAATGAGGATAGTGGGCTTGAAGAATTTGAAACACACATGATATCCTAAAGGCAAGAAGAGCATAGAAAACAACTAGTAAAATAGTTAACGAGGAGGTAAGGATAAAGGCTGAAGATATAATAATAAGATAATAAGATAATAAGGAGATTACCTAAAAAGCTAAGAAGAATATGAAATTGAGGAAAACTGTAAACGACCAGGGCCTAAAGATACACAGCGCATGAAAGTAATGGCTAGTTAGATTTTACTAGATAAATACACTTCCAAAATTTCATACATTTCAATATCAAATATTAACTTTGTTAACATTTTCAGAAAATGAAATAAATGTTTTTTGAATAACTAAACAAAATTATTTCGACAAAGATATAAAAAAAATACTCTTTTCATAAATATATTTGTAAAGCATCAAAAGTTTTCACCTGGAATATATTGTCACACTGTTTTATCTAAATTTAAGAACTGTCTCAATTTCTTTATATACATTTAATCCCATGTCTCTTTTAGTTATAGGTGACCATTAATCTTTAGAGATTCCTTTTCTTTATTATCTGACACAACCTCTTTAGAAAGACGGGGCATTTTCTCGTTGCCTTAATTCATTTTGAGTTTTCCTTCTCTTTGTAGAAATATTAGTGACAGCCGATATCATGTTAAAGGAAAACCCCTGAAAGATGTTACAGAAATTGTTTCGACAGTTATTATCTTGGCCAAACAAGTCAGCTTAATGGAGTGAACCTCGCAAGAAACAGGGCAAACGATCCTGAGAAAAATGTCACTGAGTGAGACCAGACTTTGAATTCTTGAAGAATTACTTTTTTAGAAAAAAGCGGACAAAACAAAGGACGCTGTGCTCTATGAGACTAAAAAACCACAGAGAGCCACAGGTAAGAAACAAAGAATGACAGGAGACCACTAGCGCGATACGCGAAAGAAAAACTCGCCTGTTAGACTGTTCGCCACATGAACACGTCTCTGCCTCTATCTCGCTTCTCTAGAGAAGGAGGTTTCAACAGAATAAAATTTGCCTGCAGCTACAGTTTTGTCTCATGATTTTAATCCGTGGGTAACAATCTGAACAAAGTGTTATTTTAACCCTGGAACACTAACCATCAATTAAAATTATACCACTACCAGTTATTGGTATATCATACCCGATTTTGAAAATATCAAAAAAAAAAAAAATATATAAATCTTTATTTGAAATCTTTTACATGCAGGCACTTCAAAATTTGTACTTTGAGTTAACATTAATAGGAATTGCATATCTAATATAAACGTATTTATAAATGGAACTTCGTATGTGTGTGTGTGTGTGTGTGTGTGTGTGTGTGTGTGTGTGTGTGTCACTGTGTGTGTGTCCGTTACCGATAGTCTCCGAAACGGCTGGACCGATTTTCTTGAAAATTTACACAGTTGTACTATAAGCGTCTGCGAGTGTTCTTAGCTAGGTTTTGTGTCGAGGTACCCCCGATAAATATCGAAATAATCGAAAAAATCGGGTTATAGTAGGAGTGGTTCGATTTTAATCAAATTTGATACACTCATAGAAAAGGACATAAGAAACCATATCCAGAAGCTTCAAGGTTGCAGTTCTTACAATAGTGCAGAAAATTGATAATATATATATATACAAAAGGCAAGATGATTGTGTTTGTATCTGTTTATCTGCCTGTATGCCTGTATTTTTTCAGCCATTTTATTTTAGTTTTTGTTTCGGGTTTGGCTCTAAGTAGGTATAATTGTAGTTTTTAGTCTCAGCCATGATAACATTTACTCAGAGAACTTATTTAGCCTTCAAAATTCAGTTTACCACGAAAAAAACTTATTTGATATCGATACCAGGAAATCAAAATTTGACTTACATTCATTCATTTTTCTTTCAGTCTACGGCTTCGCTTTAACTGGAAACAACTATTGCTTTTTGAAGTCTTTCGTGCCAAGAGTCTGAGCCCCAGGACCATGGATTAGTTTTAAAGCTTTCATTACACCCGATCAACGCCGGGCTACACTGCTAGTAGTTGTTAGATGAAATATTTCTGAACGATTTGGTCGGTGTGCGTGGCATTCATATGTGAGTCTATATCTGATGATGCTATTCAAGCTTTTTCTCAGGTTGATGTTTTGATTTTTTAGCTACCGCGAGCAAAACCTACTCTGCGCCCAGTTTCCGTAGCTCATGTACTAAATTTGTTATAAGTGATCCCTACACCGATGTAGGTGTTGCGTTTATAATTTATTAATATAATATTTTTATGGATTCTGGATATATGTCATCGCTAAATTTATTCCAGTTTCGGATTATAATTTCTAATTCACCGTCCGAACCTTTTCGGTATTTCAGTTACTTAAGTGCTATATGTGGTATCACACTTGGGCGATCATGTCTCGAAAGAAACATGAATGACTGGGCAGAAGATTATTCCGCAGTAGGTTGACATTACTTTCTGCGGTAGACTGGTTGCCTCCCAAGGTTATAGAACCGGATCTGTCCTGTTATTTAACCCATAAATGGAGGGAAGAGACGGATTAATTCCTTTCCCAAGGGTATTTGCGCGTAAGTGAATACAAGGAATTCAACTGGAATTTGAACTCTGCTCCCCGATTTCTTGTTCCGTGTCGATATCCACTTCACCACAACACACATCCAACTTTTGGTAGTTACCTGAATAAAAATCTAAAATAAGAACATGACAAAAATAAAATTCTTTTTTTTTAATCTAAGCTCCTCAATTTTTCATAAAATGTTCATATCTTTGTGCACTTAGCTCGCCCTGTTCATTTCTCGGAAGAACCGGGAGAAATGAAAAACACAAAATAGAATAATTTCAACGGATATCTCATCGGTCGGAAGTAATCTTCAGAGAGCATACACCTTGGTTCCCCTTCACATTAATATGATTGGCTGGTGACCGGCATAAATACGGACTAATGCGGGGACTACGCCTATGGAACTACTATTGACGACGCAATTGTTACATTGTTATTGTTACATAAGTCTAGGCCTAAGCATTTTGCATACGACTACGACAAGTACCAGTCCATTACGGCTACTTGATAGCTTGTCCTACACGGTTACATTTGCCAAAACCACTTAGCTACTCGGGACAATATATATATATATAAATATATATATATATATATATATATATACATGTCCGGGTCATATCAATTACTCGCACAGCTTTCTTTACCAGATTCGCTGATTTTTAGAATTGATAAAGAGCATATGGGTTGTTAATAAAAAAAAAAGAAACTAAAAAAATCCTCAAATTAAGTTTCCATATGGCTATAGTATACACACTTTTTTGCCACGAGAGAGTATGATATCAAAAAGGCTACGCTGGATACGAGGAGTATGTAGTGATGTAGTGATGTTAATATATGCTAGATTGAATACATTATGATACCATTTTATTGTGAAGATAAAATCAAGATACAAGCCTCAGGTGAAAACTGTCACATGCAGGAATCGCACGACGATGCTAATTAAAAGATCAGATGGGCAGTACTTGAAGGCAAATCCTGGATATGGACAGAGGAGATGATGTTAAGAGCCATCAGATACGAAACGCAGTTATGACCTAAAGCACATGTCATTTTTATATTAGCAAATACAATTTTAAGAAAATACGTTGAAAAGGCTTTTAGGCTTTAAGCGTTGAAGTGAAATTCATTTTGGATGAAATATATATAGCTCCAATTACATGCAAGAAAAAAACATAACATTAAAATCCTTTTTCGCCCCATTTTCCTTATACCATGTACACAATAATGCCGAGACAAGGAGTCGAGAAATGGGAGTGTAAATTTGGGCCTGTATCTCAAGGGAGATGTAAACGCTAACCATGTTAGATGCACTCTACTTTCGTATCATGCATGGTTTCATTCGATGAACAACTGCACTTATATTTGCAAAATACGCATACTTATTTGTTTGTTTTGGCGTTATATCATATTGTGCATCGGTATTCTGAATTATATTATCAGTGATTTTGACTGGACTTTGAACAAATGTAGTTTAATCGAGGTCGAAGTTAGTAAAATTACTAAATTATTATGATAGAAGATGCTGGTTCAAATTATAGAAAATGTAGTAATCTTGAGGGAAGTGTGTACAATTTGACACTTTTCAGAAACTTTTGCATTCCTTGACAGAAAAAGAGGTTCCTAAATCCTTTTAAATTTTCAAATAGTGATGTAGAGAACACACACACACACACACACACACACACACACATATATATATATATATATATATATATATATTTCCGGTTGTATCAAAAATACCTTTAGAAACATTTGGGCTGGTTCCTTATAACAAAACAAAGGGAAAATTCCACATACATGTATGTCCACACGTTCTGTGCTGTACAAAGAGACTATTCTGAGGAACATAGATGTTGTGCCAGGATATTTTGTCACTCTCAGGCCACAATTCGAAGAAATTAAGGTACGAATATAATACAGTGCTGATTGCAGACACGAAAAGGAATCTACAAAACCTCCTACAGAAGGTAGCTGAAGAGAGTGACAAAAAAAGGACTACAAATAAACTGAAAGAAGACCGAATACGTGCTCATCAGCTAAAAGAGCAGCTCAAAATGCAAATTACTGGCAGGGAATACTAAAACCAAGCAGGTACAAACATTTAAATACCTGGGAAGTGTGCTAACAGTAAACGGAATGTGCGACACAGAGATCCTATTGAGAATTGTTATGGCGAAGGATGCGTTCCAGTAGCTGAGTGAAATATTAAGAGACAAAACACTTTCACTAGAAGCTTAGACGAGAGAACTGGATTGCTATGTGATGTCAGTTCTTTAATATGGCAGTGAATGCTGGACAGTATCAACAAAGACGGCGGAAAAATTTAAAGTAGTGACTTGAATCCCACTGAATACCTGTGGAGCATCCTCAAGAGAGATATTTATTCTAATCGAAGGCAATTAAACAGCAAGTGTGACCTCTGGGAGGCAGTTTAATTTGCTGCAAACAACTTACCAGCTGCTAAAATTGCAAATCTAACATCAGATGTTGACAATAGGCTGCTAAGAGTTATTGAAGAGAAAGGAGTATTTGTGCAATAAATTTTGGGAGGTTCTTATTATTTTTGGTTAATATATTTTTTATTTTTAAAATAAAATTTTTTTTCCGTTAAGAAATTGACGAATTTGTTCTAAAATATTTTCATATTATTTTTTACATTAGTTTTACAACGTATAATAATGTAAAAGTATCAAAATAAATAGCTGCAAATAAACTACTGACAGTCAAATTAGTCTGTTTTGCTAAGTTAATAAATTTTTTTCCAACCACAAACAATAGTTTTCTTTATCACTATATATCTAAGTTAATAATATCGAGTAGAATCTAAACAACATCAAAATAGGACTTTTAGCATTAATACTAAAATCAAGCAAGTACCAAAATTAAAGTCCTTGGGAAGTGTTCTAACGGAAGACGGAAAGTATGACATTGAGATCTGAAGGCGAATTGGAATGGCCAAGGACGCATTTAAGAAGCTGAGCAGAGTATTAAGAGACAGGAAAAATTCGTTAGAAGCAAAGAAGAGAGCACTGGATTGCTATGTGATGCCTGTTCTTCAATATAGTAGTTAATGTTGGACAATATCATCAAAGATGAAGGAAAACTTGGAGCAACTGAAATGTGGTTCTACAGAAGGATGCTGCGAATATCATCGATCGAGCATGTGACCAATAATGAGGTCTTAGAAATGATGGAAACGAAAAGGAAATTAATACTGAGCATCAGCAAGAGACAGCTGTTTACATAGAACTCGATTTAATGATTCAAACGTGGCTTGTCATATATTTGTTTCTAATAATTAAGTGCACTACCTACAACCTAACTGTCTCCGTAACTGTTCAGAAAACGTCAATGAATGTCAACAAGTGTTGTATTTCCGTCCGATGGAATTCGGTAACAAATAACTTTTTCCTTTACACTGTCATGCCACGTCATATTGCCAGACTGTTACTCAGTTTCTACCTTTTACAAGGCAAAAGAAAATAGATTATCGTTGAGAAAGTGCAACATGTATTGCCATACCATCAACATAATGCTGTAGATTAATATAATAATATGGGAAGAAATACACTGGAGAGACACTAATATTGTTTTAAAATATTACCTTTATTCTTATTAAATATTTATATTAGATAAATTCCAGTTATTCCTGGAAACCATTTTTAGATCAACGTTTAAAAAACCGAAAGAAACTAGTGCGTCTTCGAGAGGACCATTTTTCCGAAACTTGTAGACTGGAGTCATAGAATCACAAATAAAGATATTTATAAAAAAACAGAAACCATGTCATTATTCGAAGGCCTTTAATATCAAAAGTGACTAAAATGGACATCACATGCAATATAAAGTCATTAAAAATGCCGATAGCTGAAACAATTAAAATAGCACGTGTAACTCTAAGAGAAAATAATTATATTTCAGATGTTGGTTTTTTATACGACCGCAAACAAAATGTTTAGGTAGAAAGATGTCAAAAGTACTAAAAGGAGTGATAACAGTTACTGGATTTGTGCAAGCTATTTTAGTAAAACATTCTTCAAGGGAAATATTTTATAAATTTCTACTAAGCACTGATCGCTTGGACAATAGGTTCCAAAGGTTTTCATGAGGAAAAGGCAATATTACAATTAGCATTCTCCTTACCATTAAAGGAATAGTTTTGTTTTCAAAACAATTCAGTGAAATAAATGGATGCATATTTCTAAATGGTCCTGAGCATGACGGTAAACTGCATCCGGCAGTAAGGCCTCTGGTTGGGAAGTTTTGAGAATCATGGAACCACCTCTTAATTGCTGTTGGTTCCAGGTCCACTCTGACACAGAGTGGTAGCATCTTATAGGCAAATAGTTAACCCCCAAACTGGGGTCAAAATACTATGTAAGTATAAAAATACGCTGTTATAGAAATACAATAAAATTAAACTTTTGTAGAAAATATACATTTTGAAGAAAAAATTATTATCATAACACATTTTTGAAGGAAAAAACATTATTCTCAACAAAACATTTTTGAATACAGTACTAGAAGACATTTTCAATTTTCTAAAATGAAAAAGAATAAGAATAAAAATTTTTTATTAAAGTATGACTAAATCAACCTTCTCACGATAACCGAACATTACAAAATATAACCCCACCTTTTTGGCATTAAAAAACTCACAGAGTTTGATATGCCATTAAACAAAACTCAAACATATTCCTAAATACTTATTTTCATTATACAAAGGTCAGTCAGTTAAGTGCCATACGTGATACACGCTTGGGCAATAATATCCCTTTCGAGACATGACTGACTGAGCAGAAAATTTTCCCGCAGTAGGTTGCCATTGCTTTCTGCGAAGGATTAGTTGTCAGCCAAGGCTATAGAACCCAATCTGTCCTTCTATTTAGCCCATAACTGGAAGGAAGAAACGGATTAATACCTTTCCCAAGGGTATTTGTGCGTAAGTGAATGCAATGGATTCAACTGGAATTCGAACTCGGTTTCCGAAATTTCTCGTTCCGAGCCGATATCCACTGCACCACAATGCACATCCTATGTAAAGATAGTGAATGTTAAAGCTATGCATTCTATTTGCATGCGTAAGTAATACTTCGTTTTCATTTTGTTTAAGGTCATTCAGTTTTTAGAGATGTTTGCATGACATTTTCCCGTTAAACCCGACATAAAGGTTGACGTTTGTTATCTTAAAAATTTCGGAGCGTCATACAAAGCAGATTACATAAAATAATATTTTACAATATACAGCAAATCTATTAATGTGTATGTTAGCATTTAAGATATTGTTCTCTTTGTTTTGTTTTTTAAATGTTAACAATAGGAAATAGCATGTTTTCGGTTGTATCGTAGAAAAAAACTTATTCCTATTGGTAAATATGTCCTACATATTATTTTTGTTGTTTCTTTCACAGGCAATATATTCGATTTCTTTTATAGATACATTACAGAACCAGAATAATCTGTAGTTGGACAAAACTGTATAAGAAAATACATAATTAATATCTACAACGTTTTTACCTATGTATAAACAAGCGGGACCCGTGCTGTCAAAATGACGGCAAAATATTTATATCGATATGCCAGATAAAATCATGGCGACATATATATTGATATATCTATTACTGAGTATCTTACATTGAGACATAAAAAACCCCATAATAATCCAAACACGTGACAGCAGGAATTACAAAATTTGCCTTTTTATAATATATATGTATTTATTATAATAGAGAGGTATATATATATATATATTTTTAATACATATAGAAGCTTATTTTCTTTTCATTTTTATTTTTCAACGTAGTCTCCCAGCAGTGTCACACACTTTTCCCATCTGTGCACAAGCTTCCGTATTCCCTCAGCGTAAAAATCTTTGGACTGAAGTCTCCGCCAATCGCTCACAGCACTTTTGACTTCATCGTCACTTTCAAACTTCTTTAAATAATTTAACCTACTTATAAACATTTTTTTTTCTGAAACATGTGTCATCATACACAGTTGACATTCTCCTATGAATTTCAACTGGTTTGCACCCTTCAGCAACCAAAAACTTGATAAATGATCTCTGTTCAATCCTGGAGAATGTTTCTTGGTCGGCCATCTTTGTTAATCTCCAAGACTCTGAAAGTTTTTTTTTCAATCTGGAAAAAAAAACGAAGAAAATTAAATCTCTCTAAAAAAGAAGTAAAGGAAAAAAATTAAGAAAAGTAAGATTCTATATGTATTAGAAGCTCTTATACCAAAATATTCACCATATTTATTGAATGACGCTCGTATATATATAAAGGAAGAATTCACACATCATTTAGATTGGTTATAAATTATGATTCATTTCTATGAGGCAAATTCTCATTTCATTAGATAACACTATATTCGTTCTATTCGGTACAAATATTTTCAGGAATAAATCTATATATGAAATTAGCAAATTTAGCTCATAGAAATGAATAATAACTTATAACCAATCTAAATGGTGCTAAGTTTTCCTTTATCTTATTGCTCTGGATAACATCCATTGATCTGACTATACAGATATAACACAATATTTCATATTAAGTTGATATTGTTGGATTATCCTAACCGTTCACGGATTTACATCTCTACATATATTATATTCTTCACTACTTGGCATAACTTTGCAAAAATAAAATTATAAGACACTGTTAAAGAGCAAGCACGCCGCAATAACTTTCGTAACTGAAAATAAAGTGTAATAACTGGTAGTAAAGAGAATGAACTGAGTCGATGCTGCCTCTCTATTGTCACTCCAATGAACTTAGCCTACGCCGCCTCGCTATAGTTATAGTTACTCCATAATCATGACAAGAGGAATATATATATATATATATATGTGTGTGTGCGTGTGTGTGTGTGTGTGTGTGTGTATGTATGTGTGAGCATACAAATCAATAAATAAGTCTTTATTATAAGAGAGAAAATTATTTACAATTGCAATATACAGAGGCCATAGAACGATACAACCATCTCAGTTTTTAAAAAGTCACTTAATTCATTTAGTCAATTTAAACTTCTTTCATTGGGCAAATTATATTTCGGTGTAATTGTCATGAGAAGGTTTTAAAATTGTTAAATAAAAAAAACAGCGAAATGATCAGATTTCTTTTTCTATCCTGTGAATTGACGAGTCGGGTCGCCAAATCTGAATTTTCCGATATGTCGGGTGGCTATACAATCGGCATGATTATAAACGAGACCTATCAAAGAGTAGATGGATCTTCTTATAAGGCTTTCTAGACTGAATTCAAAGGGCAGGAAGGTAGGTGCTTCTGACGAGATCTATGACCAAGTCGAGTTGTAAAACATCGGCTGTGGTTTGACCTGAGACGAATGGGTAGGTCAGATCAATTTTTTCCAAGACACGATGCGGTTTCAAACGAGGTATATAGGGAAGAAACAGGTTAGGTGATCAGTTGCAAAGTGAACCTGGAACTACACCCGGGTGTGGAATGATGATGATGATAATGCTAATTGGCTAAATTATTTCTTATTCAGATATCCTAGAGAACATTTTGCTCTATGACATGAACTTGCGCTGTCTATGGAAATAAAATCTTTATTTCTTTTACTTAGTAACCGTCAGATTGATATAAAATGTCGTATAAAAGGAAAATGCGGAAGGCTTCTTCTACTCGTGGCTTCTAATCTATAGAAAGCCAAATTAAGACTGACAGAAAGATAAAATAACCGTTTTTACTTCTGCAGACTATTCTAATGTAGACAAAAGAAAGGAAGACGAGACTTGTAAATATATTCTGATTACACTTGTTCTTATAGTTTCGCGTTTTGTAAATATGGCTCTCTGTCTGTCTGTGTCTGTCTGGCTGTCTGTCTCTCTTTCTCTTGGTCACCACAGAGAGTAAACAATTTTAAATACTTCTATACATTGTATTTACCTTGTCGCTCTAGCGGGGAACATAAAATGTATTAAATTTGCAATTAAACAAAATATATTTGTGTCCACGGGCCATTTTCTCGGGGGTTCACATAACAGAAATAAAATGGTTAAAGAGTCTAGACCATCAGCTAAGTTATTGATAGCATTGCGCTTGCAAACATCTAACAAAAGACAACATTCGGATTTACTATGTGTAGCTTAAATGTGACACAAGGCCATTTTACTTCGGCAAAAAGCCAGGGATGATCGAACATACTACCCTGTTGTAATTCATCTACCAAGGAACGTTTACTAACCGTTCTTCGATATCTTCTTTCTCCCATAACACTAGAAAGTGTTGTGGAAACGCCGACGTGCGGTGATGTCTACTTTTTACCACTATTGCATATCACTCTCCAGATTACACCACAGCCGATGTCCCACACTCCCGTGTCTTGTCTTGATCGCGAACACCTGGCGGTTGTAGTTCATCTGCGAAACCTTTCCGCTCTGGTCGCTAATCAGCGTCGAGGCCCCTCTGCGCAGTAATGCCGTGTTAAGATCGCCACCTCACGTGATATAGGCAATCAACTGATGCGTTTTATTGGACATACCAAGTGGGAGCGATCACGTGAGATATTTCGGAAATGATTGAGTATCAGAACAAATCCCAGGTAATTTAATATCTTTATTTGTTTAAAATATGTTTTACGTTTATAAAACATTAATGTATTCGTTTTTCTATGTTGCTAAGCTCAGAGAAGACCTTGTCTGTGACATTACAAATATCACACATTTGATTTTGAAATCTAACTTCCAAACTTATCAATCAATCTTATATAACATAATTTTTCAGAATGTTGCAGACACCAGTGGTTACTGAATTTGGGTTTCAGTGGAAATAACATCCAAATCTGTAACTTTGAAAATTTTCTTCAGGGTGTTCAAAGCAATGAACAAGCTTTTTTAGTTAACCACAAAACGTGCTTTTTTACCGATTTACTGATAATTTTATGAAGATTACACTCGTCAAAAACAACAAAAACAAAATTGAAATGATGTCGAGACACCAAACATTTTTTAGCTAATTTGAGGGCGCTGAATTTGAAAATAGCCTTACTTTTTTCTTGGTTAGAAATGTCTCATTTTTAGAAAAAGAAGCATTATTTATTTGTTTTCTGTATACTGATCGATGGCACTATTTCTCAAAGTAAATTTTTTTGAAATTTTTTCATTCGTATGTAAACAAATAAATATTAGTCAACTTATTGAGAAATACAATTGAAAAATACAACACGACTGAATATACCAGGACCAACAATTATTTTATTAAACTAGAAGCGGAAATAAAACCTTCGTGAACATAAGAACTATGGTAAAAATGTTCACTTTCTAGATTGTCTGTCATTTTCAGGTTTATTTGAGTCCCTTTTGATACCACAGCAGTCGACATTCGTTTGTCTCACCGCCCTAGGTAGTGACCTACTGTTGTTTGATATTCCGATGAAATTGTTCTTGTTCATTACTCAGATCGCCGCAATTATCCAGAAATTTATCTAGATGGCCATGTAAAAAATGAACCCTCATGCTAATATTAACGTATAAAGTGTATTACTGATAAAATTTATATATCAATTTGAAATTGGTGATGAATGGGAAAAAATCCGTTTTTTTAAAATTTGACTCAAAAACACTTATTTTATAAAAATATATTATTTCAGGTGGCTGACATAAATTGATCGGTTTACCTGAAAATTAATTAGTTTCTACGATCTTTATTAACTAAATGTTACGATCAACCAAGATCGTAAATTGATCATTTTTCCCAAAAATATATAATTTCAGTACATCATAAACGGTTGCTACCGATGGAAATCTAGGGTAATTTTTAAATCAGCATCATCAGACAGCCAGTTAAGTGCCAATACAGGCTTGGGCGATCATGTCTCGAAAGAGACTGCCTGGGCAGAAGATTATCCCGCAGTAGGTTGCCATTAATTTCTGTAGTAGACTGGTTGCTAACCAAGGCTATAGAACCCAATCTGTTCTATTATTTAACCCATAACTGGAGGGAAGAGACGGATTAATACCTTTCCCAAGGGTATTTTCGCGTAAGTGAATGCAAGGAATTTGAACTGGAATTTGAACTCGGCTCTACGATTTCTCGTTCCGAGCCGATATCCAATAGGCAACAACGCACATCGGATCATCAGATTAGCTAAAAAAGTTTTTTGTTTCTTTGCACCCAAAATCGTGCTTACCGATGTTATGCACATTGCGCAGTGACGTAATTTAAGCAAAAGTGAATCCATGATGTTTTGGTGAATTTTTTAACATATTGTAATTAATGTTGATATTATTTTAGTTTATTATTTAGTTATGGTATGTTTTGAATAAAAAGAGGTTATGAGACTTAACAGTCTTTTTGTCATTTTCGAAGATTTTTCATGTCATGTATGCTGGTTTGGGATAATTAAAAGACTTCGAAGCACAGATATACATTTTGGTAAGATACGATGATGGCACTCCCTAAACGTTAGTTAATAAGTGTGGCATTTGTTTAGATAAAAACTGATATATTCACTGTTTTTAAATTTAAAATGTATATTAAATATAAAATTTTAAATATTTTAAAATTTCTAAATTTATTGCTAAATGGAACTTTGATTGTGTGTGTATGTGTCTGTGTGTGTGTGTGTCCGTTTCCTATAGACTCCGAAACGGCTGAGACGATTTTCTTGAAAATTGACACAGTTGTACTATAAGCATCTGCGAGTGTTCTTAGCTAGGTTTTCTGTCGAGGTACCCCCGATAGCTATCAAAAATCTATAATGGAAAAAATGGGGTTATAGAAGGAGTGGTCCGATTTTAATAAAATGATTACACTCATAGACAAAGACATAAGAAACGATATTCAGATGTTTCAAGGTTGCAGTTCTTACAAATCGATAATATATATATATATATATATATATATATATATATATATATATATAAAAGACAAGATGTTTTTGTGTGTGTGTCTGTTTATCTGTCTGTATGTCTTTTATACAAATCCACAATTTTTATCCGATTCTCACCAAATTTCACACAAATATTCTTTAGGCTCCAGGACCATAGATTAATTTTAAAGACTTCATTACACCCTAGCAACGCTGGGCTATACTGCTAGTATAAGTTATGTAACTTTTAATAGATTGAAAAAAAAAACTTCAGCAATCAATTGAGTGCTCCCGGAGGCTGGCGTGTGTATACACCGCATATATATAACACGCTAAAATTTCCTGCTCTCTCTTTCCATGCGCTGATAGCTTAGGAAGTAGGCACTCCGACTGCAACCAATTTGGCTGGATGTCTAGCCACACTGATATAGCAAAACAGTCTTGGGAATTACTTATATATATATATATATATATATATATAGAGAGAGAGAGAGAGAGAGACAGAGAGAGTTATTATAAGTAAAAACATTGTCACTTAGCTGATTGTTATGGCCGGTAGCATCCTGATTGTTTCGTAGGCGGATTTATTCCTTTCTCTCTCCATAGATATTTACACTTTACTGTTAATATCTCTAGATTTTAGCATTTTTTGTAAGTTGTTTACGTGTGTTTGTTAATTTACACTAATGCGCCTGTTTTACGTAGGTTTATGGCGTCACAATCATTTATCCTCATATATATATATATATATATATATATATATATATATATATATATGTATATATATATATATGTACAATATGACTATTTATATATAATCATTCACATACTAGCCTGTTAGGCTTTTTCGCAGCTCATCTGTGTGGCTAGACATCTGACTGCCAGACTGATCTGAACCTAGACCGATTTGGCATCGGAGACATTATCCCTATGCTATCTCCGCACGGCTGAGAGAGGAGATTTTGAAATTTTTCCCGCTAGAGAGCTCATTTGGAAAACGAGAGCACACACACACACACACACACACACACACACACACACACACACACACACACACACATATATATATATGTCTGCGGATGACTATATATATCTGTGTGTGTGTGTGTGTGTGTGTGTGTGTGTGTATATATAAAAATATACAACTTTCGTTATAATGGCCGGACCAAGTAAAAAGCGGGTTTGCTGCCCATCTGTTATACATCTTTTATCCTTTGTGAGTCGCTTTTTAAGAAATTTGTATAAAAGGGCATTGCTGTATCTATATGCACTTATATATGTTTATGTGTGTGTGTGTGTGTGTGTGTGTGTGTGTGTGTGTGTGTGTGTGTGTGTGTGTATTTACTAACAATAAACTGTCAGTGGACTAATGCTTACTAAATTAATAATCCTAGCGCTCACTGTCGAAAAACAGAGCTTATTTCAAGAAATAAAACAGTTCTTCTTGCTACATACCAACTCGATTTCTTTACGTTTCGTGCAATATTCACGTGGTAATCAGTAAGGCCATATCAAAATGAAATTCCAAATAATGGAGAATGTACATAACATCACAATCCATTTTTTATATTATATATTTAAACAGATTTTATAAAATTCAGCAGACAAGGGCTGTCTGTTTGAAATTTATGTCATTTAAATTTTTTCCTTGCACTTCTCAAGGAAAATGGTGAAGAATACAACCAATGTTAATTTTTATGTCCTGCTTTTGTTCGAGATCGTTACTTTTCTCTGCTATTTTCAGGAACTCAATGTTCTCAATATCAACATGATTTATTAGATATACCCTGCTATTTTTTAAACCTTACATTTCAAATTCAAATGTAAGTAGTATTGGATATGTGATGTCATATATATAAATGAAACCGAAAATGTTCATATATTAGGATCTTGATTATGTTCTCTCTGATTTTTCATGAAAAGTAATGTTTTATTGACAAATATTGGTAAGAAACAAATCACAGAAATGATTGTCCATCGCTAGCTACTTCTTTTCCCCATCTGTATGGCAGCATTTGAATTCCACATCGGAAAACAACAAGTGCTTTGTGGCTAAATACGAGACGACTCATTTTTTGTCATCAACGATGAGAACAAGAAATAATCGGACGTGGAAATGTCTGGTGAATTCGGCGGATAAAGTAGGAATTCCCATTTAAACTTAATACTCCTAATTCTTCGTCTTCAAACGTTTTCCATGAGCAAGAGTATTTTTAAACTTTAACATCAAAATCATTATTTTTAAAGCGGTTAAAACAGTCTCTTCATTTTGTTTACAACAGAGCATGGTCGTCGTAAGTCTCGACAAGAATTTTGTGTGATTCAGCTGCAGATTTCTTTTGAATAAAGCAGTGCAGTAAAATTCCTTGCAAATAAATTTTATTCGGCACAAAATGCAGCATGTTTAACGCTATGATATATAATGCATTTAATTTCAAGCTTCCTTGTAGATGCATTTCCATCTGAAACTACACGCACGCACGTTGTTTTACATTCATAGCACCTACTCCCATACCTAATCATGTTTCAGATGGCTGCGGTTTCAATTAAGAGATGTTTTCGGATAACTTCTGCTAGGTCAGCTCTTCTCTTTATTAAATCTTCGCTCATCTAATCCCGTTGTCGTGTTTAGCAAAGACAAAAATGGAGGCGTCTGAACCGCTTTATAGACACCACTGTCTCCCGCCAAGGTCGGACCAGCACGATCTCCAATCGCAACCCTGACTTAATATAGACCATACGCGAGTATAACCTATTTATGGTTTTGTTGTAACTTGATCTGCAAAAATCTTTCATCCACTTCTTTACATTAATTAGCCTGTGGACAAAGTATTTTATTTTATTTTTTTTAATCATATCACCCCAAGCAAGGCGATAACACCACTGATGCGCAGGGGGCTACGTAAGGGTAAAACGATTAGAAAAGAGAAAGCCGGAAACCGCATCCTAAACAGGAAACAAGGGATGAGCCTCTTCATCTGTTCAATAGACGTGGATGGAGTGTGAACCGGGCGATACAGCTTAGAAAATGAAAATTCAAATGAAATTATTTGCTGGACCATTAAAGACAACCCCTTGAGTTTGGAATAAAACCTTCTTGTATGTAGGTGTTTATTGTTTCATCTAACACCAACATGCTTTTCAGCAAATCAAAGATATATACCATCTGATCTCATTTTTAATAAGCTTATTTCGATAAACTTTGGAATAAATAAGAAAGTAACTATTACGGCCTCTGAAATATTCTAAGTTAATGATAATACCTTCTTTTGGTTATGACTCTAGAATCACAAAACTTTATTAGTACTTCAAATGTAATGTTTTTTATATAAAATACCTTACTGCAAGTTAACAATATAAACAGAAATACAGTTTCATTTGATTTTTTAAAAAGATATTTTATATAGGGAAACAAAAACTTAAAGAAAAAGTAATTCTGTATAACAAAGGTAACCGATAATACCTTAAACAGTGCCGACCACCAACTTGGAAGATTTAAGGAAAACAGAAACAAAAAATATACTTAATATCAGTAAAAAGACAGTTAAATTTCTAAACACATTACGAAGAAAGAAGACTTTGAAAATTGAAAACTTCGAGCAAATATCAAAGAAAAGACTCACAGAGGTATACAGTGAGTAAAATGTCTAATGAGTTTTTCTAAATAGATGGTAACAAAGGAAATCATAACAAAGGACAGACGATACTACAAAGTGGTAGAAAGCAATATTTGAGAATGACCGGAAGGGATACGGCACGTACAAGAAGATAACTGTGAATACTTGACAATTTCATAACAAGTGAAGAATATATTTAAAGCAATAGAAATATGTTTCTATAGAAAGATCCTGAGAATAATATGGACGGAGCATATGTTAGCAACACAAGAGTTTTAAGGAAAATATAAAAAAAAACATATTTACTTAGAATTAGAAAGCGACTATTGAAATTTCTAGGAGACATTACGAGGAAAGAATTCTTGGAAAGCACCGGAAATAAAAGCAAAAAGGACAAAAGAGAAACATTGAGTCAGTCAGTTTAGGTGCCATACGTGATACACGCTTGGACGATCATGTCTCGAAAGAGACATGACTGACTGGGCAGAAGATTATCCCGCAGTAGGTTGCCATTGCTTTCTGCGGTAGACTGGTTGCCGACCAAGGCTATAGAACCCAATCTGTCCTGCTATTTAACCCATAACTGGAAGGAAGAGACGGATTAATACCTTTACCAGGGGTATTTGCGCGTAAGTGAATACAATGGATTCAGCTGGAATTCGAACTCGGCTCCCCGGTTTCTTGTTCGGAGCCGATATCCACTGTACCACAAAAAACTTGGATGACCAAAGAGAAAGTAAAAGGGATAGTAGAGAAACAATGATCTTCATAAGTTGGGATGTTGTGTAGAGCCATAAACACCCGTGCCCTAAAGAGACATGACACATAAAAATCTTTATTTCTCTCTCAAATGTATTTTTTCTTTATGTGTCGTGTCCCTTCAAGACATAGACAATCATATTTCTCCACAACCTACTACCGTATATCTCTCTAGTATACTTGCTTTTTAAGAATCCATCTGTGTCGTGCTTTGTTTTCTATCAGCTAGCACAAAATTATCAAGTATCTTCTTCCCTCATTACACGTCTCAAAAATTCTATTACATTTCAAATGTTAGTTTCCAATTTCTTTGTCGTTATTGCTTTTCATAGAACTCCATAATTCTTCGTATATTCTGCATATAATATCCCTAAAATTATTTAGTTCAAACATCGGAACGTTCCTATGCATGGCACTGAAATATTTTCAGAGCTATCCAACCATTTTTCAGATCAATATCAATAGTTTAGAGCGAATGAAATCTGTTATAAATAAAAGAAAAGTCATTTCGGGAATTACAGTTTTAGCAACAACTAAATTGGATAGAGTATATAATATGGATAATAAACAATCAAAACTTTTTCAAACGAAAGATCAGGAAATAAAGACGACAAACACCCCATTATAACTGAAAAAACTTGAAAAACCTATTTTCTAAAAAAAATGTTTTACTAGAAAGATTTTATAAATTTAATTCAAAAGTAGCAGTGTCTATTCGGTACATAAAGCCAAATATTTCTTTATAAGTAAAAGGCTAAAGTGTGTTTGGATGTGCGTTGTGGTGCAGTGGATATCGGCTCGGAATGAGAAATCGGGGAGCCGAGTTCGAATGCCACTTGAATTCATTGCATTCACTTACGCGCAAATACCCTTGGGAAAAGTTATTAATCCGTCTCTTTCCTCCAGTTATGGGTTAAATAACAGGACAGATTGGGTTGTATAGCCTCTGCCGGCAACCAATCTACCCAAGAAAAAAATTGGCAACCTACTGCAGGATAAACTTCTGCCTAGTGATTTATGAGTTTTTCGAGACATGATCGTCCAAGCGTGTATTGCGTATGGCACTTAACTGAAAAGGCTAATATTATCATATCATAGTAAGAAGATATATTAGACCTTTTTCAGTAGACCAGTGAGTGAAGAAAATTTTACCTCCAGTATTACTGGCTGCTCGGTCAATGAATACCGAATGCGTTCTTATATGGAAACAAATATTATTACCATTATTAGATATCTTCTACTTCTTCTAGATACAGTGTATGATGTAGGTGATCATAGCCTTCCACATCTTCCTATCGCTAATAGCTCTTACCACGTTTTTTGTTATCTATCCCAAACCTCGTTTTGCCATCCATTTGCTCAAGCCTACCAATAATGTTACGTTTTCCTTTCCCTGTCTTTCTTCCCCGCTATCTGCCCTGTGAGTATCAAATTTTCCAAGCCCACTTTCCTCATTACGTCTCCCAGGAATTTCAGATGTCCTTTCCTGATATTAAGTATTAGTTTCTTTTTCGGTTCCATCATCTTCAAAACCACATCGTTGGTGTCATGTCCGATCCATAGTATCCTCACCATCCTTCTGTAGAACCACATTTCGTTTGCTTCAAGTCTTCCATCCATCCTGTGTGAGGTCGTCTAGCATTGACGAACAGGCATCACAATCCAGTACTTTCTTCTTTCTATTATCAAAATAAAAGTCGTTAAGCACTGTCATCGACTTCATTGTTTTCTAATCAACCTGTCTCTTTTGTCCAGTTTCAAAAGATTCTCAATATTCCATACTGGATACTATCCAGATATTCATATCATCGATAGAATTTCTAGTTCTGAATTTAGCGTAAATTATTATGATATTATTAGACTCTTGAATCAATATTAGCTGTTGAGGTTTGCCTAAAGGTGGAGATATGTTACTATTGACCTTATCTACACTTAATAAAAGGAATACATACATTTACATTGAACTGTCCATATTCCAATGTCTATGTGTGCGTATATCTTTGGAAATCTTTAATATCTTCTTTCGTCCAAAAAAACTTGAATAACTTTTCAAAGGCATCCGGATAACAACTATATTTTCTTTTCTGTTATATATTTCATGGGAAAATTTTGCATTATAAGACATAAAGAGTTACTTTTAAATGATTTATACTAAATTTATTTGTCCTTTTCTTTTTGATTAAATTAACTCCCATATTTACTTTTCAACACGTCGAATGGGAAGAATTTAAATAGATATTACAGCCAAGAGACTTAACAGATCGATGAGTTCCCAAGAGGTAGACGCGGTAAGCGTATATCTAGTTAGAAAAAAATTAGATTTGTTTCATCGTAACAACAATGGCCTCTTGGTCAAATATTACTCTTCATTCTACGAGTATACGCTGTGTTTGCTCTACACTTTGTATATTTCCCAGGCTAGCACTTGGTTCGGCATTTCAAGCCGTTCAAGTATAAACTGATCAGATTAGAGACGGTAAATTCTCTGAATGCCACCACATGACTAGTTTATCAGATTAATCAAAGGAAGTAGCAAATTATTTGTAACCGAAATAATCACAATGCTTGTTATTCGAGTGATCGAATCTGCAGACCATTAACGAGATCCTAGCCGTTTCAAATTAGCAGAGAATGAACAAATGATAATGAAGAGAGAGAGAAAGAGAGAGACATACAGAGAGAAAGAGAGAGACAGAGAGTGACAGAGAGAGAGAGGGAGAGAGAGAGAGAGAGAGAAACGTAGAGAAAGTAAACAGCAATGAGAGACGTAGGAAAGCGAAAGAAAGAGTGCGGACAAACAAAACAAAGAATTGGTTGAAGTCAAAAAATAAGTGGAATAAGATTGAAGAAACTAAAAGGTAAATTATTCTATAGGCTAAGAATTAGAGGAAAAGCAAAAAGACAAAATAGTAAGGACGCTTATAGTACAACTGTGTAAATTTTCAAGAAAATCGGTTCAGCCGTTTCGGAGTCTATAGGTAACGGATTCACACACACACACACACACACACACACAAACAGTTCCATTTATGAATAAGCTTAGATATATTCCTTTATTTCTCTTTCCTTTTCTGTTTCCTTTACCTTTTTTCTTTTTCGTTATATCATTTCCTGATTTTCTTTTCTATTTTTACCTTCTCTATCTCTATTTCATTTTCCCTCTTTTCTTTTCATTATTCTCTTTTCCTTACCATTTTTTCGGGTTTTTTTTTTCGTTATTTTCCTTCTCCCGTTTTCTTTTTTATATTACCTTTTCCCGTTTTCGTTTCAGATTTTTTACTTTTCCGTAACAATTCCCTTGTGACATATTTAAATGGGTAAAAAGAAAACAAAATTGATAAACAGCAAGAAAGAGACAATTTATATTAAATGAAAAATAAAACAAATAAGAGAGAAATTAAGTAAAAGAAAACATGAGAGCATAAAAAAGAAATGACGTTATCATTTTTCTCTTATTCGAAATGAAATTGTTTGTTATTAATAAGGCATTTACAGGGCGTTTTATACGTGCTAACTAAGGATCAAGCAGTAATATGATATTACTAGAAATAATCGTGAATGTTTCATGATTTTCTTTTTTTTATTTTCTGATTAATCTTAATTTTTAAAGTAATGATGGAATAAGCGCATTACGGGTTTGGCCACCATAAAATATGGCACTTAATTGAAAATGCTAATATTATCATATCATTGTAAGAAGATATATTAGACTTTGGTTTCATTCAGCAGAACAGGGAGTGAAGAACATTTCCAGCTTAAAATGACTTTCTCATCCGTTAGTTCCTTAGTTAGCATGTACGTTACGCTGTCCTATTAACTAATAAATAATGGATCTGCTTGATGCGAGAAATGACGGAAAAACGGTACTTAATTTCAGTGAGAAAATAAAGCACGAGGGTAGAAGACACGATAACAATCTCATGTATTTTACATCTGTTTCAGTGTAATAGAAAAAGTCGTCAATTTTAAATATTTTTATTTGTATCTCCTTATTTCTTTAAATAAAGACCAACATTCATAATTGTGATTGATATAGCAATACTTTCTTCAAGTTGTTAAACTCAAACATTGAAATATGAAGGGAATTGCTACGGAAAAGAAAAAAATCTGAAACGAAAGCGGCAAAAGAAAACGGGAGAAGAAAAATAACGAAAAAATGGTAAGGAAAAGAGAATAATAAAAAGAAAAGAGGGAAAATGAAATAGAGATAGAGAAGGTAAAAATAGAAAAGAAAATCAGGAAATGATATAACGAAAAGGAAAAAAGGTAAAAGAAACAGAAAAGGAAAGAGAAATAAAGGAATATATCTAAGCTTATTTATAAATGGAATTATAAATAAGCTTAGATATGTGCGTGTGTCTGTGTATCCGTTACCTATAGACTCCGAAACGGATGAACCGATTTTCTTGAAAATTTACACAGTTGTACTATAAGCGTCTGCCAGTGTTCTTAGCTAGGTTTTGTGTCGAGGTACCCCCCATAACTATCGAAAATCGATAATCGAAAAAAGTGGTCCGATTTTAATAAAAGTTGATACACTCATAGACAAAGACATAAGAAACGATATTCAGAAGTTTCAAGGTTGCAGTTCTTACAATAGTGCAGAAAATTTTATATCGATACCAGGACATCAAAATTTGACTTACATCCATTCATTTTTCTTTCAGTCTACGGTTTCGCTTTAACTGGAAATAAATATTGCTTTTTAGTCTTTCGTGTCAACGTCCAAAATGTCTGAGCTCCAGGACCATGGATTAGTTTTAAAGCTTTCATTACACCCGAGCAACGCTGGGATATACTGCTAGTAAAAGAAAAGAGAAGAAAGGAAATGAGAAAGAAGGAAACGTGAAAAAGAGAAAGGAAAAGGAAAGAGAGAAGGGGAAATGACAAAAAAGACAGAAAGAGATGGAAAAGTAAATAAAGAAAATAAAAGAGGAAAAGGATAAAACGAAAAGGAAAAAAGAGGAAAAAGAGATATACAGAAAAAAAGACGGAAAACGAAACAGAGAAAGTGGGGGGAAAAGAAATATAGAAAATGAAAGGAGGGGAAAGGAGATAACGAAAAAGAAAAATAGGGAAAAGAAAACGAGAAAAGAAAAGAGGGCAAAGGGAAATAACAAAAACCTAAGAGGATAAAGTAAAGAATGTAAAAGAACGAGGAAAAGAAGAAAAATGAAACAGATAAAACGGAAATAAAGAAAATAATTCCTATATCATTTTTATTCCTATGCGTAGCTATGTAGTTACGTCCCTTTAACTTAACTCCATAAGTTATTTGTTCAATTCTGATGTAGCCTGGTTTAAACTCACAACATTTTGGGTCAAATCAAATGTCCATTGGAAGAAGGCCGAAGCGTACAAAAACGGAAACATATTTCGTTTTCACGCTCTCTGTATATATTTTCCGCATATTCGGGTCTTTCAACAATTATGTTGTACTGCTGTGTTAGGGCTGTGTTAGGTTTCATTAATCTCATTAGTTTTATCCTTAGTTTGCATACAACTGGTACGTGGCCGCTTTCGCAGTCAGCACTTGGGTAAGCTTCGCAGGAACGGGCTGAATCTCTTGCTTATAGTAATATAATCATTTTTGTTCTTAATTTCTCCTGGACTTTTCAATGTCTATAGTCTTCTTGGATGCTCTTGGAACAAGGTGTTGCTTATTATTTAGTCATTTGCCGTGCAACATTGGTTTTATTTCTCACCACGGTCATGGTGATGTCCTCGTCCAAAATTACCGACCGTTTCAACTTCTATCCCTTGGCCAAGTTTGGCATTTAGATCTTTCATGATAATTCTTATTTAGTGTTCTTTACTCCGTGCGTTGGCATAATCTAGCATGGAGTAGAAAGATTTTCTGTCTTTATCTGTATTTTGTGTTTCGGTGCAGAAACCACTATTACCGATATATTGAGAGGTCTCTCTTTCAGTTTAACTACTAGAATTATTTTAGAAATTTGGCAGTGTCCCATAACGCTTTTCTTGTACCTTTATCCAGTATAACGCCAATTCCTTATTCATTATTTTCACCTCCTGACTATATACAGTGGTCATCACTGATGAAGTCTCCATTTTGTTTTTGGTCATCACGAAAAAGCCATTTTCATCAATGGTTTTAAGAAACTTGATGGGTGCTTATGCCCATATCTTGTTGAAACACCGATTCTAAAACAATCATTAAAGTTAAGCAATACCAAGTCACGCAATTACCTAGATGGGAATAACATGTTCTATAAGACTGGATGTAATGTTGTTGTAATGAATTGAAATTATTAATCGGAGAGCCAAGCTCAAGCTCAAATTCTATATGCGTTCGTTCTGTTCGATTACGAGCAAATGCTATTTGAAGAGGCATAATTTCACTTATTCTCTCTGAGATACGAGTTAATAGGGTAAGCCTGGTATCACTAAATGAATTATTATCGAAAAAGTAATTGGGTACAAAAAGGCATAATCATCCATAGACGTTGATATGCCGCTAAAACAAAATCAACTAAACTTTTAAGCAAATTTCTATTTTCTTTGAACAGTCATAATTAAAAGTACTACATTTAAAACCATACTAGGAGTATAGCCTGGCGTTGCTCGGGTGTAATGAAAGCTTTAAAACTCTAATCCATGGTTCTGGAGCTCAGAATCTTTGGACGTTGGCATGAAAGACTAAAAAGCAATAGTTGTTTCCAGTTAAAGCGAAACCGTAGACTGAAAGAAAAATGAATGGATGTAAGTCAAATTTTGAATTCCTGGTATCGATATCAAATAAGTTTTTTTCGTTGTAAACTGAATTTTGAAGGGTAAATAAGTCCTCTGAGTAAATGGTATCATGGCTGAGACTAAGAACTACAATTATACCTACTTAGAGCCAAACCCGAAGCAAAAACTAAAATAAAAGGGGGGAAATACAGACATACAGGCAGATAAACAGACACACACACAAACATCTTGACTTTTATATATATATATATATTATCGATTTTCTGCACTATTGTAAGAACTGCAACCTTGAAACTTCTGAATATCGTTTCTTATTAAAATCGGACCACTTCTTCTATAACCCGATGTTTTTCGATTATCGATTTTCGATATTTATCGATGTTACACTCGCAGACGCTCATAGTACAACTGTGTAAATTTTTAAGAAAATCGGTTCAGCCGTTTCGGTGTCTATAGGTAACGGACGGGGACACACACACACACACAGATACACACAAACAAACGCACACACAGACAAAGTTCCATTTATAAATATGTTTAGATACTTATTTTGAAGAAATCATTTATTGGCATGAAAAATAATAATTCTTTTTAATCGTTTAAAACCAAACAAGGCAAAAGGTGACTAAGACATAAACTGCGAGTGTGAAAATGTTGCAAAGGAGAATGGCAATGGTAATATTAGCCGTTTCCTTATAAGGAAACATTGGCATTCATTAACCGGTAAACTAGTGCCACTGTTGGCTGAAAATTGTAAAAATGTTTATCCTAAAACTATTTTTCAAGGAAATAGGTTTCTCAAGTTCGGTAACTCTTACGGCTTTATTCCAGTACTGATAGAGGTTTCCTTCCTAGCATTTTGTCTGAAGCAAAATTGAAGATCAACGTCTTGATCATATCATTACACTCTCATTGAATTACATTTAATCATTATTTTAGTTTCTGCTGCCGTTGAAAATTTATAAATTATATGGTACCAATTATTTGGTCCAGTTATTTATTTACGATTGTGTAGCTTCAGTCTACAAGGTTTCAAGAAGGATTTTCCTCGCTAGGATCTGCAGGTTTTGTCCGCTCGATCAAAATAATTTGTAACCATTAATCTTGTCTTCTTTGTCCACGCTTTAACTTTACAAAAGTCACTTTAAATAAAAATTAAAATATCGCTCACATGCATTCTGTCTTTACACATTTTAAAATCCTTCACGTGATCTTCCGGTGTTGGGCGTTTCTGCATCCTATTTCTTTCAGACATAACATAGCAAAAAAAAAAAAATTACCCATCTGTCATAATTTCTGTTGAAAATCTTCAGAATACATATACACTGTTGTTATACTGAGGTCCTGGGTATGACGATAAACTGCATCCGACAGCAAGCCCTCTTTTGGGAGGATATGAGAAGCATGGAACTACCTCTTAATTGCTGTTGTTCTCAGGTTCACCCTGACCAGGAGTGGTAGCACTTGTTTGGGTCCCAGCTAGAGGCAAATAGTTAACTTCCAAACTGGGGTTAAAACACTATGAAAGTATAAAAACTTTTATAGAAACATATTTATAAAAATAGACGTTGTATAGAAAAATATATAATTTTGAAGTGAAAATATTACTAACAATATATTTTTGAAGAAAAACATTACCATAAAACATTCTTGAAAGGCGAAAACGCCACTGATGCGCAGGGGGCTACGTAAGAGTGAAAAGATTGAAAAAGAGAAAAACCGGAGCCACAACCTAAACAGGAAACAAGGGATGAGCCTCTTCACCTGTTCAATAGACGTGTTTAGTTTAGTCTATCTACTCCAATTAGTTTAGTCTATCTACTCCAATTGTGTGCACGCGTGTGTGTGTGTGTAAATTACAATTATAAATATATATCTGTCAAGTGAATATAAATAAATGAGAAAACGCTTGCATTGATAATAGTTCTTCAAGTAAAAGTATTAATCGTGTTGATATATATATATATATATATATATATATATATATATATATATATATATATCATTCATCCTCAAAAATGGATAAAAGTGTGGCCGAAAGAGCTTGGATAACCAAAACATTTGGACAATTTTGATACAATTTATGTCCTCAAAAAAGAAAAGGAATCATGAGGTCACATAAAAAAAATTAAATTCACGCCTTTCTGTCATATATATATAATCATCCGCAAACAGATATGTTTCGATGTACCACAGCTCATCAGCAAGTTTAGACATCCCATTGCTAACACCAGGATTGAAACCCGACCGAACCGGCGTCAGTCGGCGATTCCACCACTGGGCCACGGGCGCTGGGCAGCAGGAGGCAAACTTTTTACCGTGTATACTGGATCTAGTTATACTAATAAAGACATTTAAAGCTCCACCCTGCTATTTCCACGGAGTCGAACAACCCTCATCTCTTCCATATTTTAAATATCAAGCGGAAGTTCTGATCACAGAGTTGTTTTTTGCTTAAGATCTGCTAATGTATGGAACAAATTCCTTATTGGATATTTCCCTAAATATAATAATATCATGAGACGAACTTATCATATCAAGCTCTACTCGTTACCCATCCTCTTTGCCCTCATATACTTAACTATTTTTCCACCTTATTTTTTTATCCCAAACTTCATTCATAATAACTATTGTAACAGTAAGCCTTTACGGTGAATAGCTCTCGAGTGTTGTATTGGCTGAAAATTGCTAGAAAAAATAATCAGAACAATTAAATAAAATTAAGATATATAATTTTAGAAAAGGTATAAACTTCACGTACTTTTTAAAGTTAAATATTAAAGCTACAAAGGATTTATATTATTTAGCATATATTTAATAATTGTCATGGTGGCATCTCCCATCCAACGGATTTTTTTTAATCGTTTCACTCCGAGCTAGGCGGTAATGCCACTGATGTGCAGGGGGCTACATAAGTGTAAAAAGATTAATTAGAAGAGAGTGAAGAGGAAGACGAAACAGTTACAAGGGAGCAATAGAAAGATGAGAATGCAGGTGTGATGACAGTTTCAAAGGTTGAGAGAATAGAAAGGATATACGGGATGGGGAAAGAACTAGAGTCAAGTGGTTAATAGATGAGTATTGACATTGCATTTAAATTCCTGGAGGTTGTAGCCGTCAGGAAAGCAATAATATGGGAGCGAGTTCCACAGGCGGGAAGTGCGAGAGAAGAAGCTACAGGAGTAGAATTGTCGTCTGCATTTGGCTAACCTAACTGTGAATGGGTGGGCCCCAGTAGCCAATCTGGTTGCACGAGTAAACACCTGTTGAGGAGGAACCAGTGACTTACTTAAGTTCTTCCGAGCAGAAGCCATGAAAGTATTTATAGAACAGACAAAGGGATGCCACATTTCGTCGGTGGGGAAGTGGCTGTAGTCGATCCGCCAAGTCAGTACCTATCACATTACTGATTCTCCTTTGGAGACTGTCGACAGCACTGAGGTGAACGGCAGGGGCGCCTGACCATATATGGCAGCAGTATTCCATGTACGGACTGAACTCTTCCAACAACTATATATACTTCCCTTCACAGGAGGTGGTGGCAGAGATAGAAGAGAGATAGAGTGTGTAGCCAGTTGATAGCCAACACTACTACCGCAACGACCATTGTGAATCCCAGTTCGAGAATTGAATTATAGTATTACTCATTAACTCGTATTATTGTTCTCCTAACAAAGTTCCAAGTGTTGTATTTTGCTGTGTTTAATATATATTCGTTATTTCTTATTTTGGTTGTTGATGTTGTTGTATTATTTCTTGCTGGACTCTTAACCGGGTCCACGACAATAATGACCCATGTTCGATCTCCAGTGAACGCTCTAGATTTGCTGCCTTGTACGAGTCAAAGTTAAGTCATGTCAATATATAGCATTCTAAAAATATATACCTGGTAAATTGGAGTAGATAGACTAAACTATCGCCCGGTTCACACTCCACCCATGTCTATTGAACAGGTGAAGAGGATCATCTCTTGTTTCCTGTTTAGGATGTGGTTTCCGGCTTTCTCTTTTCCATTCTTTTTACCCTTACGTAGCCCCCTGCGCATCAGTGGCGTTATCGCCTTGCTTGGGGTGATATGATTTAAAAAAATCACATAAATACAAAGATACGTGATGAAACTGCTTTTTCTTCTGCTTTCCTTCGGGAATTAAGCGATCATAGCTCTTCACAATTTCCTGTCCTTTGTAGCTCAGTTAAGTTTGTATATTTGCATTCATCATCATCATCATCATCATCATCATTTATCCATCACACCCAATGGTGCATAGGGCAGCAACTTTTTGTTGCTGTTTCTGTAACAAACAGATTTTTTACGTGGCAGGTTTGTTAGCCCTGCACCCAACCCCCAGACCTGGAGGACCGGTGGATCATACGTTTACAGCACCTGGTATTTCCAAATGGTCACCCAAAGTACTGACCAGGCTCGATGTTGCTTAACTTCGGTGATCGGACGGGAACCGGTGTATTCAACATGGTATAGCCGTAGACACTGTATATTTTCTATTTCTCCAAAATCTCTGTTCTTCCAACCAATTACAAAACTCTTTTGATAGATTATGTGCTATTTTACCCATGCCATTTACTTTCAATACATCTTGTCAGTGTTGAATTTCTTTAGCACTCTTTCCTCATTATGTTCCTCGATATTTCGGCTGTCTCTTCCTTATTTTGATTATAAGTGTGCTTTTTGTTTTTGTTTCTTCTTCTTCTTCTTCTTCTTCTTTTCTTCTTCTTCTTTGTGCCTTGTTCTTTCAGGATGTAAGCGATCATGGCTTTCCACGTCTCGCTATCCCTGGTAGCTCTGAACGCGCTTTCTCCTGTAACATCTTGTAGCCTCCGGTCTGTCCTCCACCTGCTCAGGCACTTCAGATATGTTATCCGCTGCTTTCCTCTGTCTCTTTTCCCTCTATCTGGCCTGTTAGTATCAGGTTCTCCAAGCCCTCCTTCCTCATTGCATGTCCCAGAATTTTCAGTTGTCTCTTCCTGATGATGAATATTAATTTCCTTTTCATTGCCATTCTTTCCAACACCTCATCACTGCTCACATGCTCGGTCAATGATATCTACAGTATCCTTCTGTAGAACCACATTTCAGTTGCTTCAAGTTTTTTTTTCTTCTCTGATGATTTTGTCCAGCATTCACTGCCATACCTTTTCTTAAAACCCGCGTCATGGCTCACATGTTCAAAAGAATAGTATTTTCAGCATTCTACTCTTGCCACGTGTCTCTTCTTTAGATGTTGAATGTTGTCCATCTTTCATTGCCATGGAGAAGAACCGATGCATTTTTTTTATTTGTAATTAAACATGTTTATTTAAAAAATAGTGTGCTTCTGGACGCAGAAAGTTTAAAATAGATGATAGTTTGTAATGATACCGATCGGAACACAAGCACAAGATTAATCTGTCGTGGTTAGTGAAGAAAAAAATCCTGAGTAAAAAAAAAACAACAAAAAAAAAAAAAACAGCAGAAATTAGAGAAGACAAACCGGGGGAAAAATATTTAAAGAGACGATAATTAAAACGATTATCAAATGAAGAAAATTCAAAGACAATGACAATATTTTTAATGCAAAAAAAAAAAACAAAAACAAACAAACATCAAAGATACAAATTAAGAATAATTGTCGAATTCCAGATTTTCGCTTGAGAAACAAGCCAGGTTGCGAGTGCAGTGGAAGTGAGATGAACACAGCGTCTATGATCAATAATGAACCCGAGTAAGTCGGTACTGCTTAAAGTTATTTTAACTATTCAGATGGAAAACATTTCGCGCTATAGCAGTTGGAATTGTAAATCTCAGTTCAGATAAGAAGACGTTAGTAATTATAAAAGTCCAAATAGCGGCAACTTCAATTATCAAACACGTTATTGAAATTAACTATGGTTAAACGTCAATATATATATATATATATATATATATATATATCCACAGACAGTCCTGTATTGCTGTATCACAGCTCATCAGTACGGTTAGAAATCCGATTGCTCCTAACTAAGATTGAAACCCGACCTTATTGACATCCTTCGCCGATTATGATTTCGAATCTATGGGCGCTTGGCGGAGGAAGGTGAATCTTAGCGCGTTATATGCATCATGTAAATACACGCCAGTAGCCGAGAGTGTTCAGATTTATTACTAAATGAACGATGCTTAAATGCATAAATAGCTACTGTTTTTAAAATCTATATATTGTTACGAATCTTTGGTCAGCTCCTGAGCATGTCTTAAGGAGAGAACTTCAATTTCAGTGAAGTTTCGGTCTTGGACTCAGATTGTGACAGAAAGAAAATAAAGTATAATAGACCAGCTTGGCTCAGGTTCTGTTTGTAATATATGGTTGACGTCAACGAAGGGTACAAGATTATATGAGGAAAAAAAGACTGACTCAGCAACAAGGAAAGTGACAATCGACCGTTTGAGTAATAAAAACAAGTTTTTCTTAATATACATATGATATAAACGAGTTGTGTTTGATAATAGGAAAGAGATGTGTTCTGTGCTATGCCGTGTATGCAATACATGTAAAGATATACTTATGTTTGGATAAAAGAACTATAATGTCCAAAAGATAACGTTTGTCAGCTTGATCTGACCATCGAATGCCACCCAAGTCCGATTGTAAATATAACAATGATCTTAATTGCATATGACTTTCCTCAGACTTCAAGTGGTAAGGTAAATATTTTCCCGAAGAGACGATTACTTGAAATAGAAGGCAAATTTCTCATATGAACTTCTTGAAACCGATGGTCTATATGTCTGGTTTCTTTCCATCTCTTTCTTTAGCAAGTGTCCAATTGTACATTCAAAAAGATTTACGTCCATTCCGTCTCTTTCCGCAACTTTGCACGTTTTCTTTTCGGCCATCACGTCGGTAAGAGAGTCTTTACTTTCTAATTCACGGTTGACCGTGTCTTGACTTCTTCACCCATCGTTGGTCAGTCAGTTCCTACTACTATCATCTCTCAACTTAATGTGAAAGGGGGAAGTTGTCTTTCTTGTTTTTATTAATGTCTCTGCGTAACAGTATATAGATATTTTTTCTAAACATGTACAGTTAAATATAAGAGACAATGAATGTCTTATGTTTATCATAAGCCGTTCTAAACATCGTATTTTGATTTAATTTCAGGTAAAAATAAAGAGAAAATTCTCCAACATTTGATAATTTTTTTATGTTGATTCTAAGCTTTCGACTCACATGAGCCATCTTTATAGATGTTACAAGGGCGGTAACATAAAAACATCCACCATCAGCGACGATTTTTTCTTGTGTTGATATAAAACTTCGCTAAGCAACAGTGACAGTTACCATATATATATATATATATATATATATATATATATATATATATATATATATCCTAATTTTTTTATGTACGCTTTGATGAACTAATATTTATTTTTGTAAAAATGTAAAAAATAAGGAGCAATGCTAAAAGTGGAAATGGAGAAGTCTTATCGTAAACTTGACAATCCACAATTGTTGACCCAAACTAGAATACTACATTTTTATCAGTTCCATAACAACCACTGCCATCTCAAGTCTCAACGAAGTTCTAAATATTCTCCATATGTAAAATTTGTTTGTATGAGGTGATGAGATAGAATAACTGTATTTAAAAATGAAAATCCTTAATGAATATTTACAATGTTCATAATACTATAAATACAAGAAACCTAACAAAATGGTGTAAGTACTATAATCCCTCTCAATCCTTATTTTGGCAGAAATATCAGTTAACTAGACGAAATTAATGTGGAACTTGGATTAATTAAAATATCAATTAAAATTCATTAAATTAATTAAATACCAGTTAACTGGACGAAACTAATATGGAACATATATTAATTAAAAACTAATCATTTGCCTAAACACACACACAGATATACATTAATTCAAACACGGCAAAAATTGCGAAAGACACCCGAAAACGAAAATGTCCTACATCCGCCAGAGAATGACATTTTGGTCGCTTAACAGGAAAGAGGATGAGAAATTAAACCAACTAAAATGGGGACGTAAATATAAATTGCCAATGAGCATACAAAACCGAGCCATGTTAACTTGTTCTAAAAAAAAAAAAATTATAAATAAATACATAAAAGGTGAATTAATTCTTAGATTAATTACAAGCTTGCAGGACCAAAGCCACAAACGAAAATACTAGAATGTCTATTGATTAGCAGAATGAGTTTTTGCATCAATCAGAGTTGGTTAAAAAATGTAATCAACCAAATGAAGAAATCGAGACATAGAAGACGAGCACGATCAAATCCATATTTAAATGTAGATATTGTGAAAAAAATCACGAGAGAAAAGTACAAATATCCAGTACTAAGAAAAGTATTCTCAAATTGTAAAAAAACAAAAAAAATCAGATCATTCTCAGAACGTATGCAAATACGAAAAGCAAACAAAAGAAGTAAAATTTGTTAAAACCCACTCTGAAGAAGAATCTGAAATATTTTGAATTAATACACAGAAAAGTGTTAGAAGAAAAAATAAAGGATAAATGGCCAAATATTTACTATACAAGTTGATAGAGACAGTGAAGTTATGTTGATACATACAATATTTTAGATAAAATTAGGACGACCTAAGAAAGTGTTCTAACAGAAGATGGAAAGTGCGACACGGAGATCCGAAGGCGAATTGGCATGGCAAAGGATGCGTTCCAGAAGATGAGCAAAATACTAACACACAGGAAAATCTCAATAGAAACGAAGAAAAGAGTGCTAGACTGCTATGTGATGTCAGTTCTTCAATACGGCAGTGAATGCTGGACAATATCATCGAAAATGAGGACAAAACTGGAGGCGGCCAAAATGTGGTTCTACAGAAGGATGCTGAGGATATCGTGGACTGAGCATGCAGGCAACGATGAGGTGTTGGAAAGAATGGCAACAAAAAGAAAATTGATACTGAGCATCAGGAAGAGTCAAATGAAGTTTCTGGGACATGCAATGAGGAAAGAGAGCCTGGAGAACCTGATACTGACTGGTCAGATAGAAGGAAGGAGAGACAGAGGAAGGCAGCGGATAACATATTTACAGGGTCTGATCAGGTGGATGACGGAACGGGGGTTGCCAGGAGCAACAGGCTCAAACATACTAAGAGCCACAAGGGATAGGGAGACGTGGAGAACCATGATCGCCTACGTCCTGAATGGACAGGGCACGTAGAAGAAGAAGAATAATGAAAAAGCGTATAATTAAAGCAATTTGATGGAATGACCATAAAAACAATGGGTACGTTGCAAGACTTATGAAACCGGCAAGCGTTTTAAAATAATTCCCATTACAATTGTAGCATTCAAAAAAAAAAATTACAGATTATTAGGGATTGAACCATTTAAATGCATATACAGCGAGACTAAACAATTCCAAGAAAGCAGAAGTAAATTAAATAGAATAATTGAAAGGCTATAAAGCAAGTATTCAACTCAAGGAAAACTATTACCCAAAGTATAGAGTCATGAAAAGTTCCAAAACTAAACAAAATTATACAACAAGTTATATTAGAAACAGTAACTCAAGGTTGTAGTAATTTAGCGTCGCCAAACGCACCGAATAAAAAAACTGATGGAGATTTAAGTATTTAAGGATATTTGGTGATTAGAAGACAAGAGTAAATCACCAGATACGTTCAAGCTCTTTTCCTTTGCCAAATATCAAAACTGCGAGACCCGAGTTAGCGAAAACGAAATACTTGGGCAATATTTGTCAGAAAGCAATATACAATTAAATAGAGACTGACAAAGAAATTTAAGGAAATCACCACGAATAAACACCCATTGTTAATATGAATGCATTTACCGTTTGGTGGAAAAGACTTAGTCATTTTTAAAAAGAAATTAGCAGAGTCCTATTAGGAAAAAATAATATAATAATATATCAGAACAATATAAGTGTAGGGGAAAGAACTAAGGAAGAATTAGAAAATAAAACAAAGCAAATTTAGGTAAGATTAAAAGAGGCAGGTTTGACTATAAACAAAGATAAGTAATTTTTACTGATTGTGAAGATATATTTAGGATATCAAATATGAAACTAAAGCAAATCACCCGATGATAGACTAACAAAAGAATAACAGAAATAACAGCTGCAACAAATAAAATGAATTAGAATCACTTTTGGGGTTAATATATTTTATAGTAAATACATGCCAAGATAAAGCGACATAATAGATTCTTTTGCAAAATTACGCAAAATGAAAAAATACAAAAAACAAAGAAAAGCAATGAATTTGACTGGAAACTGAACCAAACTATCGCTTTTGAAACACTAAATATTCTGAGAAGCAAATCAATAATAATTTTTTGATCCACAAAAATAAGTAACGCTAACTACAGACGCGAACATACGAAAAGCACCTAATAAGGTACATATTAAGGTAGTTAACGTCAGCATAAACTAACTACTTCAATATTGAAAAAAAAAACCCAAAAAAACAAAACAAAACAACGGCAGCAATTATATAGAACATTGAAAGGATAGGAAATATTCGTATTAAAATTGGGCCACAAACTATTAGAATTCATATTTAACCCGATAAAAGAATTGCCAAAATCACCTCAAAGATTTTAAGACGGGCAGTGAAAATAATGGTATTCGATTTTGCAAGCAGCTTAACTTAATGTTAATTTTTGGGAAAAGCAAGATTTGATGACAGTGAAACATTCTCAATTCAAATTTCCTGTGTTAAACTGTGCGGTATGTACGAATTGTTTCTTAAATCTGTATTTTTTCTTTCTTTTTTTTCTCACTTTTTGGCGTTCATGCTTCATTTGGAAGGAAAAAAAATTGGGATTTTTATTTATTTATTCTTGCTTTCCTAACGGCTACAACCTCCAGAAATTTAAATGCAAAGTCAATAGTCATCTACTAACCATTGGACTCTAGCTCTCTCCCCACCCCGTATAAACTTCCCTTTCTCTGCACCTATGCATCTGTCATTGCACCTGCTTTCTCAGCTTTCTATTATTCCTTTCTAACCAGTTTGTACTCCTCACTCTTTTCTAATTAATCTTTTTACAGTTATGTAGCCCACTGCACATCAGTGGCATTTCCGCCTTGCTCGGGGTGAAACGATTAAAAAAAAGTATACCTAAAAGGGAACACTGTTACTGTCACTCACGTAGATGCTTTATCATGATTACAGTTCAAGAATGAAAGAACAAGAAAATACTGAAGCTAAAATGATTCCCTGTGTGGAAACGAACGATTTTTCTTTAAGAAGACTAAAAATAGAAACAAAAAATAGAAAGACTTATAAAGAGAACAATAGAAAGAATAAAAAATAATATATGGAGCAATTTTTCGAAAGCAGAGCGACCTTTTAGGGAAACGAAGCACATAGAATCCATAGAAAATAGCATAATATGCAATGAAGACGTAATAGTAGCTCCACAAATACCGATAAGGGACATATTAAAAGTAGTACATGATGACGCACATTTTGGCATGATAGGAATACAAAGAAGACGAAAGTTACAAGCTCGGTGGCCAGGATCTTCAAAAGTACGAAAATAAAAAAAATGAACTAAAACAAAAACAACTTCAATCAAGCAAAGATTCACTTGTGGCCAAATGAAACAGATCCATGGGTTAGGGTCTACGTGGATAACGCACTATCAGAGATACGGAATTATTCTTAGTATTAATGGACTCATATTCAGTATGATTAGACGTTATTAGAGTAAAGGATAGAAAAGCCACCAAAATAAATCAAATACGAAGAACTGTACTCTCAAAGAATGAAGTAACCCAGACAATAGTCACCGACAATGCATACGAATTTTGAGATGAGAACTTATGTGCGTGGCTCAAACAAACTGGATGCATTTCATACAAGAGATCATCATATCACTCACAATCTAATGGCATTGCGGAAAGAATGCTACAAATGGTTAAAATGGGACTGAAATAATTCTCACCATTGAATGAAAGCTTATAAGCCTATTTACCAAAAATGCTCCTCACACATCCATTCCACATACGGGAAAGGAAACTGATCCCTTTGATATTAATGAAAAGACAAATCAGAGGTCCATAACTATGTCTTTTGCAACGAAAGAAAGGGTATGGGATAGAAAGAATAAAAACACGAATCCAGAAGCAAATTTCCTGATACAAAAAGAACACAACACGGCGATTTTATTTAGCTTAAAATACAAAAGCTTATGGAACACAACACGGCGATACTTGAAAAAAAAAAAAAAAAGAGGTAACATATAATGGCACATGCAGATGAGTTCAGAAGCTGGAATGAGCTGGATGATGTGGAAATGGAACAAGAGGCAGTCGGTTACAAAAATAGAACAGACCAGTAAATGGAAGAGTGTTAGAATGAAAAGATAGACAAATGTGAAGAAGAATGTGAAGAAATGCGAAGATCATCATTAAAGAGAAAACAAGACAGACAGGAGGAAGGACAGCAAATTTCTAAAATAATCAGGGGTAGTGTAGTGATACTGACAAATTAATATGCCTAATTTGCATATGTGCAAGAGAGAGCCTATATAACTCGTCACCGAGAACAAGTGAGAAGCTTAGTGAGTGATAAGTGCTAAACTTCGCACCCAAAAGTTAGTAGTAGTAAAAGAAGACAAAAATCAAGGGTAGACAACTTCTCCGATTCATATTGAACGTATCTGGTGATTTACCCTTGTCTTCTAATCACCAAATATCTTTAAATCCTTAAATCTCCATCAGTTTTTTTTTATTCGGTGAGTTTGGCGACGCTAAATTACTACAACCTTGAGTTACTGTTTCTAATATAACTTGTTGTATAATTTTGTTTAGTTTTGGAACTTTTCATGACTCTATACTTTGGGTAATAGTTTTCCTTTAGTTGAATACTTGCTTTATAGCCTTTCAATTATTCTATTTAATTTACTTCTGCTTTCTTGGAATTGTTTAGTCTCGCTGTATATACATTTAAATAACTCGTCACCGAGAATAAGTGAGAAGCTTAGCGAGTGATAAGTGCTAAACTTCGCACCACAAAAGTCAGTAGTAGTAAAAGAAGAAAAAAAATCAAGGGTAGACAACTTCTCCGATTCATAAATTATGTTAATTAGTAGACAAGTATAAATAGAGAATAACTGGAGAAGTGTAAAGAAGAAAAAAACCCTATCGTCACAAAGGACATGGACAGCTGTGTTATGACTACTACCTCTACGTACGCACACACACACACACACACACACACACACACACACACGCACGCACGCACGCACAAATGCAAAACTTAACACAATAGACTAGAAAGTTTGTCAAAAACAGACAAGCAAAAACAAGAGACTAAAAAAAGTTCACCGAAACAAGGACGAGAAAATATGGAAATGTAAGCATTAAAAGTAAAATACACTAAAATAATAAAAAAGATATAAAATATCTAATCTTGAGAATTGCGTAGGATCAAAGAAACGGCCTTCGAAGTTCCTTCTTAAAGAACAAGATGAGTTGGAACGAGGTAAACATATCGTCTCCATAAAATTCCATCTTTCTCCATATCACGAATCGCATAATACGTAGTAGGCAGTAGAACACATAGTGCCCAGCCTTATATTTTCATTTGTCCTTGAGGGCAGTTCTGTTTGTAGTCATTTCGTAAAGTCTAAGTCGACGAACAAAAAAATAAAGGAAACAAATAAAACCAGTATAGAAAAAATAAAGTAGGCAATAGATTAGAATGTTTTTCAAGACAAGCAAAAACAAGACAATTTAAAAAATATGGAACTGTAAATGCTAAAAATAAAATATATTAAAATAAAAATAATATGAAAAAAGATTGACGCGTAAAAAATAAAATATTAACAGTACATACCGAGAAAAAAGTTCGCTGAATTAGGTGAAGAGATAAAAATAAAAAGTTGGTTATATATATATATATATATATATATATATATATATAAGGCAATCTGTGTGTCTGTGTGTGACTGTTCCCTATGCACGCCTACATTTTTTAAGCTATGCCATTAAAACTTTCTAGGCACACAGGGAAGCTAGGTCGACACAAACATTTTGAGTTTAAGTTTAGCAATTTTCTCATTTCGCACTTTTTGGCCAATGGAGCTGATTGTTTACATTTGCTCCGTAAAATATCTAAGATCTAAGATGGTTGCTGAATTACGTCACAGAAATCAAATAACACGTGTCAAACGCGACAAAAATATTTTTTATTAAAAAAAATGAGCCTTTATATTTAATTTTTATTCCGACGTTTTAAAAATTTATTTGGTCAACAAAAAAATGTGAATATTTTTCCTCGTAATTTTGAAACAAAAGAAATTATTTTTTTCTTTTTAAAAAAAAAGGTTTTTTTTCAAACAAAAACAAAATATGTAAAATAAAAAGTGGCATCTTCTCCTACTACTAAAATGTTCTGAGTTGACCGGGCAACGCCGGGCTATGATGCTAGTATACAAATTTATAGAATATAAATAACTGACAAGAATCACAAAATTAAAATAATAATCTAGTGTAACCAGGATACACTAGAGAAAATTAAAAAAAAAAAACAAAATAAAAAGACACTGATGACTAAAGTTGGAGTTAAAAATTCTAAAAAGCACAATAAACTAACAGGAACAAATATTCAATACAAAAACAAAACAAATTGAGTCAAATTAAGAAACATAAAGTCAAACCTAACACTATGTTAGTTTAAAGTATAAAAAAAAAAACAGGTATACAAACAAAAATTTAAACAAATCCCCACCCCAAACCGTTTATGTAGGCATCTCGTATCAGTTCGGCTGTAAATTATTCAACTGATATAAAATAAAATGAACAGTCTTTACTTAGTTTTACAAAAACTAAGTATAATTTACAACTGAATCTGAGAGTAGTTGACGCCTTGTAGCCAATAACTGTTTAGAGAACATGTCATTTCTTTATTCGATTTAGATTCTGTGCAAGCTCTTCATAGGAATGTGCGCCAGCAAAATACTTGACAATTTGTGCTGAGATATATTGTGCTAGGTAGTGTATAGAACTTTCGTTGCAGCAGCTACCTATCAAACTTCTCCTGTGACAATTTTCTACTTCAGTATCAGACACCTTGAGTTCATTAATAAGTCGTTCTGGACAGAGAAGTCTAGCCATTAACAATATGGTAAACAACGAGTGTTCATTAAATTGTAGTATAATTGTTAGAGTCAATTAATATTGGATTAAATGTAAGTTTTAATGAACACTGAATACAAGCACAATTCAAAATAGATCCGGTAATGGGGGAAATAAATCACACACACACACACACACACACACACACACACACACACACACATATATATATATATATATATATATATATATATATGCCAGAGTGAATAAATTGCAGAAGTTGTGTCTGCTTATTTTAAATAAAATCCGTTCATACACACTGATAATTCTTCACGTATCATAATTAAAAGATGTAAAAAATGAGCTGTAACTTTGACAGACAATTTTATTATTCATGTTCCCAAGTACTTTTAATCTGACAACATTACAATAAAAAAATTTCCATTTTGGATAATTTTTCTAATGAACGCTAAGCAATTTTTCAACCGTTACATTTGAAGCAAGAAGAAAATTTACAGTAATTTTTGGTTTTGCTGTTATTTTTTATTACCACAACTCACACCCCTGAAGATGATCTCAGAATGAGACTGAAAGTGCCTCGGAATATCGAGAAATGAATAATAGAATCATCTGTCAAAGTTACACTCAATTCTTACATCTTTTAATCGTATTACGCCAAATATTATCCGTGTGTAAAAACGGACTTTATTAAAAATAAGCAGACAAAATCCGACATGTATAAAAGAAAACTTGCTGCCTAAACACACACACACACACACACACACACACACACACATATATATATATATATATATATATATGGATTGCATATTACTCTTCGGACAACAGAAATTCAAACTAAAAGTTATACGCAGTCACTGCAACACAGGATGCGATAGGTAAATTGTCGTCATTTTATATTTGTAATTTCGTGTAGGCGTGTTGCTTTGTTTTGTTCTTTAAAAACCGAATGCTTGGTCATCAACAAAAAGAGCAGTCCAAAATGCCAAATACTGGCTCGACACAGTGACCCGACCTTCCTAACAGTAGATGCAGCTATATGTTCGATGTAGTCATTTCATTTGATGTCATTTGAGAGCGTGAACCAAGTAGGCAAAGTATTTTACTCTCAAGGAGACTAGCGTGACCCTTCTGATGCTAGGCAGAAAAGTTTCTTTATGGTGGTTAAAGTGTGATTACTATATCTCATCTGTCTATATCTATATATGCTCTGTCTTCCTTTGCGATCACTTTTTTGCTTGGATGCGTGGGTGGTAGAACAGATAACGGCACGGAAATGGTAATCAGAGGGGACTGTTCCTACACATTTCGAGTTCATTATATTCCCTTAAGCACAATTACCATTGAGAAAGGTATAAATTCACATACTTACCCCCAGCTATGGGTTAATCAGCAAATTATTACTATCTACCGATCTTTTCACTCTTTTCCTTTATTATTTTATTTATTTATTTTTTTTTTCAATTGGAGTAGATAGACTAAACTATCGCCCGGTTCACACTCCACCCACATCTATTGAACAGGTGAAGAGGCTCATCCCTTGTTTCCTGTTTAGGATGCGGTTCCCGGTTTTCTCTTTTCCAATCTTTTCACTCTTTTCCTTTATTATTTTATTTTATTTTTTTCAATTGGAGTAGATAGACTAAACTATCGCCCGGTTCACACTCCACCCACATCTATTGAACAGGTGAAGAGGCTCATCCCTTGTTTCCTGTTTAGGATGCGGTTTCCGGCTTTCTCTTTTCCGTTCTTTTTACCCTTACGTAGCCCCTTGCGCATCAGTGGCATTACCGCCTTGCTCGGGGTGATATGATTAAAAAAAAAAAAAAAAAAAACCTAAAAACGTTTAATGTTTTCTGGTTTTAAATAAACTGCAAAAGATTGATAAATAAAGTTATTAATACATAAACGTAAAGGTTTAAACAGTAATATAGATATATATGAACAGAAAAAGATAGATAGATAGATAGATAGATAGATAGATAGATAGAATAAAGATTAATAAAGATTCTAAGATAGATAGATAGATAGAGATAGATAGATAGATAATAAACATTCTAAGATAGATAGATAGATAGATAGATAGATAGATAGATAGATAGATAGGTAATAAACATTCTAAGATAAGATAGATAGATAGATAGATAGATAGATAGATAGATAGATAATAAACATTCTAAGATAGATAGATAGATAGATAGAGAGATAGATAGATAGATAATAAATATTCTAAGATAGATAGATAGATAGATAGATAGATAGATAGATAGATAGGAATAAAGATTCTAAGGTAATAAAGATTAGATAGATAGATAGATAGATAGATAGATAGATAGATAGATAGATAGATAGATAGATAGATAATATACATTCTGAGATGGGATTATTCTCACAGTATCATATTTTATTCGCAAGTATGCTGATTTAGCATTTTCTATAGGATTCGAATTCAATAGAATTGACGAATTAGATTTATATTTCAAATGTCATTGTGCCAAATGCATTTTCTTGCCTCTTGTATTTGACCTAAGAGCAGTGTTGTCGTATTATTTATTATCATCAGAATTAAATGAATATAATGTTTCCTCTTCAAACTCGTTATCAGTCATTTATAATTTTCAAATTCTCCCGAAAATATACAAGTTTGTGCTTTGTTTTCATAGTTTTAGTTTAATATTCTATCAATGCGGGATCACAATCTTTAGTTCCGATGAAAATTACAAGGATGTAGCGACGCTGCAAGGAGTAATCTAGTAGCAAACGGTTGTAAATGAAGGCTCATATTCTTTTACATAGGTCTTAAATTTTGTCTACATTAAAATGATAACGTCATTTTCATAGCAAAGTTATCAATGAATACGTTTAAATAAGGGATTACTTTCACAAATTTTGTATTAAATTCTTCTAACTCGAAGAACTTTGAAAATATTAAAAAAAGATTTAATTGTAATAATATTTTTTAATTATCATCTGAGTATTTGTTATTTGTTATGATTAGTAAATATATTTCCGCCTGTGGAATTCCCTTCCATTTACTTGCAACAATCTCCACGAATTTAAATGTAAAGTCACTAGTCATCTCCTATCTCACTAACCTGCATCCTCTCTCTCATGCTCTCTTATCCGTCCACTCCACTCTCAACAGTATTCTCATCCTTCTCTTACGCACTTCCTGACACTCCCTATAACCTGTCACTCTTTCTCATAACTTTCCTCCTATGCAAAACAGTGGCAGTAAAATGTCTTGATTGGGGCGATATGATTATTAAAAAAAATCACTTAGTATTTGTCTATATTTCTGAGATGAAGTAGTATTTACAAACTTTGGGTCATGTCACTGGAACTAACCAACGCCTATATCCACTGGGCCATGTGTGGATATAGGCGTGGGTTAGTTCCTTAATGACACATGACCCAATGCATATTGGCGTTGGTTAGTTCCTTAAGAACACATGACCTAATGCATATAGGCGTTGGTGAGTTTCTTAAGGACGCATGACCCAATGCATATAGGCGTTGGTTAGTTCCTTAAGGACACATCACCCAGTGCATATAGGCGTTGGTTAGTTTCTTAAGGAGACGTGACTCAGTGCATATAGGCGTTGGTTAGTTCCTTTAGGACACATGACCCAATGCATATTGGCGTTGGTTAGTTTCTTAAGGACACATGACCCAATGCATATAGGCGTTGGTTAGTTCCTTAAGGACACATCACCCAGTGCATATAGGCGTTGGTTAGTTTCTTAAGGAGACGTGACTCAGTGCATATAGGCGTTGGTTAGTTCCTTTAGGACACATGACCCAATGCATATTGGCGTTGGTTAGTTCCTTAAGAACACATGACCTAATGCATGTAGGCGTTGGTGAGTTTCTTAAGGACACATGAACCAATGCATATAGGCGTGGGTTAGTTCCTTCATGACGCATGACCCAATGCATATAGGCATTGGTTAGTTTCTTAAGGACACATCACCCAGTGCATATAGGCGTTGGTTAGTTTCTTAAGGAGACGTGACTCAGTGCATATAGGCGTTGGTTAGTTCCTTTAGGACACATGACCCAATCGATATAGGCGTTGGTTTGTTCCAGTGACTTGATTCAAAGAGTTGTTAGTTCAATACCAGGCTTCAGCAGTGGTGAACAAGTAACAGAGAGTCAGATTAGAGGGAGATGACTCATGACTGTTAAAAAGAGCTTCGCACAAAGAATGAGACTGATATGCCCAAGTGATCGTGTAGCGGATAAGAAATTAATTGAAATCAACCTTCTTCACTTTTACAAAAATGCACAGTGACGTGTGAAATCCTGGTTTTCCCAAATAGAAAAAGGATTGACTTTGGGTGTGACGAAAAAGTCGAAACCAGAATTCGCAAGTAGGTGTTTAATAGATTTTTGACCAATGGGAGCGACTTGTAACACTTGAAAGGACTTTGCAATCCAGTGCGAAATTCAAAAAGACATGTAAATGACTTCGCAGCGACAGAGACTCAGATGGGAGCAGCGAAAGGTGGACACACATCTAAAATATAACCAACTTCAAATCGACCCGGAGATGAGGTCAGGTCGCACCTTGTTCTTTTTCTCCTTATCTCTTTCAATAATTACTACTACGAACATTTTGTACGAACTCTGCCCTTATTAATGTTTCTAGTTGCACATTCACTCCTACAACTTATGTTAGTCTTTTCCTTTGATAAATTTCTATTTTAAAATGCAAAATGTATATTTTATTCTTCTTACACTATTCCACACTATTCCACACAATTCCACACATTCCAACCTGCCGACAACCAACCTTCTGATGAAAACCTTCTGATAATAATTCTGATGATAATTCAGCAAAAAACTTGTAAGCTGCAGGGAGATTGGTTAAGTACGAAACAAGACCGAATCAAAGAAACATTAACCAGCTCCCTACGCTACACTGGCGACTCCCGACGTACAAAGAACACGCACCCCTACACTACAATCGTAATAAAGGGTTCGGTTCGAAATTCTTAGCACCTGAAGGAGGCTGGCGTGTACAACGGACGAAACGTCGTACAAATGGCATAAAAGATGAGGACAATAGTCTGAATAAAGTAGTGTGAATAATATCACCTAACCGGTAACAATTGCATGACAATTTTAAATGATTTTAAAAACGCAAAATTTATAGAAAACAAATGATTTTCTTAATACAACAATTTCCATTATACATTTTATTCATAAAACAAATAAGAGATTTTTTAAATAAAATCATTTGTTTTTATTAGATTTATTTTATTTTTGATTTTATGTTTCAGAACCAATTTTCCATAACTAGCAGCGATGCTTTGCTAAAAAAGTTTTTAATGATTTCCACTCATAACAAATATAAACATTAAACCGTACGAAAATGAACTTCTTTAAATTTCATAAAAATTAAATAACTGTGTGAGGGTAACAGGTGCAAACATAATATTTTACCGATATTTTATAATAGCGAAACATTACTAAAATAATTTAATTAGTTTCTTAATAAGTCCTGAAATTTTCAGTAAATTCCGACAATTATTTGATTTTTTTCAAGATTTACAAATTAAAGTGTTTCGCAAAAAGATGCTAATTATTTCATAATTAATGAAAAATATAATTAAATATTCAAAAAATTCTTTCGTCATTCCTCTTAAAAATAACATAAAGATTTTAAGGATAAAACATTGTTTTTATTAAATTTACGGTATTTTTCAACTTGTATGCTCATATTTTAGAAAAACTTAGGAGGTACCAATATATATATATATATATATATATATATATATATATATATATATATAGGGCGAGTCACGGGAAATGGATGTTTTTGGAACGCTCCTTACTCGCCTTGAGTAGGGAATAGAGGGTGAGGAAAGTAGTATTTAAACCTGCTTAAGATGTCATTTTGTTGGTTGTTATTTGTTTTTTTATCGTTAGTTTCTTTTTACTTTTGTTATTTTGATATTCATACGCTTTGGAGATCTCCCGTGGCCATGAGCGATTTTTATCTGTAGAGACGGTTGAAATCACGCGTCTATGAAGAAAAACCCCTCACACTTGGAGAATTGAAAACTGCAATACATAAAAATATCTTATTAATCGGTGAAGAGACTTTGGTAAGAGTGGAGGCTAACTTTAGAGAGACATTTCAAATGTGTGATCGTGAAAATGGCCATCATTTCTCAGACATAATTTTTCGCTCATAAGCATTCCATAATGGCATTTTTTAGTAAATATTTTTATGTACATTATGTTTGTGTTGATTTATTGTGTTGTTATATATGAATAATCAAAAGGAACCAGAAGAGTATGTTTAAGGATGTTTCATAACAGCATCATCATTTAATATACATTTCTTCTTTCAGCATCCGTTTCATTATATACAGACATGTCTCTTTAAAATTTGAGTTTAAGTTGTATATGAACTGTAAATTTGTGTTCAACTCACTTACTAGGATTTACATTGTTATGTTGCTTGTAAATAGAAAATAGATTTCGAATTCTATTCGATTTAATTACATCTACTTAGGTGTAAATACGACAGGACAAGCACGAATTTATATTTTTCCTAAAGAGCTACGGTGTAAACAGGGATATTTTATCTGTAAAAATCATTATATCCAAACAATTCTTAAAGCAATATTAACTCGAAATAGAAAATAATAATCATTTTGATAATCTAACATGAGTTTCGGTTTTAAATTACCCACAAAGGTTTGATAAGCTGTAAAAAAGCATCAGTCAATCAACTAGCGTTTTTTACAGATGGATACACAGACGCTAGCAAACTCACAAACAAAAATTATGGGTTTTCTTTATTTAAGGGAAAAAACTAGTTGTAGATAATTTCTTGAAGAAATAATGATGACACATAATATAAAGTTAAAATTAAAACAAATATAAACCGATCTTGAGTTATAGAAGGCGAAGATTCTTAGGAATGAGAGAAAAAATATAGTCGTTGACGCTGTAAGAAAACAGAAAAATACTGAAAACACACACTGAGAGAAAGAGAGAGGGAATGAGAGAGAGAGAGAGAGAGAGAGAGAGAGAGAAACTGAAAGGGAAAGTAAGAGTGAGAAACAAGGTAATAGACAGAGAAGGTTTGAATTGGATTTTCAAAAAAGTAATTAAAATACTGAAAATAGCTTATTAGAATTGAAGAATAACAAGTTTAATATTAGTAATATTAGTAAATAAATAAGTGTATAGGCAGAAAAAGAAGCAAATTCCTACATATTAATATTGGTAAAAAATAATATTAATATTGGTAAAGAATGGCTACTGAAATAAGAGAATGTCAAACAATGAAGAGAATGAGTTGAAAAACAATAACTGCAAATGGAAAATGTCTTAAAAAATGAAGAAAGAAAGTGAAAAAATGTATGAGGTTAGCTCGAGAAAGGTTGGGGTATTAGAAACAAAGGCGAGTGTTATTAGACAAATAAAAAAAAATAATGTTAATTTCATACGGTCTAAATATTGATTTTGCATTGATTAGTCAGTCAGTTAAGTGCCATACGTGATACACGCTTGATACACTCTTTCGAGACATGACTGACTGGGCAGAGGATTATCCCGCAGTAGGTTGCCATTGCTTTCTGCGGTCGACTGGTTGCCAACCAAGGCTATAGAACCCAATCTGTTCTGCTATTTAACCCATAACTGGAAGGAAGAGACGGATTAATACCTTTCCCAAGGGTATTTACGCGTAAGTAAATACAATGGATTCAACTGGAATTCGAACTCGGCTCGCCGGTTTCTTGTTCCGAGCTGATATCCACTGTACCACAACGCACATAACAGTGCAGTCTCAGTGGATAATTTCTTTAAAGTGCTATAAGTTCATAATGATAAAATATTATTAAAAAAAGCGAATGATATTAAAAGTGTGTGGTTGAAAGTAACTAACTGACACTTTAAATCTTTTAATTCTGTCACAGTCAGATCTCAGTTTACATATTACAAAATGGAAGATATCATATGCGAGTCTAATAATCAGATTAATAGTGATGTAATGAAAACTGAAAAAAAGAAAAAAAAATACAATGAAATGCCTTCCTGAACTGTTCTCTTCAATCTCCACAATAAATACTTCACTGCTCTTACTTTCTAGCTTTCTGGAAAACTTTCTCTATAATTCCTATCTTTAAAAACTCTGGTGAATTATCTGACTCCTCGAATTATCGCTGTATTATTTTTTATCACTTTTTGACAATATATGAAGTCGTAAAAAGAAACCCCAAATCTCACCTACTGGTCGGGGATACTAAAATCATGTAGGTGCAGAAGTTTAAATATTTAAGAATGTTCTAACAGAGGACGGAAAATACGACATTGAGATCCGAAGGCGAATTTGCATAGGATTCATTTCGAAAACTAAGCAAGTATTGATAGTTAGAAAAATTTCGTTTGAAACAAAGAAAGAAGTACTGAACTGTTATGTGATATCTGTCCTCCAATATGGCAGCAAATGCTGGACAATCTTCTCAAAGATGAAGGAATGTGGTTCTACATCAAGATACTGAGGATGCCTAGGACCGAACATGTGAGCAACAACTAAGTTTTGGAAAGGATGGAAACGAAAAGGAAACTTTTTACGTAATATCAGGAATAGAAAACTGAAGTTTCTGAGACACGTAATGAAGGTAGGCTTAGAGAATCTAATACTCACAAGAAGGATAGAGAGACGGGAAAATCAGCGTGAGACGTTTTTCATGGTCTTGAGCAGGTTGATGAAGGAGAAGGTTTTGTGACAAGTACCATGAGAGAAAGTCTTAAGACCTACAAGATATAGGAGGTATATGGGAGGCCATGCTCGCCTACGGCCTGAAAGGACATGGCACATAAACAAAGAAGGAAGGCTAAAGGCTTTAATCAAAGGCGACTAGGTTAAGCCTGTCATTTCTTTGAATAAACAATATGGATTTCTTTTTATCCTGTTATTACTGAAGTTAAAGTTCTTCCACAGAGTTTGACTTTCCCCACAACCTTAAGGGCTATAGTGTCTCTAAACCAATATTTATCTTAATCCAGTTGTTCTTAACAAATTGTGTAATTATAGTAATCTGGAACGGACTCACGTCTAGACAATTGAAAATTAATTTTGGGGAAACACAAGGGTTTATCCTTGGACCTATATTAAACCTTCATGATGCCATCAGTTCCAAATATGGATTTATTCTGATCACACAACTATTTAATCCTGTCTTAGCTGTATGTTTAATAAATTTGACAAAGTAAAAATAATAGCTGGTCTCAAAAAGAGCCTCCAATCAAGTTAACCGGGACAATGAGTGGCTTCATAAATTTTTGTAGCCTCCAAAACAAAATTGCTTTATAATCTAATCACCACAGAGAACCTTCTCGGCTTACCATCACTATGGCTTATGCTAGCCTCCAGAAAAGCAAACGTTTGCACCTTCTTGGACTCATCTTTTCTACTGACATGTAGTCGACTAATTATATTGGTACGCTGCTATGACAGTTAGTATATTATGTCGTATCACAATTTTTTTACGTTAAAATACATCTTGTAAATTTATAAATCAAACATTCATCGATACACTGAATATTGATGATGTATCTGTGCTGGTGCTCCTGCTAGATATTTGGAGATTTAAACACTAAAGAAGCGTCTGCAATGTAATCGATCTTGACCTGGCATATCTACGACTTTTTGTCTTTTCTAAATATTTTCATAGCAATTATTCTGATGAGCTTCCCTCCGTGATGAGTATACAGCATGAATTTCTACGTATTCTCAAGTTGATAATTAGTTGTCATTGTTTTAGATTTTAACTAGGTTAATGCAATCGTATATATATATATTTTAATCATATCACCCCGATCAAGGCGGTAACGCCACTGATGTGCAGGGGGCTACGTAAGAGTGAAAAGATTGGAAAAGAGAAAGCCGGAAACCACATCCTAAACAGGAAAGAAGGGATGAACCTCTTCACCCGTTCAATGTTTTTTTTTTCTCGCATTTCTCACCTGTGGAATTTTATTGTGGTTGTTTAGTCCCTTGTCATATGCAAATCGAAAAATTGAAAATTGAAATGCAACGCCACTCGCCATTTTCTGTCTTCTCGAGTTCTGTAATTTTATTGCTTATTTTCCTCTTATTCTTTTTTACACCAACTAACCCGGCTTGTGTTTTACTAGTATTATCAATTTGCCTGGTGCGAAAAAATAAAAAAAAGAAGATATATCTTTCAAATGTTTGAACGTTCCTTCATTTCTCCATTTCATTATTCCATTCATGTCCTGGATATATTTTGGATGAAAATCCTTTGGCTGGCAATCGTCTATTAGTATTATATGACATTTGAAACGTCTTTGTCTATATTTGCGTGGAAAAAAATTCCCATACAGTTTTCAGAGTTGTTCTATCTAGAAGTAGGCTAATATTTCACCGATAAGAATATGGAACAATAGATTTAAAACGTATTAATTTAATTAAATATAATATTAGTTTAACCGTGGCGTAAAATTGATGGCAAATATTATAAAATCTGAATAGTGAGATGAAACAAAACATAAATAATGTATTTACATTCAATAAAGCAAAGATAAAGAATAATGACCAATGAACAGATTAATTGATCTGTTCACTTTTATTTTTAGATGTTCAATGATATCCATAATTCATTGATTACTCCTGGTATTATATAAATCGCTTTTGGCTCAATATCATTTAATTTTAAAAATGTTATGTGAACAATGAAATAAAAATCTCTCCCGGAAGAATATGATCGGCGAGAGAACGATGATGTCTATTCAAAACCGTATTGAATCAAGACGGTATCTGAATCTGTAAAAGAGTTAGATATATAAGATTGCATTGTAAGAAAAGAAGTATTAATAGAATGGTTTAATTAAGCGGTTTCTTTTGATCGCGATGTAACTATGTCTCAAAGCACATACGTTTGCATAGATTATTAAAACGGTTAAGGGAAGTATTCTCTTATTTAATCTACTGTTAATGAGATTTCTTCCCTTCCCATTACAGATGAGACAGGAAATATATAAATAAATAAGTACACATTTATAATTAGTATATGGCTAGCAGCATAGCCCGGCGTTGCTCGGGTGTAATGAAAGCTTTAAAACTAATCCATGGTCCTGGAGCTCAGACTCTTTGGACGTTGGCACGAGATACTAAAACGCAATAATTGTTTCCAGTTAAAGCGAAACCGTAGACTGAAAGAAAAATGAATGGATGTAAGTCAAATTTTGAATTCCTGGTATCGATATCGAATAAGTTTTTTTCCTCGTAAACTGAATTTTGAAGGCTAAATAAGTCCTCTGAGTAAATGGTATCATGGCTGATACTAAGAACTCCAATTATACCTACTTAGAGCCAAACCCGAAGCAAAAACTAAATTAAAAGGACTGAAAAAAATACAGACAGACAGGCAGATAAACAGATACACACACAGACATCTTGCTTTTTATATATATATATATATATATATATATATATATATATATATATATATTATCGATTTTCTGCACTATTGTAAGAACTGCAACCTTGAAACTTCTGAATATCTTTTCTTATGTCTTTGACTACGAGTGTATCAAATTTGATTAAAATCGGACCAATCCTTCTATAACCCGATTTTTTCGATTATCGATTTCGATATTTATCGGGGATACCTCGACACAAAACCTAGCTAAGAACACTCGCAGACGCTTACAGTAGAACTGTGTAAATTGTCAAGAAAATCCGTTCAGCCGTTTCAGAATCTATAGGTATCGAACACACACACACACACACACACACGCACACACACACACACAGACCAAGTTCCATTTATGAATAAGTTTAGATTGGTGCATTATTTTAGTAAACATTCAGCCACTGATCACAATTCCTGGATAGAAATTTCGGCTGTTTTTGGTTGGTTGATTTTGTTTAGTCGCATCTCAGCCGCTATCGGTTAATTCATGCCGAAATCTAAATATTTTAACAAAATTTGATGGTTTCTAATTAATATATTTTGAAAGCAATTATATTGTTTCAACTACAGATAAAATTGTTGGCACAATTGTATTGTTGGTCATTTTGTTATAAAATGTATTGCTGGTCTTTTCTCTTTAAAATTCTTTTGTTGGTAATTTTACTATAAATATGTATTTTTAAAAAAAATATGTATACGCTTAATGAGCAACGCTATCAAAAGTTACATTGCTGCACACGAAGTCAAAAAGTGAATAACGCATCTGAGGTTCATTAGTCAAAATAAATGCTTTACTTTTTGATTTTCTCTCGTCCTTATCTTGCTGTTCTAACGTTTTAAAAATATTTTTGTTTATTTTCTCGAATGATTTTTTTTATGAAACACACAAAGGAATATTTCTGCATTTTAGTAAAACCATAAAAAATTTGAAAAAATTGCATTTCTTGTTCAAGTGAATTGAACTAAATCAAATCATTTTTCGCTTTAAAAAAAAAGAGATAAATATTTGCATAAAACTGAGTGTAATATTGTAAAATTATTACAGTCTGTTGGGGCGCTCTACAAATTTCGACCGAAAATGTACTATTCGAATCACTATATAAAATAGTAGTGATTATACCTCGAGGAAGGAAGTCGAGGGAGGAAGTCGAGTGAGCGAGTCAGTCGGGTATTTCCGGCATTGCACCGGAAGTGTTCTACTAGTCAATCTATCACGTCTCTACGACGATACTGTATACTAATTACCTTGTTCTGTATTCTACTAATCCTCACATCTTGTAAATACTTCACTTTCCTGTCAATACACCTACTTTTATACTATTACGTTGTTTTGTATTATTTCACATAATTCGGTTTCCCGACGTAACACAATCATAATAACTATCTTATTTTGTAGATGATGTGTTGTTTGCAATACAATTCCTCGTACAATAAAAAAACATTTTCACCCAAATATGGTATCCTTGATTAAATATGTAGAACTTTCTGGCAGTGTGAATTGAATCATGAAGTTTTTTTTCTTATAGACGGTGCCCAACTAATCCTACAATACCCGGAATTAATAATATAAAATCCCAGTAAAGTGCCGTAAGTAAAAAGACATGACTGACTGGCTAGAAGATTATCTCGTAATAGGTTGCCATTACTTTCTACGGTAGACTTGGTGCACACCAAGATCGACTAAACCCGTAAGTACAATTTGCGGCAGTCTTTCTAGATTTGCATGAAGACTTACGGTAAAGTAAAGTTTGTACTCGCTGGCTAGTCGAAACAAGCAAACAGTGCAGACGTGGTTTCATAAGCAACCACAAAGCTTGGAACGCTTAACGGGCAACGATAGAAAAAGTTACATCTTTGTCCACGAAGGACTATGTCAAAAAGTGAATAATGCATCTGGGGTTCACTATGGGTTAAATAACAGTCTTTTCACCGGATCTGTTCAACCTATACAGCGAGAATATTTGAGGACCCTAGATGACACGCCAGGATTTGTTATTGGAGGCCACAACCTGAACAATATATGGTATGCGGACGATACAGTGCTGATTGCGGACACGGAAAGGAAAATACAAGATCTCATACAGATAGTAGCAGTGGAGAGTGACCAAAAGGGACTACAAATAAACTTTAAGAAAACTGAGTACATGGTCATCAGCAAAAGATACAACCCAAAATGCCAAATACAGGTGGCATATATCAGAATCAAGCAAGTACAAAAATGTAAGTACCTAGGAAGTGTTCTAACAGGAGATGGGGAGTGCGACACGGAGATACGAAGGCGAATTGGCATGGCAAAGGACGCGTTCCAGAAGATGAGTAAAATATTAACACACAGGAAAATCTCAATAGAAACAATGAAAAGAGTGCTGGATTGCTACGTGATGTCAGTTCTTCAATACGGCAGTGAATGCTGGACAATATCATCGAAAATGAGGACAAAACTGGAAGCGTCCGAAAGGTGGTTCTACAGAAGGATGCTACGGATATCGTGGACTGAGCATGCAAGCAACGATGAGGTGTTGGAAAGAATGGCAACAAAAAGGAAATTGATACTGAGCATCAGGAAGAGACAACTGAAGTTCCTGGGACACGCATTGAGGAAGGAGAGCCTGGTGAACCTGATACTCAATGGTCAGATAGAAGGAAAGAGAGACAGAGGAAGGCAGCAGATAACATATTTGCAGGGCCTGATCAGGTGGATGATGGAACGGGGGTTGCCAGGAGCAACAGGAGCAAAAATACTAAGAGCCACAAGGGATAGGGAGACGTGGAGAACCATGATCGCCTACATCCTGAAGGGACAGGGCGCATAGAAGAAAAAGAAGAACAGGACAGATTGGGTTCTGTTACTTAACGCAGTTGTTCATTGTAAAACTAATCCAAGTTTATATATAATATGCAAAATAATGATGAAACTGCAGAGAATGAAGAAGCCGAGTGCAGCAACCAGAATACAATAAAAAACACTCCTACCACAGAAAATGTACGAGAATAGAGAGAAAAACTTATATGAGGGACACATTGGAAACGGAAATTCGAAATGGGACACACTAAAATAAGCTTTAATGACATCGGCCGACCAACGACATGGTCCCAAAGGAAAACAGACATAGAAGAATAATGAGTGGATCACAGATAAGATTCTAAACATGATGAAAACTAGACAGAAAATAACCCCAAAGCAAGGAACAGAATACAGGAAACTACACTAAACAAGGAAATAAGGAGAAAATGCAGACAGGCGAATGAGGAAAGGCTCAACGACAAATGCGCAGAAGAGAGACTGAGCACAACCAATAAAAGACATGAATAAAAGAATAATGGAAGTAAGAAGACAGAAATATATTCCTCGACAGGTTGCATAAAATCCAAGGATGGAACACTCGTATTGGAGAAGGAAGAAATACTTCAGCGGTGGGAAAAATATATAAAATATCTCTTCCACGACAAGAAAGAGCAACCAACAATAGAAAACATCCAAAGGACCGGAAATATTAAAATACAAAGTGATGCTGCACTGGCCAAATGGAATAGAAACGAAGCAGAAGGACCAGATGACATTGTAATAGAAATGTTGGTGGCTTTAGACGACTTTGGCAACGACAAAATCACAGAAATTTTAATTGAAATCGTCAACAATGGTAAAAGAGGAAATGAACAGTGCAGTTTTGTTAAGATCACTGGTGCAAGAAATGCACTTTTTATGCATAGAGTGTCATTAGAAAGAGCAACAGAATTGCAGAAGGACGTGTATATGTGTCTCATTGGCTATGCAAAGGCCTCTAACAAATTTCGCAAGAAAGACCTGATAGAGACGCTTAGCCAGCTAGTTGTATTCGTAAAGGACCTTAGAGCAATCTAGAACCTTTACTTGTGGCAAACTGCCTGCATACGGCGAGGAAAAGTGTTAAGAAGATACACGAAAATCGAAAGAAGTATAAAACAAGGATGTGTATTCTCACTAGATCTATTCAACCCATACAGTGGGACCATTCTGAGAGCTCTAGAAGCCTTGCCGTGATTCATCATTGGCGGTTGCAATCAGAATAGTTTAAGATATGCAGATGATACAGTGTAGATACAAGAAAGAAGCTTCAAGATTTTTTACAGGATGTAGTTAAAAGAAACAGAAAGAAACGATTATATATCAACTACAAGAAATCTGAATGCATGTTAATTAGTAAAAAAAAGGAACCCAAAATGTCAACTACAAGTCGGTGATATCAACATTAAAAAGATGCAGAAATTTAAATAATTAACAAGTTTTCTAACAGAGAACGAATTGTTCGATACGGAGATTCGAAGGTACATTGGTTTCATCCAGGATGCATTCTAGAATTTGAGTAGAATCTAGAGAGGCAGAATAATTTTCGCTAGGAAAAAAAGAAGAGAGTACTGCGTTGCTATGGAATTTCTGTTCTTCAATATGGCAGTGAATGCTGGACAACCTCAAAGATGAAGGAAAGACTTGACGCAACGGGAATATGGTTCTAAAGAAGGGTGCTGATGATACACGTGAGCAATGACGAGGTTTTGTAGAGGATCGACACGAAAAAGAAAATGACACTTAAAATCAAGAAAGAACAGTTGAACTTTCTGGACATGAAACGAGGAAAGTGGGCTTGGAGAACCTGATGCTTACGGGATGGATAGAGAAAGAAAGAGACAAGATGAAGCAACCCGCAACATACCTGATGGACTTGAGCAGATGTATGGTGAAGCGGGGGTTGAGTGAAATAACAGTAGAAGTAGTATTAATAGCGACAAGGAGTAGGGAGATAGGGAGGGCCATGATTGCCTACGTCCTGAAGGGACACGGCACATAGAAGAAAAATTTGAATGTTATGTGTTGTCAATGACCGTACAAATATGTACATCCATTTGAACTGTATACAAATTAGAAAATTTTAAAGAAGTGACTTATAAAAAGATTGGGAAAATAGATAGGGTGTAAAATAAATTCAACAAACAATATATAACACCTCTATGGAGAAAGAAATGGAACAGTAAAGTAGATTTAGTGAATGACGTTTGACAACAACAAAAAATATATGATAGCGTAGCCACAAAAGAGATGTTAGCACAAATCAGTGACACTCCCTAAACACAAAATAAAGCCCACAAAATACTCTGGGGTATTGGCGCACAGACGGACAAAGCTACTCAAATACAAAGGCTGGATATGATGAATATAAACAAAGAATAAAGAGATAACCATAATTTCGGTGTAACTGTGAAAATAAATCAGTGATTGAACACCGTATGAGATAAATATGAAAAAAAAACTAACAATTTTCTAGAGCTGAGAACGATTGTTTATTGAATTTTACCCCTTATCAACCCTTCAAAACATATTTCACAGTATATAAGGTCGCTTGCATCACCCGATGTTTCCAGCACCCGATGTTTCCAGCCTCCCTCTTCCCCAAATCTGAGTTGTCCCTGGGCTCTCCACTACCTACTTTCAATAATCCAACGAAAGCCTGGTGAACGAAAACTATCGTCACTTGACCGTAAGAGGTGTGAGCGATATATAATAAGATTTGGATCAGATCGAACCTATAAGAGTTCCATAATTTAAACTTTGCTTGATGGTGCAATTTGACATTAAAATGACTTTAGAATTAGAAGTTAGAATTTTGTTGATGGCTTGAGATCAGAAGATCAGAAATAGAAATTTACTGAGAACAGTAACACATCATTACTTTTGTCCCGAGCCAACTATTAAAATAACAACTTTTAGTCAAAATTTGACTTTATTCATCAAAATAGTCTCCTTCTAGGGTGGTACACTGATTCCAACGCTTCTCTAAAAATTCGTTGAATTTTGTAGAACGATTTGTTTTTGGCCTCGAAATATCTCTCAGTTTCCTATATCACTTCTTCATTGGACTGGGGTTTTCATGTGAGTTCTTCAAATAGCTAGTAGTCACTTGGGCCTAGATCTAGAGAAAAGGGTGGATGCCAGAGCAATTTAAAATATAATTAATGTAATTTTGCCATCGTTACGATCGACATGTGACACAGTGCCTTGTCTTGGTGCAATATTGCTTTTTCTTCTTTGTTTGTGGCTGTTTTTTGGCGATTTCCACCTTCAAATGCACCGATAATGCTATATAATATTCGCTATATTTACGCAAAAACTCTCTGTTGCGTTGAAACAATTGCAAACAAACCTCTGAAATGTCGACGCATTGTTGTTTTTGATCGACCGTGAGCTAGCCGGAAAACAAATGTTCAGGCAAAATGGTGAATACACTGCTTTCTGATATGTTCAAATTACCTGCTATCTCGTGCAACTTCAATTTATGATCGGCTAAAACGATTTTGTTGATTCTTTTGGTGTTTTCCGGGACAACTGCCGATTTGGGGCGACCTGAGCGTTCAGGAGTATTTTTGTCTCACGATTGCGTTTATAGTCAGCATGCCACATTTTAACAGTTTTTTTCGACGGAGAAGAGTCCCAATAACACTTATCAAGCCATTTCTTTGCTTGAACAGTATTTACCCTTCAGACAGCAATGCTTTATTAACACACGAGATTCAGATTTTTCTATTGTTTTGAAAAATTGCAACAGTAGCCTGACGTAAATAATTGTAATTTGTAAACAATTGGGCCCATTTGAAAGTTACTACTTTATCTTATGAATTTTTTTAGTGGTGCCATCTATATGACAGGCCCAGGAATTATTAAGTGATGTGTTATTAAAAATTTAATCAGACTAGTTTTTCCTTAGTCTTCAGCAGTAGGACAAAAATATCTGCATGTTAACACGCAGCTGCTGGAGTGATGATAAAATTAATGCGTCCTGATTCCAAAAGATAATAGAGTGAAAAGCCGAACTGAAAAGGTGGATAAATATATAGAACATTATCTATCCTGCAAAATATGGATGACTGTTATTCTCGGGATGCTGACCTGAAAGATTTCTTGCAGTATCCAAACGAGGATCTGCAACATAGTCGATTTTGACTTAGAAAGTCGCTTTCACTCACTTTCTCCCCGACGGGATGCAGCTTCCCTCTGTCTTTTCTACAAATAATTTCATGGCTTTTGCTCTGACGAGATTTTTCCCTGGTGCCACGTCTACATGAAATTTACCCGTTCTTCTATACTGGTCTCAATGTCCCAGATTTTTACCGTCAAGATAGTTAAATGTAACCGCCATTTCTACTTTAAAAGTGTATTTCCTCGGATTCCAGTCTGTGTGAATCCCTTCCGTTTATTTTCTTCCCTTATAGCTACAATCTCTAAAGTTTGAACGAAACGTCAGTTGCCATCATCTATCTTCATGAATCATATCCATTTCTTATAATATCTTCGGCATCCCCTGAACCTAGTTTTTTACTCAGTGTAACTCATTGTAACACCCCCGGACACGAGTGGCAGTCCTGTCATGCTTGGGGTGAAATGATTATAAAAATGAAAGGAAAACGGGAATTAAAAGCATTTTAAATCAGATCGTCTCATACACGGAGAATATGAAGCGAGTTACCATCCGATAAATGCAAAGTATGAAAGTGGTTAACGTTTTCCCGTATTTACAGAATATGAAGGCGGCTGACATAATCCCATACATACAAAATATGAAGAGGTTACTCCATAAAAACCAGAAAAGTTTAACATTGTTCCATATATATACAATAAGAATATTTTAACATCATCCTTTGAATGGAGAAGAAAGAGAATTATAATCGTCCTTTGAATACGGAATACGAAGAAATCTCTGCAAAAACCTCCCTAAAACGTGACACAAGTAACATAAAGGTTCCATACACTGACTATAAACCTCTAATCAAGAACTATATTTTCAATAAATGGCAGGAAACCTGGAACAACTGTCAAAACAACAAATTATTTAAAATGAAACCCGTCCTAAAGAAACAACTACCAGACCCCAGTAAATCACGCAAAGAAAAAATGTTTATATCCCGTATTCGAATAGGATATACACACATAATCCACTCTTATCTCTTAAAAAATGAAGAAGCCCCCCCGAATGCATTGTATGTCAAGAACCCTATACAGTAAAACATGTTCTACTCGACTGCAGTGATATTACATATATCCAGCAATCCTTCTACAATGTTAACAACCTGAAAGATCTTTTCGAAAAAATAAACTCAAACACTATTTTAACCTTCCTGAAAAAGGTCAAACTATACAACAAAATATAATCTAAGTAATGATCCGAAGATCAAAGATACATCCGACCCTCACTAGGTGAAAAATTTAAAAAGTAATACAGCTTGAAAGCATTGGAAAAGTTTAAAAAGCAAGACGTCTTCCAAAATTCTGTAAAAATAATATAACCTTACCCAAAATCATTTGTTATGACATTAAATGATCCCATAAGGATCGATAGGTCGTTTAAACCTTGAAACAAACAAACAAACGAAGAAAGCTAACATCTCATACATAGAGAATATGAAAAGCTTTAAAATCATAACATACGGTCTAGAAAATGGAGAGGGTTAACATTGTGTCATATATAGAATACAGATATGGTCAACATCATCCATAGAGAACAGAAAGCGGTATATAATTGTACCATGAATACAGAGTATGACGCTGTTAAATATCACCCCATATATTGAGAACATAAAGAAACCTAACCTGATCTCTAATAAACTAAATACGAACAAAATTAACATCATCCTATAAACGCCGAATATGAAGAGGGTCGACTTCGTCCCATATCTACAGAATATGAAGTTTAGCAGCATCTAATTAATGCGGTATATGAAGATGGTTAATATTATCCCATAAATGCAGAATATGGAGAGGGTTAATATCGTTCCAAAAGGGACTAACTTTCAATTTAATGCATACAAACTTAAAGATTCAAACGATCTATTGACTCAAGTAAAACAAATTATTATTATTTTTTTGTTATAATCGTGTCGCCCCAAGCAAGGTATTTTACTGCCACTGTTGGTTGTTGTTACTGTTGTTGCTGTTGTTGTTGTTGTTGGTGGTGGTGGTGGTAGTATTGCTGTTGCTGTTCGTAGTGATGTTTTCATGTCATTTGATATAATTTTGTATTTTTCTATGTTTTACGTGGTCGATGATAATCACATCTCAGCTTCTGTCTGCCACTTATAGTACATCACTTAACTTACTTCGTACTGTACAGACACTTGTGCACGCCCAATAATATCAGGTATCTCCAAAAGCATCCAGTGAGGTGGAAAATTTACTGGAAATGATCCCGAATTCGCCAGACAGTTCGGCACAATTATTTGCTACCTCTATTTGTGAATGCTTTTGTGCACAGCTGTAATAGTAGGGCGATTGTTTTGAAAGGCCTTGCTTCACTTGCTCATTTTCGGCTATAGACTTGGTTATTTTTATTATTGATAAAATATAAAATTTATCGTGATGTTAAATAACCCAATATCTATAAAATAATTCTTTAAGTTTCTAGTGGAGATTCGGTTTAGCCGTAATATAGGGTAAAGACAAGTGACGAAATATATTTATCACATTATTCCAAGAAACAGGCAAAATTTGGAGAATATGACAGTTGATTATGTTATTACTCAAGGGCTGAGAACTATTCTGATAATATATTCAGGGAAATTAAATGGAGAGGTGCGAAAAAAGGGAATGTCTACAATTCAGATAACTGCTGAGATAAAATAATCAAGAATATTGAACAAATAATTTTCAGTAGAACTGACAAAAATAAAACTGTAGAAATCCCTATATTAGATAATAAAGAAAAGCGAGATAAAAGGACTAATTATCAGTTGTAACATGACAGGTTGTACTGTTTGTAAGTAAAATTAACAGTCAAAGATATGAATACGATTTTTTCAGAACAAAATCAAATAAGTACGAAGAATGTGAATATCTGAGATGAGTTTTTATTTGAGGAGTGAAGATTTTTCACCGATATCGAAACTAGTTAAATTCATGGCATTCACTTACGCACAAATAGCCTTGAGAAATGTATTAATCCGTCTCTTCTTTCCAGTTATGGGTTAAATAATGGGTTCTATAGCCTTGGTCGGCAACCAGTCTACTGCAGATAGCAATGGCAACCTCCTGTGGGATAATCTTCTGGCCAGTCAGTTATATCTCTTTCGAGACATGATCGCCCAAAGCGTCTATCACGTATGACACTTAACTGACTGATCTAAATTGAAGTTCACATCTGGCGGAGCTTGTACATATAATACATTGCAAAAGAAGCAAGGAAAATGTTTGGTTCCGGGTACTGCTCCACTAAGTACATAACTCTGCATGCTATCCTCTAAATTTACAGGAATCTGATAAGGCTTAAAATGGATTATTGTTTTCATATTTGGGTGGAAGATACCCAGTTCACACTCTGTAGACTTGGTAGAGTCCAAAAGTGTCCCGAGTCTTTTTACGTGACGAATTATTTTTCCATCCTCCAACTGCACTCTCCCAAGCGGGATGTGACATGCTTCTTACTGCTCTTTCACCATTTCCATGGAAAGTCATCTGTCGAAATACACTCTTTCGTTTTAAAGTTATAATCATCACGTCTAGGACCCGCCATGCTACTCACATTGTAGAAAACTATTCACATTAACTGGTGAGAAGGAAGTTCCACTAGAACAGCTTCTTCCTGGGCACTACTGATTTGTGAAACAGACTCCCAATCATTAAAAGTTTAATTTGTTCAAGTCTAAGGTAAACCGGTATATTCCTCTCCTGTTCGCATAAACTACCTCTGAATGTAATCCTCTAAGTCGTGTGTCATTGAGACATTGAACAGAGTAAAAGTTACTGAAAAAATAAAAAAAGAAAAGAAAGAAAAATAAAAAAGGGGATATAATCGTACCATGAATACAAATTATGACGTTGTTAAATATCACCCCATAAATTGAGAATATAAAGGAACGTAACCTGTTTCTATGAAAACTAAATACGAACAAAGTTAAGGGGAAACAAAGAAAAAAAATCAGAGTTGTTATGCAGTATTAGTCTTTCTATATTGCAGTGAATTCTGGCAATCTCTTTAGACATGAGGCAACATAAATGGGTTTCTACAGACAGATGCTAAAAATAGTATGGACTGAAAATGTGAGCAAATTCGAGAAAATGAAAACAAACAAGACATTTGTCTATATTTCTGAGATGAGGTGGTATTTACATTATTCAGACTAATGTTCTCACCTTTGCTGCAATTTGTACGACGTTTAGACCGTTGTACGCTCTGGCATTCCTTGCGTATTAATGCCTTAATTAGAAGTCATGAGTCATCTCCCTCTAACCCTGCAAGTTACTTGGAATGAGAATGATATACACCACTGATTGTAATAAATGGTTCAGTTCAAAATTCTTAGCACCTGAACAAGGCCGGAACGTACAATAAGACATTATACTTAACATCAAAACAAAACAGTTGAAATTTCTAGGACACATAGCGAGAAAACAGGGTTTGGAAAATTTAACACCTACATGACATATTGAGAGCCAAAGAAACTAGGGAAAACTGGAAGTATTGTACCAAACGAGCTCTAAGTGTATGCCAGAACAGGGATTGAGCAGGGTAACGTACAGGTACAAATTAGTAAGTCATTCAAGAAGAAATTGTGGAGAGCCATGATCACCTACATCCTGAACTAACACGGCACATAGACGAAGAAGAAGACCTATTAAGAATATAACGACCATATGATGCTTTGAAGACGAGCAATAATATCAGTGGCAATAATAAATGTTATTGGCGTTAATCTTTTTTTAAGATGCAAAACTTCAACTATAATATTATTATTATTATTATGTCATTTTTCATCATATTTCGATTTCTGCTTTGGTCTCACTACCAACCAAGTCTGCGGGGAGACCTAAGGCAGGTAGTGGCGTGTTGTTATGACTCCATTTTATGTTTTTCTATCTTCCCTATCATCCCCAGCATTACATAGATAACGTTTTCCTTAGTGTGTGGGCTGTACTTAATAAGACAATTTTTTGTATATCTCTTAAGCTGGGGTTATTATTATTATTATTATTATTATTATTAGTTCTCCTTCATTTCTCGAAGAAATATAAAACGTAGTAAATGTGTTTGGTTGATGTGTTTAGCTTTACACTAGACAATTATATATATATACATTTGCGTTCGATGCAAGCAAGCATTCGGTGTATTGATATTACCGATACATATTCCCACTCTGATGAAAGCTTCCTCATAATCTGTCCCAGCTAATTTGATTCATGATAAGTCGTCAAGCCATTAGTTGTGATCATCAGTCTTCTCAGTCAAATATCACAGCGAGAAAAGATTTTTCGCATAATGGCGGCCCCGTTCATCTACTCCGGTGAAACTGACGTCGCTGTTTCTCGGAAAGTGCAGGGTGGGTGCATTTCAGTTCCGCACTGGTTTTGCTACAAAGCAGGATGTCTAACTACGAAACGATCTTGCTTAATGTAATTAGAACGTCGTGAATGAAGGTTGACGACTGTACTCTCTGAGGAAATGAAGACAGGCAAGTGGGAAAAAGAACTGACAGTAATATAACAGTGTTAAGCTCGATTATTGATTGAGTGCCTATTCAGCGCTTCCTACGGATTCCTTGTCTTATAACAACCTATGCATATTATCATAGAGACAATCTTTGAAAAAATTACAAGACTCGGTGAAAATATCTAACGTTAGGTACTTTGGTTCGGTTTGTAATTTTTTTTTTATCGTTTCACCCCGAGCAAGGCGGAAATGCCACTGATGTGCAGGTGGCTACATAAGTGTAAAAAGATCAATTAGAAGATAGTGAAGAGGAAGACGAACCAGTTAGAAAGGAGCAATAGAAAGATGAGAATGCAGGTGTGATGACAGTTTCAAAGGTTGAGAGAAAAGAAAGGATATATTGGTTGGGGAAAGAACTAGAGTCAAGTGGTTAATAAATGAGTATTGACAATGCATTTAAATTCCGTCAGGACAGCAAGAATATGGGAGACAGTTCCACAGGCGGGAAGTGCGAGAGAAGAAGATGCAGGAGTAGAATTGTCGTCTGCATTTGGCTAACCTAACTGTGAATGAGTGGGACCCAGCTGCCAATCTGGTTGTATGAATAAACACCTGTTGAGGAGGCACCAGTGACTTAAGTTCGTCAGAGCAGAAGCCGTGAAAGTATTTATAGAAGAGACAAAGGGAGGTCACATTTCGTCGGTGGGGAAGTGGCTGTAGTCGAGCTGCCAGATCAGTACCTATCACATTACTGATTCTCCTTTGGAAGAATGCTTTGTTGCTTGATCGTCTCGGACACAAATATTTTAATTTTTTGAAGTCACAGTGCAATTCAAGAGATTGGAGACGGTCGAAGAGAACGTTATGCTGATATAAATATTCAAGAAATTGATCATTTATATTTTTATCTAATGTAGTCACTTCATCGGACTTTGAGCTTGATTGTACCAGTTTTCGGTATCTCATTGTTGTTGGCAGTGACGTCACGGTACCAAACAAATGAAAGATATAATCCAGAAATATCAATCTATAACTGTACATACAGCAATATTTAACCACCTCCTCCTATTCTAAATGTAGAATTTTTGTTTGATTTTACTTACCAATTCCTTGCAGCACTCGAATGATATCGAAACACTGATTCCCGTACGATCATCGAAATTAAGCATTATCGACCCTGTCAGTATTTAGAGAATGTCAAGCACTGTATGATAGAATGTGTGACAGATGTAATGGATAATGGCTTCGAATTCTCAATCGGGGAGCCTAGTTCTAATTCCCGTTGATTTCGTTATATTCACTTACGCTTAAATATCCTTGGTAAAGCTAGAAATCCACCTCTTATTTCTCCAACTATGGGTAATTAGTAATACTTGTCTCACTAAGTCATTATTATCAACAAATGATTCTGGGCCATGTTCCTTTAGGTGCTTCAGTGGATATAGTCAGTCACTTAAGTGCCATACGTAACAGACGCTTTGGACGATCACGTCTCGAAAGAGATATGACTGACTGGGCAGAAGATTATCCCGCAGGAGGTTGCCATTGCTTTCTGCAGTAGATTGGTTGCCGACCAAGGCTATAGAACCCAATCTGTTATAATATTTAACCCATAACTGGAGGGAAGAGACAGATTAATACCTTTCCCAAGGGTATTTACGCGTAAGTGAATGCAATGAATTCAACTGGAATTCGAACTCGTTAGTGAATTCGAGAAATTCAACATGATTTCGATAGCGGCTCCCTAATTTGTCATTCCGAGTCAATATCCACTGCACCACAACGCACATCCTAATGGATATAGGCGTTGGGTAATTCCAGGTGCGTGAACCAAAGAATTGTGAATTCAATACCTGGCTACAGCAGTGGTGAAAAAATAACTTAGAGAGTTGAGTTAAAGGGAGATAACTACACAGCATCTGGAAGTGTCATCGCACATCAAATAAGAGGGATATACGTCAGTAGGGTTAAGTAGTAGGACTTGTATCAGTAAATAATTATTATCTTCAATTTTTTTTATAACCCACAGATATTTTCTGGTTTTAAATAACAAGCAAAAGGGTTGATAAGCTGTAAAAATAAAGGGTTCGGTTCAAAGAAGAAGTCCCGATCGTACCACGGCCGAAACCGTTTAGACATGTCAATAAAGATGAGTGTACAGTGTAAATAATGAAAATAATTCTCGCAATCTAAAATTATTTTCTGGCTTTAAATAACCTGGATATAGTTTATAAACCAAACAAAATGAATGATGCATGAATCAATTACAGTATTCGGTGTTGTGAAATGCCCCACTTCCACCAATTTAAGTTCTGACAAGGCTGGACGCTGATTGAGTTCGGTGATCAGACAGGAACCATTTCTTTCAACAGGATTTGAACGTACATTATAAAGATAATAAGGTGCTACTATAGCGTGAGTTCTACCTCAATATAGCGTGAAGGTTATATGATGAGATCTACCGCAGCATCGAACTATAATATCCATGTTAGAGCTAACTTGTTCTAATGGCCACGTGTGGGGAAGTGCATGGTAGACATTCGCGCTGCACCTGGGTAGACAATATTTATCGTAGCACCGAGCATGATATAGAAAAAAGTATATTAATAGATTAAACTAAGAAAATTTCCTGTAGATTTAGTAAAAGAAACCTTCTTAGTATCTAGAAGTGACACGTTGGGGAATACGAGATGCTGTAATGATGAATGCACAAGTGATGCAATGGAAAATTGAAATTTCGAGAAGTGAGTTAGAATTCCCACTGTATTCGTCATATTCATTTACGCGTCAATACTATTGAAAAAAATAGTGTGAATCCACCTCTAATTCCTCCAGCTATGGGTTAAATAGTAGGACTTCTATCAGTTAATAATTATTATCTTCAACTTTTTTTTATAATCCACAGATATTTTCTGGTTTTAAATAACCAGCAAAAAGGTTGATAAGCCGTAAAAACAAAATAATCCACTTATAGCAACCTTAACAAAATCAGAAACAAAAGTTACCTGCAAGGATACCATAAATCAAATATCTTTCTGTTATTTAGTTGAATTGAAAATCTTAACAATTATTGCTATCATAAATGTTTATTGGTAAATATGTATTTACAATCTCTAACCAAATTTATCCATCGACGGCACTTTCTCTAATGCTCATGGCATAATTTGGAATTTATATTCCTTTACAGTATATTTAAAAAAAACTGCTACAAAGTCATATTCCGAGCAATGTAGATGCGGTTTAACGAAAAAAAACAACAAAAAACATTTAAATTCGTGTCAAGGGAAAAAGATATGCATCCCGCATACCGCATCTCAGAATAATAATAAAAAAAAAACAGACCAAAAAAAAAAAAAACGTTCCCGCCTTCAACATTTCATCCACTCTATTATAAATTAGCGGTTGAAAAAATCTCGCTAAAACCGCCCAGTTTTATGACACTGTTGGTAATCTGAAAGGTTTCGATCCAGGATTGAAATCAATATACAATCTCAAATATCAGCAAGTTCTATCGGAAAAAAGTCTGAAAGTAACATGTCAGCTCTGCAAGGCATAGATTTCAACCGCTGCCAAGAGTTCTCCTGCAGTTAAGGAAGAAAACCATGTCTAAACTGCATGGGCCTCACAACCAACATTTAAACCAGCAAGAAACTTTCCAAGTCGCTCCCAAATCTTTGTTTGCGAAATGAAACCATACAATATACAGAGTGTGTTAGATATTTGAAAAACAAACAATAAAATTCATTTAACTATAAATATAAGAAAATTTAATGCAATGTCACGGAGTATGTATAAAATATTAACACGCGTTTCTTTTTAGTCGTATTGAGAATACAAGCACAGCATATTTTACATTAAGGTTCACCCTTTATAAGGTTCATTGGTTGTTTGCTTTTGTTTAGCGGATAACCAACCTCTGTCGACTATTATAAATATATAAATATTTTGAGGAAAAATAATGTTTTCAACTAAATATATTTTTTCGATAATTTTATGTTGTCAGCTGCAGGTAAAATGTATTGTTGGTCCTTTTGCTATAAAATGAATTGGTCATTCTATTATCCTATCTATTATATATATATATATATATATATATATATATATATATATATCCCTCCATTCACGCGCATAAGAACAGAGAGAGAAAATAGGCAGCGTCGGCTTAATACAGTAGAGATAAAATAGCGAGGCAGCGTCAGCTGAGTTCATTCGCTCTACTACCGAAGAAAAAAAATTAAAAGTAGAAAATTTCGGTAAAATATTACTTTGGTTTTTTTTACAGCTCTAAGATTATGACTTTGTTTTAAGAAAGTTATTGGAACATTATATTCTGTTTTACAGAACATACACAAATTGAATGTAAGATTTCTAAATAAAAAATTGTTAATGCTTATATATAAAATATAATACTGGCAAATAAAATAAAAATACGCTTATCTCTTATTCAGCCCAAAATGCGCACGCATAGATAATTCATGTTTCTTCGTCTTCTATGCGCCTTGAAACCCATGATTGCCTACAGGACGTAGGCAATCATGGGTTTCCACGTCACCCTATCCATTGTGGCTCTTGGCACGGTTTCTCCTGTAACATCTCGCAGCCCCCGTTTTGTCATCCACCTGCTCATGCCCTTCAAATATGTTATCCACTGCTTTCTTCTGTCTCTTTTCCCCTCTATCTGGCCTGTAAATATCAGGTTCTCCAAGCGCTTCTTCATTGCATGTCCCAGTAACTTTAGCTGTCTCTTCTTGATGCTCAGTATTAATTTCCTTTTCGTTTTCATGAATTCCAAAACCTCGTGATTACTCATATGCTCGATCCATGATATCCGCAGCATCCTTCTGTAGAACCACATTTCAGTTGTTACAAGTTTTTTCTTTATCTTTGATGAGATTGTCTAGCATTCACTCCCATATTGAAGAACTGACATCACATAGCAATCCAGTATTCTTTTCTTTGTTTCCAGCGAAATTGTTCTGTCTCTTAATACTCTACTCAGCTTTGGTATGCATCATTCGCCATGCCAGTTCGCATTCGGATCTCTGTGTGGCACTTTCCGTTTTCTGTTCGAACACTTCCCAGATATCTAAATTTTTGTACCTGCTTGATTCTAGTATCTCCAACCTGCATAGGGGTGCACTTTTTGATGATCATGCATTCAGTTTCCTTGCAGGGATTTTTGTCACTTTCTTCAGTGTATTTCTGTAGTAGGTCTTGTCTTTTTCTTTTCCGTGTCTGCTATCAGCACAGTATCATCCGCATAGGTTATGTTGTTGAAATTGTGGCCTCCAATTACAAATCCTAGCATGACATCTAGGGTCCTCAGAATAGTCTCCCTGTACAAGTTGGATAGATCAGGTAAAAAGACACATCCTTGTCTTACGCCCATTTGGATCATTGTATATCTGCTGAATTCGTTACCTGTTTGTATGCAGTCAGTTTGCTCCAAGTAAAGATTCTTGATTATTCTTATGTTTTTCCCAAATATGTTGAGGCTGCTGAGAATCTCCAACAATTCTTTGTGGCATATTTTGTCAAATGCCTTTGCATAATTGATAAAACATACACTAAAAATCTAATATAATCGACAATAATGTTATTACATTTTTAGCGAATCTTTATATATATATATATATATATATATATATATATATATAGACAGTGATAGATAGATAGATAGATAGATAGATAGATAGATAGATAGATAGATATAAACATGTTTCATTAAAAACGAACGTCAAGGAAGACTTGATTAATATGTTCCATAATTTTCGACTTTTCAAGCGCTTTCGGCCATTGTATTGACCATTTAAAATGTTGTTATTTTTTCGATGTTGTTGTTATGTCCTCATGTTTGACTGTACTGCAATATTTGTGTTTTTTATGTTTTTGAAAAGTTTTTTAAAGCTATCACGTGATACGCGCGGCTGGGCATCGAGTGAGCGTCTGTCTGGTTTAAAAAAAACTTTTAAAACTTTATCTTTACGGTTAAACAAGGAGGAGAAAAATGTTTGATTGTTAGATATATAGTGCCTCTCTTATAGCGAGTGCCTCTCTTATAGCGTGTGCCTCTCTTATAGCGAGTGCCTCTCTTATAGCGTGTGATCTCTTATAGCGTGTGATCTCTTATAGCGAGTGCCTCTCTCATAGCGAGTGCCTCTCTTATAGCGTGTGCCTCTCTTATAGCGAGTGCCTCTCTTATAGCGAGTGCCTCTCTTATAGCGTGTGCCTCTCTTATAGCGAGTGCCTCTCTTATAGCGAGTGCCTCTCTTATAGCGAGTTCCTCTCTTATAGCGTGTGCCTCTCTTATAGCGAGTGCCTCTCTTATAGCGTGTGCCTTTCTTATAGCGAGTGCCTCTCTTATAGCGAGTGCTTCTCTTATAGCGAGTGCCTCTCTTATAGCGTGTGCCTACACAAACTAGGAGGATGGTTATATTCACCTTTCACAGACCTTAATTTTGCACTGGATTTCGCATATGGGGAGACAAGTCTAGTTTGTGGAGTAAATTCTACAACCAAATAATGGATAACCTTTTATTCATATCGATCTGCATTTTAAAGTGGAGGCTCTTGAAGAGTTTAAAAAACATTTTTTTCTTTTTTTTATTTACTTTTCTGTCATCTGACACAATCATCAGCCCGTCATCTTTACACAACCCAAATCAGAAGTATAAGATATTAATAGACAGTACAAAGTATACTTATATTGAAAGCAATTTGTAATGTACCGAAAGCAATTAAAAAACAATGATATTATTACAAATGATCATTCAAGCTAGAAAAGCTTAGGAACTGTACCAAACTAACCAACTGTGAAAATTAACGGAGACAAAATAAACAAAATACCAATGTAAAATAGAGTATATTGAAAAAAGCCAAACCTTACAGTAATAGTGATATCTGCAGATCGGCCAGTCTTACTATATTTGATATTTAAAACCTCCGCAAATTAAATATTTAAATTTTATTTTTCTTTAAATGTGTATTGAGCACTTTTTAATACAACTGTTTACTGCTTTAATTTGACTAATAACTGTTTAAAATTTATATATATATATATATATATATATATGTGTGTGTGTGTGTGTGTGTGTGTGATAACAATAACAAATATAGCGTGATGCCAAAAATGCTGCCACTTAGTGGGGTACTGAAGGAAAAGACATTTAAGGCAAGGATTGCTCGATATTAAACGATTGATGATATCCCCATGGCGTGTTGATTGCTTGAGGGTCCATCAATGAAACTGTACACTTTGGATGATGAAACTAACACAAATCAGTTACTTGACAAACTTTATATTTTTATTACTTCTCACTCTCTCCCTATCCTTATATATATATATATATATATTGTTATTCTATTATTACGTTATTACGTATGTAATAATGCTTTATTTAATTACTTATATATATATATATATATATATATATATATATATATATATCAAGTGTCTCTCTCTCTCCCTCTCACTCACATATACATAGGGAGTATTTAAAATACATACGGGCTTTATATATTATGTTTGTATAATCATAATTAGATAAAATTAAATCATGGGTAATGGCGAAAATGTGGTGCTTATCTTCTTTCTGCTTTAAGAGATTTATCACCACCAAAATACGTAGCAACCATGAACCAAATAAGACAATACCAAAATACCCGACAGTGTATATACATATAATACACTAATGGGCTAAATATATTAGATATTTAATGATGCAATTTGACATACTTGAAGAGAATTTTGATATGAAGTATAATTTTATATAGTTATGGGATAGAAAGTGACCCACATATATATCATAACAGTTCAATTAGGCTGAAGGTGAGGGGATTTCTTATGAAGGAGTTTCTCACTCAAATCTTTAATTAAGTATTTTTGCCTTTTAGCAAACAACGACATCGGTGGGTGAACACACTTTTAAAGTTATTGCAACATCAACAATGATACAAAACAGTTGGCGGTATAACCACGGACCTATAGCCACATAGCCAATCATATAAAATAACATAAAAAATAAGTCACAATAGGTTTGAGATGAAGAAAGCAAGCCATCCTATAAAGTCGATGTCTGCGATATATCAAATATAATGAGTTAAGAAATTTACTCCAAGCTGGCAATAAAGCAGCTAAGACACAAGGTATTAATGAGAGTTAGATAATATGCCCAAAATAAATATTATTAAGGTAAGAAAACAATTACAGAACAGAAATAAAGAAGACGGAATATAACGATAGACATTGCATTAAATATATGATGATCTGAATTACCTGGAAAGAATTAAGTCGGAAGTGATTTTCAGAGGTAAGAATTGCGCGAGAGAAAACTGTTTGTATAGAACTTACAGTTAAATGTAGTCACTTCAACTGTAAAATTGACCTTGTCGCTAATCTAATATTGCGTTTAACTTTATAGAGTCTTGGTACCAAAGGAAATGTTCATCAGAATGATGACTATGCAAATATTTACAGAACTCGTTCAAAGAAGTTACGTTACGACTCTGGGAAGGTAACTGAAGCCAAGATGCCTTTTCAAGTGTAATAACATAAAATATTCTTCTTTGAATGTTATCTATTTAAATACATGGTAGAAGCACCAGATCAGACCAGATCAGACAAGACGTCATATTTTGTAGATCTAATAGAAAATATGCAGATTCATTAATTCGGAAACTCCGACTCCATCGAACAAACCCTGTGGTACATTTAAGGCGTTTTTTCATATTTTACGGCAATATAACATTATAATTACATGGTGTATTTCCAAAGCCCTTAGCAAGATCCAAATACTCAATCAATAATTTTTCAGTTACTGATGGGAAACATTTCTTGAAATCATATTACATGAAAACATATTTTAATGATTTCCTGGCATTTTTGTTTGTTTGATTAGTCGAAAAGAGAGATTTTTAGATAAGTCATCTTTATATTCTTTTATGGTAAGAAATAATTGCTTGTCACAATATTAATTGCATAGGCGAATGGTAGAGTTATAAATGTGTAAAATAGATTCTGGGGAGAAAAATTGTTTAGCAGGACACTAATTTTTATGCAGCCTTTAATGTAAGCAACCATGGCTCTCTCCAAATTATTGCCATTTGTAGTCCTTAAACAATTTTGTCTTTTGACTATTTTTCCTTAAACCTCATTTACACAAGCTCATTAAGTATGTTTTATTTTGTTGCTCTTGGCCTGAATCTTTTCTTGTGAGTATCAGATTTTCCAAACCTTCATTATAGTCTCTACATGATGTTAAGCATAAGTTTCTTTTTTGTTTACAGTTTCTCTAAGAACTCGTCGCTGCTCACAAGTTCGACACATGATAACCTCAGTATTCTTCTGTGGAACTAAATTTCTGTCATTTCTTCAGAGGGACCTAATTTCTTTCGCGGCTGATTCGTAGATTTATTGCAGACATTAATAAATTACTGGGTTAAAATGAAAGATAAAGGAGCCTATTTAAATGTTAATGCGGAAAGCCACAAAATGTCTTTGCATCATATTTGTTGTCAGTCATAAGTTAAGTGTCATACGTGATATACGTTTGGTCGATCATGTCTCTTTCGAGACATGACCGATTAGGCAGAAGAATGTCCCTTAGGTAGTTACCAATCTTTTCTTCGGTAGACAGGTTGCCAACCAAGGATATAAAACTCAATCTGTTCTGTTATTTAACTTATAGTTGGAAGTGAGATACGGATTACTATCTTTTCCAAGGATATTTGCGCGCAATTGAATGCAACGAATTCGAATTCGTATCTACTGCACAACAATGCTCATCCTTGTTTTTACACTATATTTGTAGTCTATATTATAAAATCACAGGCCTTTTTATGAATGTTGGTGTTGCAATTTGAAGACCTTCATTCGATATTCATATGTCATAGACATTACGACTTGAGGAATTAATGCATTTTGAGTACTTTTTCCTTAATAAGGAGGGTATATCAGTGCAGAGAATGCTAGTATATGTATTACTTAGAAACTACTGTTGCGAACATGTCAATCACCAAAGATTTGATCGCAGCAGAGCGAGAGAACAGCATGTGGGAGACAAATAAGGACGTGCCTTGTAGTGTGAAAAAAGCGAACAGAGACTGCGTCTAAAAACCTTTTTTCCAGTATTGATATCTCCGATTTTATTAACCTAATTTACATCGTCTGTTACGCATTTTTAACTTAAATTGTTGTAATATTGGTCATCAATATGAGAGAAAAAGACGAATGGGAATGCATCAGTTACCAGCACACGTACTATTTTCCGTTTGCAGAGTTAACATCATGCACGTAAAAATGAGCTGTAATTTAGCATATATCAACACTGAAAAACAGATATATTAGAAATGAAATTCAGGAGTATAAATAAGAAAAAAAAGATCATTACATTATCGGAATAATTTGAAGAAGACTAATTGTTGTTATTTTTTAATATCAGTTACATTATATATATATATATATATATATATATATATATATATATATATATGTGTGTGTGTGTGTGTGTGTGTGAGTGTGTGTGGGTGGGTGGGTGGGTGTAGATATATATAAATTTTAAAATAAATTGGATGCCTCCATAATATTTCGCGGAGCTCTCAGAGATCGCTGTTCACACCGAAATTTTTCACAAAAATGAATGGGTTAGATTTATTCAGACGAAAAGAATCATGGGAGAACAGGGTAAAATAAACTGGGTTAGGGGGTGGATATAGTTTTTATGGGAGGCTCTGTTTCTATGACAGGCGATAAGATGACCTTGGACTGAACTTTTAGTTACATGACAGTAAGTTTAGGGGCC